>JAGWCC010000382.1:0-476592 GCA_022651775.1 Drusus annulatus
GCCTTCCTTTTTGCTACAAAGCCCCCAGGCCGCTGTTGTTTCTATGCGTTGAAGATGTACAATTTGTTAATAAAGGAAGAAGAGCTGCAAAAAGAAAAATTCAATTCACTAAAGATGGAAAGAGAAGATATGCTTTTTAAAAGCTGAAAAACAATAATAATTCAAATGTTTCATCACAAATTTCAAGATTACAATAAGATCAATGTACTCGTACTGATACACTTTACGTCGAAGAAGTCGCGGACGTCCTGTGGAAGTTGCCAAGATAGAGTAAATGACATGATGCTTGAGTGGGGTTATGTTATGCCAAGAGGCGAAATATCAATGAATGTGAATAATGAAAAGAGTTTGTGCTAAAGCAGATTTGTACGGCGTTCTATCCTCGCTGTGCATCCATTTAGTTAGTTAGTTCCAGGTGTCTGGATCACAGAGTTGATCTTTTACCTCTGGACCGCGAGGCCACCACCGTTTCCGAGACCAGTAGAGTGTCTTATGCACGAACGAGATACCTGTCTGTTATCTACCTTGAATTTTATAATAAGCATCCGCATATAAAAGATCTAACGTCGATACTTCCATATAATAACAGACAATGAAGCAGATAATTGCATGTTATTAAATATAACGAATAAGAACATGAACTACTCCAGCGCGATGATGTATGTCTTGTAGGTATTCTTCGAGAGATTTATATTATTTGATAAAATGCTACTGTTTTAGTACTTAAGATATAATTATTATTATTTATTGGACGATAACAAATGGTGAAATATGTTCTCGATGTTTGTAGATGGCGCTGAATGTAAAATATTTAAATACGTGGAATTGGACAAGTCGTTCAGAAATGTGGTGCAGACAAATTTGAAATAATAGACACAGTTTAAATTTTCTGGACTGTAAGACTGACCAAACACACCATCTTCAGGATCTCTAGATATAAATATAAACGACCAAAAACAATTTCAGTAACATAAGAAAAAAATAGGCTCTGAGTAAACAGGGAGCGGGTTTAGTTCGTCCATAATCTGGAGTGACCAGGTGTTGCGTCCTAGAATTGACATTTTGTGGATTCCAATGTGATGTTCAATCCTACCCCGTTTTCACTTATTTCCTATGCGTCATTTTGCGAACCTGTCCTGCCCTATTGGCATGGCTGTAAAATATGCATTAATCAGCCTGTTACTTGACCCCCACTCTCGGATCGTATCATTCGAACGGTCGAGACCGGCCCACTTCACTTCACATTTAGCGCCCGGAGAAGGAGGTACCTCCTTCAAGACCACGCCCGGCCCTGGAAGTCATTTTCACACTCTCACCGGAACAGAGAGGTTGGCCGCCAATTAAGCAGATCCACAAATCAAGGTGAGCAAGATGACGTAATTCCTTAATTACTGTGTTCCCCAGAATAATCAACTCATTTACCAAGTAAAAGTCATTCACTTTTACAGTCCACTAAATTCAGTCCAATTTCTTCCATTCAAAACCGATTCGCGGTTTTTGGATCGAACATTTGGTCCTACTCGAACCGGATTACTACCGGATTACTTTCGTACTATCGGATGATTACTTTCGTACTATCGGATGATTATTATCGTATTATCGTTTATTGTTATCTACTTGGTGAATCGATTTGATTATCTGTTTTCCTAACCTATTTTTCCATCGACCACATTTTGAACCTACAAAGTGTTGATTATTATTCCGTGAATTAGTTTTTATTGTCACATAAAAACGGGAGCCACACGCGCTCGATTTTCGTATTGGTTGTTTTTCTAAATAATTGTTGATTATTATTCAGTGAATTGGTTTTTATTGTCACATAAAACGTAAGCCACACGCGCTCGATTGTCGTATTGTTGTTTTTCTAAATAATTGTTGATTATTACTCCGTGAATTAAGTTTTTATTGTTACGTAAAAACGTAAGCCACACGCTCGATTTTCGTATTGGTTGTTTTTTCTAAATAATTGTTGATTATTATTCCGTGAATTGGTTTTATTGTCACGTGGAACTAAAGCTACAATGGCGGCGATCGCAGCAGTACGAAATAGATTGGCTAATATAGCCTTGAATGACCTCGATATTATAGATAAGAATTATCTACAGGCGAAGTTCAAGGACATTGAGAATGTTAGACACGATTTCTTGAATCGTACATGACCCTCGAAACGGCTCGAAATAAAGATTGTGACATGGAAGAATTACAGAGTCGTTATACATGTTTTATGAAAATGTACTATGATATCCAAATCAATTATAGTTCGGTGTTCCCTTCCGTAGAAGATTGTCACTCGGCGAAGGTGACGCCTCGTAATAATTCCGGTTTCGCGTTGCCAAAAATAAGTTTACCGACCTTTTCGGGCGGTACGTCAGAATGGATTAATTTCATAAACACGTTCAATACCATAATTCATGAAAATGAGTCTTTAAGTGAAATACATAAGCTACACTATTTATTGGGGTCCCTCACCGATGAGGCCTTAAATACAGTAAAACATCTTCCAGTTTCAATGGGTAATTATCAGGTTGCGTATAACTTATTAAGAGAACGGTTTCATAACAAAGAGTTATTGCAGACAAACACGTGGATAAGATTGTTTCGTGTCCCCTAATAAAAAAAGGGAGTCACTCAGATTTGTTGTAAATATTTTGAAAGAAAATATTCAGGCCTTGAACGCTCTACAGTTTCCAACCGACGAGTGGTCATTCTTATTGTTACATATCATTTTAAAAAACTTCCTGATGATTTACGTGTTAATTTTGAGTCAACTGGCCACGGAAAAGAGATTCCCTCGTTTTCGCAGTTATTGTTGTTTTTAGAATCACAATGTATAATTTTTGAATCTCTTCAAACCTCCGGCGTGAATTTGCACTCGACCAAGGGCAAGGCTAATCGATTAATAAATTCTTTCATCAGTACACAGAAACCGATCTGTGTACTTTGTAAACGTGATCATTTCTTATCAAAATGTAATCAATTTTTAACTCTATCCCCACCGGCTAGATTTAGTACAGTGAAAAAATATAATCTGTGCCAAAATTGTTTGTCTAACCAACATTTGGCTACACATTGTACGTCTCGTTTTACTTGTTTTAAATGTCGTAAAAATCACCATTCATTATTACATTTTGTGAATAACCGGATAGGGTCAGGACAAAGAAATGTCGAACAACCCGGCGTAGACAAATGTGTGTCGCCGCCCCAAGTTATTAACACAATTCTATCAACTAGTATCACGCCGCATGTGGACCTAATTAAAAACACCGAGGTGTTAACTAGTTCGAGTAACTCGTCCGTCTTATTATCTACGGCTGTCGTACAGGCAAAAGATAAACAAGGACGTTATAAGAATGTACGCGTCTTATTGGATTCTGCAAGTCAAGCTAACTTCATAACTCATGATTGCGCAATTCGTTTGGGCTTCAATTGTTCTAATCGTCACGTTCCTATTCGAGGAATTGGACAGGTGTCGGCCATTGCACAAAAGGGAACGCTTAATTGTCAAATTCGGTCTCTCTGTTCGCATGAGCATTATAATGGGGAATTCGTGGTGTTGTCAGATATCTGTGCAGAGATGCCGAGTGCTCCCATTTGTCGGGGAGACTGGAAATATATCAAAAACTTGAAGTTAGCTGACCCAAATTTTGAAACTCCATCTGCAATTGATATGTTGCTGGGTGCCGGAATTTTTGCATCTATTCTTCGTTCAGGACGCATGGAAGGTGAGCCTACTCAGCCCATTGCTCTGAATACAGTTTTTGGTTGGATTTTAATGGGTTATGTCGATAATTGCGTGTCTCATCCTATTAACTCATTTTTGACTACTTCAGATTCAGTTATTGATACTCGCTTAAAGGCCTTTTGGGAAATCGAAGACCTTCCAATGCATCCTTCGCCGTTATCTCCAGAAGAGGCACTCTGTGAAAAGGCTTTTTCAGCGCAACATTCTAGAAATACTTCCGGACGGTACATTGTTCCGCTCCCTTTCAGGGACGGTGCTTCGGAACTCGGTGATTCATATATCTCAGCAGTATCTCGATTGCGTCATCTAGAACATCGTTTTGCGAGGAATCCACTCTTAAAAACGGCATATATTAAATTCATGACAGAATATGAATCTTTAGGTCATATGATCGATGTGACAAGTTCATTAACTTCACGTGGAAAATATTTCATTCCTCATCATTGTGTAATTAAAGACACTGGTTCTACTAAGAAACTTCGAGTAGTTTTTGATGCAAGTTCGAAAACCACATCTGACCAGTCATTGAATGACATACTTTTGACAGGACCTAAACTTCAACAAGATATTGTGAAATTAATTTCGAGGTTCAGAACGCATAAAATAGTTTTTACAGCAGATATCTGCAAAATGTATAGACAAATCTTAGTGCGTCCGGAGGATAGGCCGTATCAACATATTTTGTGGCGTGAATCACCTGATCATGAGATCAAAGAATTTGAATTACAAACTGTGACTTACGGAACTGCTTCGGCACCGTTTCTCGCTATACGTACATTACATCAGCTCGCACTAGACGAGGACATCAAGTTTTCGGCGGCATCAAAGGTTTTATTATCAGATGCTTATGTCGATGATATTTTAACCGGAGCTTCCACGCTCGAATCGGCGCGCAAATTACAACAAGATTTAGTGAAGTTGCTTCATCTTGGCGGTTTTGAATTGAGTAAATGGTCTAGTAACTGTTCAGAATTACTGTCTGATGTTCCAGCCTCACATCGCGAAGTACCTATAGATTTCGATTTGAATCATGATAGCATTAAGATTTTAGGTATTGTTTGGGAGCCCAAAAATGACTCGTTCTCGTACCGGGTGAAGACTTCCCAAATAACTTATTCGAAAAGGTCAATACTATCAACGGTTGCTAAGATTTTTGATCCGCTTGGATGGATTTCTCCCGTCACGTTTTCAGCAAAGTGTTTATTACAACAATTATGGAAACTTGGATTGAATTGGGATGATCCAGTCCCAGTCGCAATCCAGTCTCATTGGATGGCAATAGTATCGTCATTGTCAACATTAGCAACCATTCAAATTCCGCGCTATATTGGAGATAGTTTAAACAACACTTATCAATTAGTCGGTTTCTCCGATGCTTCCGAAAAGGGCTATGCCTGTGTTGTGTACATTCGGTCCCAACACTCGGAACAACGAGTTAACATTCGCCTTTTGACGGCCAAGTCAAAGGTGGCTCCAGTCAAAACCCTTTCTATTCCGCGGTTAGAATTATGCGGCGCTTTATTGCTCGCTCGACTTTTAGATTACGCGTTGAAATCTGTTAGTGCCATTTTAAATATTGATAAGGTGTTCGCTTTTACGGATTCTACCATCGTTTTGTCATGGATTCATACACCAACATATAATTTACAAACCTTTGTCGCTAATCGAATAGAACAAATTAATGAAGTTGATCCCTTAATAAAATGGTTTCATATTCGCACTCATGTGAACCCGGCAGACGTAGCGAGTAGGGGACTCTTACCAGATCAATTGGTCAACACCGAGTTATGGTGGATGGGGCCTCCTTGGATGATGTCACCCATCGATGAATGGCCATTGATCCATTCCTTCAGGGTCAAACTTAATTCTCTTCCCAAGAACCCCAGTATTCAAGCGTTGACAACCATGACTTCATGGGATGAAGCCGTATTAAGTAGATTTTCGTCATTAACAAGGTTACAACGAGTCACAGCTTGGGTTGTGAGATTCATTGTTAACACTCGACACGGGATAAAAGATCGCAATCTTGGAGTTTTAACTGTCGAGGAACTATACTCATCTCTAATTGTCTGGATTAAAAAGGTGCAAAGAGTGCACTTTCATACTAATTCAGACAAACTTCATCATAACTCTTTTCACGTTCGCAAACTAATGCCATTTGTAGATTCGGTTGGTTTATTTAGAGTTGGCGGTAGATTACATCACGCCCCTCTAACCTCCAATGAACAACATCCCATACTATTGCCTAATAAAAGTCATCTGACTAATTTAATTATTGACTCGTATCATAAGACTTATTTACACGTGGGGCCCAGAACGCTATTATCAATTTTACATGCAAAATATTGGATTATTTCTGCTCGTAACATCATTCGCTCTCGCCTTAGTAAATGTATAATCTGTTTTAAGGCTCGTCCTCTTGGTCCACAGCCAGTCATGGGTGATTTGCCTCAGTCCCGATTTCGTGAAGGTCGCCCCTTTCTTAACGTTGGTGTGGATTTGGGTGGCCCATTTTTGATAAAAGAAAGTAAACGTAGAGGAGCAAAAGTGTTAAAGGCTTATTTGTGTTTATTTGTTTGTTTGAGTACCAAGGCAGTACATTTAGAAGTTGTATCTGACCTCACGTCAGAAGCCTTTTTAGCGGCTCTGGATAGATTCATATCCAGACGGGGAATGTGTTTTAGTATCACTAGTGATAATGGCACAAATTTCGTCGGTGCTAACAAGCAGCTAACGGTTCATGAGCAGTTCTCATCTGCTCTCACTACGCGTCAAATCAAATGGTATTTTCATCCTCCTTCTGCACCCCACTTTGGAGGTATATACGAAGCAGGAATAAAATCTGCTAAATATCACTTAAAAAGAGTAATAGGTGAGCAGATTCTCACCTTCGAAGAGTTGGCAACGTTATTTAGTCGAATAGAAGCAATTTTGAATTCTCGACCACTTTCCCAGTTATCTTCTGATCCATCGGAATTCGAAGCGTTGACACCAGGTCACTTTTTGATAGGGGCTCCTCTTACTTCGGTCCCTGAACCTGAATGGTCTGAAGTGCCTATGAATCGGTTATCGCGTTGGCAATTGTTACAAAAAATCACTCAATCTTTTTGGGATAGATGGCGAAAGGAGTATTTAAACACCCTTCAGCAACGTGGCAAATGGGTCACGTCTTCACCTAATCTCAAAATTGGAGATTTGGTGTTAGTTAATGACGGAAAGTTTCCTTCCTTACATTGGCCGTTGGGACGTATCGCGCCGTAGTTTGTTTTCGTCCCATGAACCTGTGATTGTCAATAGTTTATCTCCTTTATTTTATTTCTCTTTTGAATAATGTTATAGTAAATAGATAAAGTAATTAGTTTAATAGTTTTACGTAGTAGTAAAGCCAATTTTCATTAATAATCGGAGGTGGCAACGCACATTTTCAAAAATAGGTGATCGAATTTATTAGATAGAGTTGTGCTAATAATCTATTATCTATATTATTATACTAGTATGACTCCTGTTGAGTCTTCGATACGTACATGTTGCAAATAGCATACGAATAAAATAAATGTTTTCAAACGCAACGACTCTATGAAGTCCCGCTTAACATACTCGACAGGACAGCGATGTGTGTTTTCCGTTTCTAATGAATAACGATGATGTTTTTCCACTAGTTTGACAATAAATTTCAATCAAAGCTACATTCGATAATCGGTTTCTCACCGATTTGACAATAACCAAAGGGAAGACTCTATTGTAGTTTATTAGAGTTTTCAAATTGAGTTTCCATAGACGTTAAATATCGGTTGCTTACACAATTAATTAATAATTTTGAGATTATCATTTTCGGTTGTTATGATTTAATTTGTTTATGGACAATAATCGAGAATGTGTGAATCATCGACGTTTGGTAGATAAGAGATTTTCATCTCTTCTCGGGGGGGAGAATGTTGCGTCCTAGAATTGACATTTTGTGGATTCCAATGTGATGTTCAATCCTACCCCGTTTTCACTTATTTCCTATGCGTCATTTTGCGAACCTGTCCTGCCCTATTGGCATGGCTGTAAAATATGCATTAATCAGCCTGTTACTTGACCCCCACTCTCGGATCGTATCATTCGAACGGTCGAGACCGGCCCACTTCACTTCACATTTAGCGCCCGGAGAAGGAGGTACCTCCTTCAAGACCACGCCCGGCCCTGGAAGTCATTTTCACACTCTCACCGGAACAGAGAGGTTGGCCGCCAATTAGCAGATCCACAAATCAAGGTGAGCAAGATGACGTAATTCCTTAATACTGTTCCCCAGAATAATCAACTCATTTACCAAGTATTTACCTTCGCCTTTTACAGTCCACTAAATTCAGTCCAATTTCCATTCAAAACCGATTCGCGGTTTTTGGATCGAACACCAGGTATAAAAAATGATGTTTTGATATATTTGCTTATGGCACGGTAATTCGGACATTTAAGAGGCCATGAAATGTGAAATTTCGTTGTAGTACAAAAATGTGGTGCTGGCAACGTTTGGTTTCAATGGACTGCAAGACAGACCGATCACACTATCTTCCAGAATCTCCAGATGAGACGAAATCAGTTTTTTTTTTCAGCCACGTTTCACGAAGAGAAAATGGAGTTCAAGGAAAACTGTAAGTTAAGAACGTAATGAAATGAGGCATGAAATCTAACTAGCTAGCTAACTAACTAACCAGCCATCACGCCGTTTCACCGCAGGGGTAGGCAGAGATGACGGACCGCCATATAACTCTGTCTTGGCACACACTCCTTGCTTCATTTAAATTCACACATCGTTTCATACATATTCTTCTGTTATTATAACTCTTCACATGACCCGATTCAAGTATTTGATTTACTTGATCGTGCCATGTCTTTCTCAGGCGTCCTCGACTTTTTCTTCCATTCACTTTAGCATCATAATTCTTTTCACACTCCTTTCTTCATTCATTCGCTCTATATGCCCAAACCATCAAAGCGTCCCTTTCTTGATCCTATTCATTACGTTCACATCAGCCTTGCATTCTTTCCGGATATCCACATTTTTAATACGGTCATACATGGTTTTACCGCACATACGTCTCAAAGATCTCATTTCCACAGCATTCTGTCTACTTTAATCCTTCCTCTGCCAGTTCCATGCCTCACTGCCATACATCAGGGTTGGTATAAGCACTCCATTGTGGACTGCTAGCTTCACTTCTCTGGACAATTTCTTATTTGCGCTATTTAATTTACTGAACGTGAAACCATAGCAAGATTCTACACCTCTTAAAGACAGGTTAGTAGCTGAGTGGAGAAACACGTCAGATTCCCACCCGGACGTCGTGGGTTCAATTCTTCTGCTAGCTAAGTCCTTTATCATTGCGCTCATTGAAAGCGATGGATTCCAGAAGACAGGAAACTAAAATACATGACCACGTGAAAGCGATCCAAAGGTAGATCAAGAATAAGAGGATTAACTGCCTGGATAAAGATAAAAGCAAAACCTGGACACTCTAGAAGAATGACCAGGGTTCGAATCCCGCCCTGGAATGTAACGCCGCGGTGATGATGACGAGTATTGCTATCGCTCGCATCGTCTAACAGGCTTCTCTCTATCTTAGAGGAATATCAGCCTACTCCTTCGGAGCCTTCCTATGCGACGGTATTAATGTGAGCCAGCATTTTGGTAACGATATATGAATATTGTTTTTATTTCGCCTGCGGGGGTTTGAGAACTGGGCGGATCCTAACAACATCTAAGTCCCCGAACTTATCTCGAAAATATTCAAAATGTTATTTTGTGAATATTATGTGTGGTGCTCCTACGCCTTTTGGGATCGGAGACAATGTATTAATTCGATATTGTGAATTTGTAATGTATTCAGTGGCGGCTGGTTACTGCAGCTTGCTCCAAGGCTCAGATTGCAAAAAACTGTTTTTTGCTTAAATGACACCTCGCAAGAACTCTCCTATCAGGACTATGGCAAAATGTTTTTTTTTTGATGAAAGAAAATATGACGTATTTTAACTAGTTATTACCACCTGGTTCTGCCCGAGTTTAATACCTTATTAAACTATGTGAAACAAACAATATGGCGTGTGGTCTTGCTTTTTTTACAGTTAATTGAATATTTTAAATGAAAATGAATTGATAACTTTCCATAAGACCACAGATTTTTCACAAAATTAAACTTTACAAAAAATACATAGTGTGTGGTTATGTATATTCGTACATACAGAGGGAGAACACGAAACAAAATAAAATAAGAGAACAGTAAGAAAACAAAAGAAGAGTATATAAATTATAATAAAAGAACAGAGATAAAGAGACAAATTATATGAAATGAAAAAACTAAACTGTATTTTGTACCCTGATGATGCTTAGGCTAAGCGAAACCGGTCGATCATAAAATTAAAATAAAATCTATCGTCTTATAATAAGTTTTTATTTTATTTACATTAAATAGGTTAAACCACAAAGTGATTACTTTCTGCAAGAATATTTTAAAGCTTCATATCTGACGATAGAAGTTATATTTTTAATTTTAAATAGTGGCATTCAAGCATGAATTCTAGACTACAGAAAATGTACAAATTTCATGACGCCAGAGTTTAGGGTTCGAGAGTTTTTACTGCCTCAATTCACAGATTTTCAGCCTCAGAAATGATTGTTTGGATTTTAATTGTTCGTAATAATAAATGTATTATTATTAAAAATTAACCACTAGACCAAGTACCCAACGTTTGAAATGAGAATGCTGTTCCTTTTTTAAAAACATGCGAGCATTGTTTTTGGGGGCGGGGCCCGAGAGACCTCTCTGCCCGACCCAAAGTTTGAATTTTTTAACAAACGCGCGTTTTTGTTATTTTTTTGGTTTTTAACAAATCTTTCTTTTTTCCAGCTTTTAACAGACCTGCCGACGTTCCGTTAAAATGGTTGAATAAATCATTCGATCAAAATCATCAGCTTTGGAATTTTATTAAAGCCTCCGCGGCCTTTGGATGTAACAGAATCATGTGTTGGAAGATTGACTAGAGATGAGAAGGTGATGGTTTATTGAAGTAGAATAACTAATAAGGTTTTTTTGTTTCTAGGAAAGAAGTCATCTATCAAAGTAGGTATCTACTAAATTATACTCATATTGCTTAGCTTCGCGTTTGAAAGATAAGAGTTTTTGCATGTCGCCACGCTTTTCTAAATCACGCTCTTATTGTAGCGATTTATTTGTAATAATATTATTAAGGCTTAAAACAAAACAAACTGTCGAAAACTTCTTTATTTTTACGTGAATACTGCATAAGAGTCCCAACTGTCCGGAGCCACTGGGACTATGGCAACCCCGATCAGGGGTATGTTGTGAGGCTGGCGGGAGCGGAAGAGTAAGAAGATGAAGAAGAGCAAGGTCGGGAAGTAACGGGCTAATCAGATCTGATCATTAAACATGGCTAAAGCCATTTCAAGCCACGTTTCGATTCCGAATGGTGGTTTTTCACCAGGGCGATATTGAGAAGATCTTTCACTCATTATGTCATTAGTAAAAGATTTTATCAACAAATAATTTATATTGTTTTTTTTATATGAATACCGCACAAGAGTCTCAACTGCTCTCAACCGTCTAGAGCCAGTGAGACTATGGCATCCCCAAATAGGGTATATTGTGAGGCTGATGGTGCTGGGGAGGGGAAGGAGATTGAGAAGAGGAAGGTTGGGAAGTACCTGGCTATTCAGATCTGGTCACCAAACACGGCTAAAGCCATTTCAAGCAACTTTTCTATTCTGAATGGTGGTCTTTCACCAGGGCGATACTTGAGTATCTACTACTCTAGAACGTGCCGCAAATATACTTTTTATTATTTCTATATGAATTAAATGTATTATGACACATATTAAATAAATAAAAGCCATTGGCGCACGCCGGGTTTGAACCCGCGACCTTTGGATTCGTGGTCGAGCGTCTTACCACTCGACTATGGAGGCCGTCAAAGTGTTGAGAGAATCGTTGATATTATTATTGTTAGCGGTTGATGTGGCGTGCCGTCAGCACTGCGTGCCCCGGCAGTGACGCGCCACGGCGACGAGTGAAGGACATTACAAACAATGTCCCGTAAATAAAGCGAGATTTATTATTTATTAAGACGATATTATAATATTAAAATGGGCCCCAGACGAAAGCTGTTTGCGATCGGAGTGAACTGAAAACGTACTCTAGCTGTAGAAATATTAAAAACTAGTTGTTACTGGTGAGAAATTATGGGATGTATCTTGACTTGCCATGGAAAAATATTAGGTGCTTTGATCCAACGAGGGACTTGATAAGATTATTTTTTAAATTTGATAATTGCAACATCAGTTCCAAATTCTAAAAATTTACACTCGTTCGTGCGTACCTTAGAGTATGGATAGTATGTATGGAGAGAGAGCTAATTATTTTTACCCAACCTTTACAAACTTTCTCCGGGTTTTTACGTCGTTCATTATGAGAAAGAAAGAGACAACAAATATAATACACCGCTTCAATGTACTGTCACAATGATCTTAGGCTCCTGGGTCACCGCGGGACTCCGCCCCCATTTTTTTAATGCCACCAAACTTGACACAACTAAATGGTTTTTTAGGTTATATGCTATATTTTTGTTGATGTCAATACTGTGAAAAAGTGGTCATACGAATAAACAAAAACATTATGTCGATATGTGCTATGAATGGATGTATAAATACCCTGGCCTTAGTCTTAGCCCTGCCCAGGTCCGCCGAGTCAGGTAAAAATCATCAAAAATTGACTACACTGCCTTGGGTAGATACCACTCTATATACTCTAAGGGTTAATCAGATACTTTTCTAAGGGGAAGCCGACACATGTAATTCTTTAGCAAGTAGGATAAAAAAGAAGCAATTATTTAATTTGAGAATTATTATGTCACCGCGGGACTCCGCCCACATTTTTTTAATGCCACCAAACGTGACACAACTAAATGGTTTTTTAGGTTATATGCTATATTTTTGTTGATGTCAATACTGTGAAAAAGTGGTCATACGAATAAACAAAAACATTATAACGATATGTGTTATGAATGGATGTATTATAAATACCTTAACCTTAGTCTTAGCCACGCCCAGGTCCGCCGAGTCAGGTAAAAATCACCAAAAACTGACTACACTGCCTTGGATAGATACCACTCTATATACTCTAAGGTGCGTACTTTACAAATTACATTGGTTTTACTTTAAAAAATGATCGTATGTAAAATGAAAAAATCGTTGTAAAGTGCATTTAACTCCGAAGGGGGGCAAGTTGCAACAATTCTCCACCTTTACAAAAACGTTTAAATTCATATCGTCGCTGGAAAGGCAAAAAGGCTGAAGCGCCATTTTGGGAAATTCACACCGCAGCACTTTAAAAGTTTTTTTTTTCAATAAAATTCATAAGTCTTCAGTACCTGGTTGGATTTTGAAAAAAAAGTTAATTCAGGTAACGCGATGCTCTCACTGAGTTACCTGAAGTGACAAAAAGCTTAAATACTCCCGAACTTGTGTCGCTTAACTAAAGCCTCCTCCCGAATGGTAAATATATTTTAAATGGCTGAAGCGCAACAGAAGTTTTCCGAAACAAACAATAGTCAGAAAAAAACCTGATCAAAACTGCACGGTTGACTCATTTTTCACCAAAGTGTCGCTTAAGCCCTTTTGCCTCACCAGCGGCGATATGCTTTCCTCTAATAACACTATTCTTACTAATTGTTATTTGTTCTTTAATGTTCACTCGTTGTTTGTAAATTGAAAAAAAATGTTTGTCTTTGAAGATAAAAATTACACAAATCTATTTAGATTGTTGAAATGTTGAAAGTGTTGTTTTGTTACCTTCCCCTACCTACCAAGTTGGTAGATTTTTATATGAATACCGCACAAGAGTCTCAACTGCTCCCAACTGTCTAGAGCCAGTGAGACTATGGCATCCCCGAATAGGGTATGTTGTGAGGCTGAAGGTAGTGGGGAGGGGCTGGAGATTGGGAAGAGGAAGGTTGGGAAGAGGAAGGTTGGGAAGTACCTGGCTATTCAGATCTGGTCACCAAACACGGCTAAAGACATTTCAAGCAACGTTTCGATTCTGAATGGTGGTCTTTCACCAAGGCGATACTTAGAGTATCTACCACTCTGGAACGTGCCGCAAATAAACTTTTTATAATTTTTATATGAATCGAATGTGTTATTACACATATTAATTAAAGAAAAGTCATTTGCGCACGCCGGGTTTGAACCTGCGACCTTTGGATTCGTAGTCGAGCGTCTTACCACTCGACCATGGAGGCCGTCAAAGATACTCTACGTATCGCCCTGGTGAAAGACCACCATTCAGAATCGAAACGTTGCTTGAAATGTCTTTAGCCGTGTTTGGTGACCAGATCTGAATAGCCAGGTACTTCCCAACCTTCCTCTTCCCAATCTCCAGCCCCTCCCCACTACCTTCAGCCTCACAACATACCTCAATTGGGGATGCCATTGTCCCACTGTCTCAAGACGCATGTACTTTTAAAAAAAAATAAAAAGTACATGCAGTTACTTCAATGTCAACTTTTTTCGTCAACCTCCATTTCCGGCGCCCTATCCTATCGGAGGTTGGCCAACTTCAAAAAGGATATCAGCCGACGTGGAGAGCACGTTTTCGCGCCGCGCCGATCTTACAAACATTTACTTTGGGCGTTTTTAAATATGCCTTCTTTAAAATTGTATGAGCGCCGTGGCCCGCGGGGCGGTGCGCGGCCGGGCATCCCAGCGTCGCGGGTTCGGTCCCGCCCACGGCTCAAGCCGGCCCGGCACGACCGTACCCGCAGCGATTCTCCGCGATACGACGCTTTTCGGTTTTTTGTTTTCAAACTTCTTTCGTCTTCGAGTTATTCATCGCCCGATGAGTGATTTTTCGGCTTCCACGAATTTTTATGCTCAAAATATGTTTACATTCACGTGGGACGTACGGACACAGTCGGTGTCGCCCTGGTGGATGCCTTTTTCCTCGATCCGTCGCCATTGACAACCGTATCGCGAGCGGCCAAGATCCTATGCTGGTCGCGCGTTCTAATCACAGGTGCACAAATAATGTATTCAAATCATAATGTTAATGATTTAATAAAAGAAATTTATAACTTTATTCCACTTTTATTTTATGACTGGACCGGTTTCAGCCTATGACGACCATCTTCAGACTAGTGTGTTAATATGTGTCATAATATGTGTTCTTTTTACGTAAGAAGCAATCACATGGCGGTTAGACAGTATATTGATAATAAAAAAAATACCAAAAAAATTATTATGATGAAGGCCAACCGGTTTCGCTTTTTTTTAATGGTTATCATATGTGCCCTGACGAAGCTTGATTCAAGCGAAACCGGTTGGCCTTCATCATGATACATTTTGTGGTTTTTAAACAAAGTATTCTTTTATTATCAACATAATATATGTGTTGCTTAATATTTAATTACTGTGAAAAATATGTATCCTATTTACACTTAATAAATTTTATTTAATTAATATGTGTCATAAAGTGTGTTTGCGGCACGTTTCAGAGTGGTAGATACTCCAAGCATTGACATTATCTACCACTATTTATCGCGTTAATACACGTATTTATCCACGTATTTTTGTAAACTTCTCGTCGCTTCATTTTGAATCCACAACTTCCAAGCCCAGAGCCCAGGATCCTAATGCCCTTTTTACGGAGGTCGGCTTTATAAAAACATCTATGATGCGACTTAGGCTATTTAAATTTTTTGAATGTGAATAAAAATTGGCTGATTTCTATAGCGTCGTTTTCGTGAAAGAAATACAACCTCAAAGGCGCTTTACAACATAATTAACATAACCTACAACTTAATCAAGACTTATAACTAGTGGCGTATAAATTATAAATTACAAGTAGGTACTTACAACTAAAACTTATGACTAGTGACTTAGAATTTAGACTAACAACTAAGATTTATTAATATTGGCTTATGTCTAATAATTATAACTAGTGACTTACAGCTAACTTATTTACATGTGCAAACATATGTAATGGTTATTCCTCGCGCTGTTAAAACCTAGGGTAGAAAAAAGGAATAAGCAATAATAAATAAAATTAAGTATAGCACATGGACTGAGTGATCAAAACTCTAGTGAGGCAAATTGACGTTATTGTAGGTGTGATAATTTTAAAAGGTGAGTCTTTAGTTTTTCTCTGAACTCAGTTGAGCTGTCTATCTTTGGTAAATATGAAGAAAGGTTATTACAAGCTGCAGTAAAACCTCGACTTTCCAGAACCGGTGGGACTTTGGTATTCCTAATTAGGGGATTCTGTGAGGCTGAAGGGAAGTACCTGGCTATTTAGATCTAGTCACCAAACACGGTTAAAGCCATTTCAAGCAACGTTTCGATTGGGATACAGCCTACACTATGAAATATTTCACCTTTAGATTTGATATGAGCGTAATGGATAGGATCATAAAGGGACGCTTAGATGGTTTGGGCATGTAGAGCGAATGAACGAAGAAAGGAGTGTGAAAGGAATTGAATCCACGACGTCCGGGTGGGAATCTGACGTGTTTCTCCACTCAGCTACTAACCGGTCTTTAAGAGGTGTAGAATCTTGCTATGGTTTCACGTTCAGTAAATTAAATAGCGCCAATAAGAAATTGTCCAGAGAAGCGAAGCTAGCAGTCCACAATGGAGTGCTTATACCAACCCTGATGTATGGCAGTGAGGCGTGGATCTGGCAGAGGAAGGATGAAAGTAGACAGAATGCTGTGGAAATGAGATCTTTGAGACGAATGTGCGGTAAAACCATGTATGACCGTATTAAAAATGTGGATATCCGGAAAGAATACAAGGCTGATGTGAACGTAATGAATAGGATCAAGAAAGGGACGCTTTGATGGTTTGGGCATGTAGAGCGAATGAACGAAGAAAAGAGTGTGAAAAGAATATATGATGCGAAAGTGAATGGAAGAAGAAGTCGAGGACGCCCGAGAAAGACATGGCACGATCAAGTAAATCAAATACTTGAATCGGGTCATGTGAAGAGTCAGAATAACAGAAGAGTATGTATGAGACGATGTATGAATGTAAATGAAGCAAGAAGTGTGTGCCAAGACAGAGTTGTGTGGCGGTCCGTCCTCTCTGCCTACCCCTGCGGGGAAACGGCGTGATGGTTAGTTAGTTAGTTAGATTTGATAGTAACTATTTTCCGGTCTGATTTAGTTTCTTAGAAACAAGACGTTTTATTTATTTTCTATATCAATCGGATCGCGCGGCTTTGAGGAGGTGTCTGGAAACGTCGGCATATGAAGTAAAGATTTATTAGATAAGTTTTTTCCTGTTGCGGGTACTATCGGAATGGCCGAAGATTGTATCAATTTATTACTAAAACAAAGGTTGAGATGTATTAAAAACCTACTTGGAAACGAATCTAGTAGATGAAATCAGAAAATAACTGATACGCGACTAACACCTAGTGCCGAAACAAAGGTTAAAACATTAAAAAAACACGTACCGAAATGATTATTAGAATGTATTATACTCATGCATAATATCAACAAGGTAAGAAGTCAGTACCCGCTGTGGTATTATTCTAACTTGGTTCATTCAAGCTAGCTGAATGTTCTACTGATCGTTGTGGGTAAGTTACTAAATATGGTTATATTTTCGTAGAAAGCAAATACTTTATGGTTTGACATATTTAATGAAAATGCATTAATAACTTTGTATAAGACCACGGATTTATTTTATTAAAAGTTTTATGATATGTCAAAAATACTTACAATATCTAGTATATTGCTAATTAATTACTGAATGATAAATAAATAAAAATCTGAATTCAGTGAAGTACAAAAAAGAGCTACTAAATAAAATTAGAAAACTAAATTAAGAACTAAAGAGAGATTTTTAAAAGACTACTCGAATGGAAAGAGTTACAAAAATATAGGTATTATAGAATACTCTTAAGGGTCAGCACCCAAAAGTACACACATTTTCTGGTTTTCCAATATAAGCAATACTACAAGTGATTTACCTTTTAATTCTATACAGGTAGTAAAATGTCTAAGTTTTTCTAGTGAATACCATTCTTAAACTGTAATATTTTCAATTCTTTATGAAATGTATACTAAAATATCTTGGCTGGTTTTCAAAACGGCACCTTTTACTGACATTTTAGTATGTTTTCAATAGAATTGAAAATATTTTTTTCGACATTTTTATGCCATCCATAGAAAGTTTACAAATTAATCATGTGTAGTATTGCTTGTATTAGAATGCTTCTAAGTGACGTTTAATACCATGTGCTGAAGCTTAAGTGTTAAAGCGAAATATTTAATATACTTCCTAAATAGAAATATGCAGGTACTACAAAGAGCCACTAAATAGACCAACTGAATGGATAAGAGGTACAAAAAGAGCTACATATTAAAATTACTGAATAGGTTTAAGTACTAAAAAAAGCTAATAAATAAACAAACTGAATAGAGAGAGAAACTTAAAAGTCTTACTGAATATAGTACTTAAGGGCTAAAAATAGCTTTTCATATAATAACTAATATAATGATATGTAAGTATTAAAAAGAGTTACTAAATAGACTAACTTAAACTGAGAAGAGCTACGTATTAGAATTACTGAATAAGGTTAAGTACTACAAAGAGACACTATATAATAATTTGAATACTGAATGGAGTTATATTATAAAAAAACAATAATATTGACTTACTAATAGAGTTTAGTACTAAAATGAACTTCTAAATAGAGTTACCAAATTCAGTATGCGACACCTATGCAAAGTAGGTACTCGCGTGGGTGTAACATTCGTATCGCTTTATTATTTTTATCGTAGCTTTTTCAGCTTTTTAGGCTCGTGACTGATGACAGCATGATTTTTTCAAAATTCTATCATCGCTTGTTCTAGGCATGAAGGCAGGAAGCAACTTTTCAAAACGTGTTATTTCCAACTTGTCCGTTAATTTATTTTTATCTCCTTAGACAAGAACATAAACTTTTATTAATTCTATTATGTACGTATCATTACGGCGGTGAATCTATCAGTTCTGGCGAATTGCTGAACACATAACGAAAGAAATAAACGATTATTTTCCGTACGGAATACCCGACAACGCCTGGAGGCTTTGAAGGTGGGAGCAACTGTACGAGCTCTAACGTGAAATTATATCATGTATTTGAATTATTCATTCTTCGAGCGATCGCGGAAGCTTTTTGGTCTGGTTTGTGAGATTTTCTTTAATGAGTTTGTTTTGTTAAATCATTATGTCGATATAGGAGTACGACCAGGAGTCTGTTCTACCCTAATCTTTAAGGTAGGTGGGATGGGGAGAGTTTAAACAATCACAAACTAAAATCTTAAGGTTCTGTCCTAAAATATTTGTATTATATATGAAATTAAACCTGTATTCGGATAAAAGATTTCTCTGAATATTTTTGAAAAAATTTCGAGTTTAAATAGGCAATTAAGGGTCGAAATAAAATCAAATTGAGTTTATAAAGGTTATTAAGGGTCAGCACCCAAAAATAATACACACTTTTGGACTTTCTAGTATAAGCAATACTACAAATGATTCATCTGTTCATTTTATACGGGTAGTTAGAAAAATGCTTGAGTTTTCCAGTGTTTACAATTTTTAAACAGTAATCTTTTAAATTCTTCATGAAATGCGTACTAGAATTTTAGGTAAAACGTTAAAAAATGCGTTTTCTGGTTTTCAAACTCCAACTTTTAATGTTTTTTTTTTATAGATTTAAAAGATTACTATCAAAAAGTTTTGGCATCAAACATCACTGGGAGCATCAAACATTTTTTTCCAATTACCTATAGAATATTTACACATAAATCAATTGTAGTATTGCTTGTATTAGAATGTTAGAAAGTAAAGTTCAGCGTCTTTCTTGAGTCCTGACCCTTAATTAATAGACTGTAAAATAATTGTTCATTTTTCATAAATAATAAACAAAAAACTTAAGCTAAGCTTACAAGTTTTGGTGACTAGATCTGAAGAGCTAGTTACTTTCTAACCTTCTTCTTCCCCTTTTTCTTTCCCTCCTCAGCTCCCTAAATTCTCACAACATTTCCGAACATAATGAGAATGTCATACCACCGGCTTCGAGCAGTTGGAATACAATATAAATGAGTTCGGATTCACATTAAAAAACGTATTTACATGACAGCAAGATAAGATCCATTTGAACACGATATCTACAACAAGCAGTCCGTTAGAGAAAAGTAAAGGTAGCAGAATAATTAGTGTTTTGTTTTAAAATAAATTTGTATCTTTATTTAGCAAGACAAAAATGCTAAAAATAAGTTTTTAAAAAATTGTTCTTCGAAAAAATCATCATCCCGTTAAACTACAATAAAATAGTTTGTCAACAGGTTTGTCTTTAATAATTTAACTTAATCTATTTTCTATGAGTCTCTTTTTGATGTGTTTTTTTCGCTTGTGAGGGAATAAGCGAAAAAACACATTTTGTGTTTCCTATTTGGAATTTGTAAATCTTTGTAAAAATATTATTGCTTTTTGTTTTATAATGTTGCCCTTCCCAGAATGAGTTTTTTTTAACTCCTTCGGATCAATATACCAAACGTATTTAGTATGTTAACATTTTAATCAAAAATAAAAAGTTATAAAATATAAAAATGTGTATTTTTTCATCTTGTAAAACTGTGCCTCAGCACATTGTTTTGGCGCTTCGCCGGCGGTGGTTGTTTATAAATCAATATTTTATCTCATTGGACAAGTGTAATTGTAGACAGAGTGTGTTACGTCATGCGTCGGGCAGTGAACGCGGGACCGCGGCGTGGATAATCCCTAATTACACCGCTGGGCCGTCGGGCGCTACCGAAAAATAACACACTCCACGTCGGCCTTTGTACAAACATCCTACTGATTCCTGTCTGCTAACATGCACTTGTTATAAGTTATTTTTGAGGTTATGTTAAAAAAAACCTCACTGGAATTGCTTCATTGTGACCAAATTCATTTATATATTATTAATTTATCGAAGGAAGCAATCACTTTGTGGCTTGACATTATAATTTAAATAAAAAATGTTTTAGTTTTAAGCCACTTTATTTATATACATATAACATTCGACCGGTTTCGGTTAAACTTAACCTTCTTCAGGAAAGTATATATATAACTGAAGAAGGTTAAGTTTAACCGAAACCGGTCGAATGTTATATGTATATAAATAAAGTAGCTTGAAACTAAAACATTTTTTTATTTAAATTATATATTATTATTACACAAAAATACTTATTTTTTTGTAGAACTTCAATATTTCAAATTTTATCCAATTCAATAATGTTATAATTGATTTCAGCTAGTTTTTTGTTAAATTTTGAATTTTGACAAGTGTTTCAGCTTTATTTTTTGAAAGACAAACATTGTTGTGTTACAAATAACCTGACAATATTTGAAAAACTCCTACTACCATCATAATAAGGACAAACTTGTTTGTGCAATGATGGAGGATAAACGAGAGTCAGAGCATTCGATGCAGAAAAAGGAACTGCTCAAAACTGCATATTTAACTCATTTTTGACCAAAGTGTCGCGTAAGCCCTTTTGCCTTTCCATCGACGATGCATCAATAAATTAAAATTATTTGCGTACGCCGGGGATTGAATCCGCGACCTTCGACCTGCGAGTTGGGATGTGCGATATCGCTATTAAGAGATGACGGAGAAGCTTTTATAATTATTTTCCAGGAAATTGTAATTTTATATATTTTTAAAAATAATGACAAACATTCCCGGGTTACAATATAACGGGTTATATTATAATAAGCGAAAGATGTTGATTGTGCAATGATGGAGGACTTAGCTAGGAATCTAACTCACGACGCCCGGATGGGAATCCGACGCGTTTGTCCACTCAGCTACTATCGTTCAAAGCTAGTTGCTAGGCCAAATGAAAACAACTGATTGGTATATTATTTTGGTAACCTCGAAACTGGTATCTAAAATCATTTGAATAAATCATTCCCACGTGACCCAACCCCAGTGTGATAGTGGCTTCGAACGCCGAAACAACTGTCGCAATTGAAATAAAAACTAAAAAAAGCAGAACATCAGATTCAGTACAAAATCGTGATGCATAAAATTGCATCGCGTTATAAAAAAACTCCCAGGGTGAACGAAGCTTTATCCGTTATGTAAATATTTTATCTTTCCTAATAATTTGACTTGGTCACTCCAACAAACAAACAAAAAACAGTTTTCTTTATTTATTGAAGCATTGTACGTATTAGTTATTTGTAGTGGGACGAATGTATGATTACTTGTGTAATGAATTCAGAATTAAAATAATTTTCTACGGTGCACGTACAATAAAATATAACATTCGTATGCAAATCAGCTATGTCGTTCACTGCATACCCATTGGGAGCATTCATAATCTATGTTCCGCCGTACTATCTCAAAACCGGTAGAAAAACTTATCAACCGGAGGTGAAATCGCCATGGAGGTCGCCAGGAGGTATGGACTGAGAAAAAAATGGATTTCGTAATATATATATTTTTTAAATATTTAAACAATATATAATTTAAATAAGTGGAGGGCGGTGTGAATAAGGGGAAGGTGAATGTTGGAAGAAAGGAAGAAATGCGCACAGATTGCTAGGAGCCAGTGGGACTATGGCATCCCAACGTTGAGGTATGTTGTGAGGCTGAAGAAAGTGGGATGCTGAAGAAAATTATGAAGTGCCCAGCATTTCAGATCCAGTCCCTAAGCACGATAAAAAGCATTTTCAAGCAAAATTTCGCTTCTCCAGGGCGATACTGAGAGTACTACAGTTAAGTTAAAGCTTTTTCAACCGAGGCGATTCTAAGAATATCTTCAACTATGGAACGATGTTTAAATATTATATAATTGTATAAATAACATGTATTTCATCTACTCTTCTCGGGTTTCAAACAAGTGATATTTTGATTCAGAACCTAGGAGCTAACCGCTCTTTCGCGGCGCCAATCAGATAGTGCTATCGATACATTCGCACAGCGATTTTACGATTGAAGCTATCCAATCACCGTCGTGCATCCCTGATATCTACAATCTACATTCTACATACAACCCACTTAAATATGCCAAAGTAACTGTACCAAGGTATCTGCCTACTTATACGGAGAGTCGCCGTAGGGGTAAACGGCGCTACCGACTAACGTGTCAGAAATCCCATGGACGAGAAAGCTTCCACGTAATGTCTGGACAGCTATTTGTGGCACACTTAAAATGCGGAACTAAATTAACTGTTTTATCATTTTGCTAATAAATTAAAATAAATAAGGTGTTTTGTGATGCAGTTGAATTGATCATGTGAAGAACTTCTTTGGTATTGAAATTGATATTTTAATATTTATTTACTGTTTTGTAAGTAGTGCATACATAATTAAAACATATGTCTTAAAACAAACCTAAACATTTCTTAAAATAAATTTTCTACATACTTTATTAATAAACTATTATTATTCTTAATATCGTCGCTGGAAAGACAAAGGGGCTTAAGCGACACTTTGGTCAAAAATGGGTTAAATAAGCAGTTTCAATTAGTTTTTTTTTCTGCGTCGAAAGCTCTGACTCTCGTTTGATTCTGAAGATTTGTGTGGCCCTTCAGCCATATAAAATGTATTTACTGTTTGGGAGAAGGCTTGACTCAAGCTACACAAGTTTGGGACTTTTTGAGTTTTTGTCGCTTCGGGTTACTTAGTAAGAGCAGTAAGGTACCTGATTTTTCAAAATCCACCCAGGTACTGAAGACTTATGAATTTTACCGTAAAAAAAAACATTTTTAAAGAGCTCTTGTGTAAATTTTCCAAAATGACGCTTCAGCCATTTGCATTTCCGGCGATGATATTTTCTTCACTTTTCTACAAAATTTGGTTTGGATTTTGTAATTTAACACAGGAAACAATAATATTTTCTCAAGGCCTATGCCATATAGAACCTTTGCCTTGAAGAGGCCAATGTTATAGGAGGTAAGAAACACAATAACCTAGTAATTCATTCCACAGCCGAGCGTTTGAGCACAAGAACGAGCTTTTAAAACGACCAATTCTCATACGGATGATATGAAACGTATACACATCACTATCACATCATAAAACGTCACACCATAACCTAAGCCCTTCTTAAACAAGTACCCCAAACGGGTGCTTGTTTTGGCACGGAGTCAATAGTTTTTTGAGGTATTTAAAGGCTCCAGGCCAAAGGTGGATGCCAAACTCATTAGTTTGTGAATGATGAAAAACATTCCCCGGTTACGAATAACTTGACATATTTGAATTTCTCTTACAACCATCATTGTAAGCAGAAAATAATGTTGCGCAATTATATGACTCCCGGATGGGAGCCTGATGCTTTGGGCCACTAGACTACTAATAATACAAAACTAGTTTGAGTGGGAATGTTTTTCGTTCGTAATAAAAACGTTTTTTTTTATTCCAAACTTTTTTTGTGCAAAGAAAGTCCTTTCAACTTTGGGAATCGGCCGCTAGATGTCACTCCATTCCCACAGGCATTAAAATCATTAATAACGCGAACACCGCCATTTTAATTGGCCCGTAATGGTTTAATTGATTGACACTAACAAATTGGACGCGCGCAAGTTGATGGCGGTCGAACCCGAGACCCCACCGGCCCAGCGAGCGCCTTAACCTCTCGGCCGGATAATTAATCTATGTCGCCCAATTAGGACGATGGCGAAGACAGTTTTGGTGGCGCCTCGTATCTTGGATTAACGGGATTAATCAATGTGAAGATTTTCATGGTGTAGGGGTAAAAAACTGTCATTTTATAAGGTAGGTGGGGGTTATTTTACGGTAAAGATAGAAAAATAAGTCATAAAACTTTTTTTTATTTTCTTTTAAGGCTCAGCGCCCAAAATGCCACTAAACGTCACATTTTGGCATTCTAATACAAGCAATACTAAACATGATTCATCTGTTAATTCCACTTTTTTACCCTGATTTTCGTACAAGAGTCTCAACTGCTCCCAACCGTCTAGAGCCAGTGAGACTATGGCATCCCAAATTGGGGTATGTTGTGAGGCTGAGGGTAGTGAGGAGGGGGAGGATATGAGGAAGGGGGAAGGCTGATAAGTACCTGGCTATTCAGATCTGGTTACCAAATACAGCCAAAGCCATTTCAAGCAACGTTTCAATTCTGAGTGGTGATCTTTTCAGGGCGATACTTAGAGTATCTACCACTCTAGAACGTGCTGCAAATATACTAAAAGTTATTTTAATATCAATTAAATGTGTCATGACGCATGTAAATTGAATCAAATTTATTTGCGCACGCCGGGTCTGAACCTGCGACCTCTAGATTCGTAGTCGAGCGGCTTACCACTCGACATGCAGGCCGTCAAAATAGCAGTTAGGAAAATGTTTCAGTCTTAAATTCAATGTAAATTATAATAAAATGTAAGTTAAGGGTGCAGTTTGAAAACCAGTGCAGCCATTTTCGAACGTTTTTCCTGAAATTCCAGTATGCATTTCATAATTACTATAAAATTAATATAACTGTTTAAAAATTGTATTCATTTCATTCATCGGTACATTTACCTAACTACCTGTATAGAATTAACAGATAAATCATTTGTAGTATTGCTTGTATTAGAAAGCCAAAAGTGTGTATTTTCGCGTGCTGATCTTTAAGGTTATTGAGTTGATGTTTATTTAATATTGTAGAAATGACTTTACACCTGTCGTAAAGGACATTGAATTATCACGCTTTTATTTTCCACAATCTCGTGTGACCCAACATCTACGCGTCACTTTTTTTTACTTTGTTCTTATTTTCATCACAAGCGGAAAACGTTACTTGTCCAATTATTGAGAACTAAGCTGGCAGAGAATTGAATCCGATACTTTGGACCACTCCACTAACTAAAAAAACATCTTTTACGCTTGTCTGAAATAAACATCTCCAAAACTAAATAGACGCATGTATGCGTGCATTTCTTTCTTGACTCCGAATTAGTACAGCTTAAAAATAATTTTCATTGCATGAGATGAAATTTATGATAAATTTCGGGGTTGCGTGGTAAAATTAATCCAGTTGAATCAATTTCGGCTGTCCGCGGGGTTTAGGGATGAAGCCACCCCATTGGACGGTGTTATATACACACAGAAGTATATACGGGGGTGGGAGTAAAAGTAATATTTACCAGTATACAGATACAGGGGTTTACACTGTGACAGACATTAATCTATTCTTAGAGGTAGAAGATAGATGCAAAATATGGTGTTAGATATATTTTTCTTGACATGTGTCAAGTTTAAAAAAAACTGAAAATATGTTTAATCTCACTAAAAAGTTGGTTAGAAAAAATTATCGTAAAAATACTACTTAATTAATAAAGCAAAATACACCATGTTTCAGGGTGGTGTCATGAAGCGCCAGGGGGTGATTATTCATGAAAATCATAAGGAAAAAAGTTTTTTTAACCGAGGCCCTAACAAAAATTAGAACATATTTTGCATTTTCATGTGGTAACGTGTAACCGATCTTTTATAGTAAACATTATACCGCTAACTAAAGGCAGTAATCTACAATTATTGGCTCGCTACATGCGAAATCTGTTTGACCGACCGTAACCTAACGACTGATTAGCTAAGCGCATACCTACTCCTGCGAATGGGCGGGTACATACTCCCACCGGATGTTCGCAATGACATGATAAACGATTGATTTATTGTAAAGCTACGATCACAATGCAAGATTTCCACACATTTTCGAAACAAAATTTTAGAATAGTGTGAATAATCTCTTAACGTTTTGCGGTACCACTAATACGGTGTACAGTAATATTTTTAACAATTTTTAATATTTAAGTTCTTTAATATTTGATTGAGTCATAGATGTTGGAAAACCTATATAATGCATATATTTTGTAAATGGTGTAGAAAGCTGTAATATCATATTCAAATCCCATTTTTTTTAGTGCTAATATAGTGTTTTATACCGGAAAAATTGTTTTTTTATAAATTACCAGTATTGAAAAAAAGAAACACGCCTTTCTTATGCAGTTATGTCAAAAATGAGATCATCCCCTATACGTTATGTGTTTCCTATAGTTATACCCTGCCATAGCTAATATCAGTAGTTAAGGGTTGCGGGCTGTAAATGTGCGAGGGTAAACTCAACAATATGCTGCTGATTAGAGATGGTGAGGGGGGAGTGATTGTTTAGGGAGAAAGGGTGAATAAAACGGAAAGTTATTGTTTTAGATGCAATGAAAATAAGAACATTTAAGAGGTTTTTCTTTTAAACGTTTTATCATATTTTTTCTTGGTAGGGTTGAAGAATTTGAACAGAACAAAGGAGCTTTAGAATTGAAGCAGGTGAATGCATAAATTGTTAGATTTTTAATATCAATAATCAGGTTATTTTTCCTAGACGTTGTCAAGACGTAAAAAAATGATAATTTAATTTGTCCCATGAAAAGTGAATTATTTTACCTAATTAAGTGATTACATTCCAAAATGGAAGATACTCATAGTATCCCTCTGATGAAAGACCACCATTCAGAATTGAGACGTTCCTTAAATTGGCTTAAGCCGTGTTTGGTGACGAGATCTGAAAAGCCAGGTACTTCTCAAACTTCCTCTTCCCCATATCCTTCCCCCTCTCCCCTTCCACTACCTTTAACTTCGCAACATACCCCCATTGGGGTGACATAGTCCTAATGCCTCTAGACGATTAGGAACAGTTTGGACTCTTGAGCGGTATTCATTATTAAAATAAAATTTAAATAACTAATGAATCCACAAATAAGTGTAAATATTTTTTCGTAGTGAATTATAATAGGTAAAATCTTAGAGTACATAGAGTGGGACCTATCCAAGGTAGTGTTGTCAGTTTTTGATGATTTTTGCCGGACTCGGCAGACCTGGGCGTGGCTAGGACTAAGGCTTGGGTATTTATACATCCATTCATAGAACATGTCGACATAATGTTTTTGTTTATTCGTATAATCACTTTTTCACAGTATTTTTATCAACAAAAATATAACATATAACTTTAAAAAAACCGTTTAGTTGTTTCGAGCTTAGTTGCATATGAAAACATGTGGGCGGAGTCCCCGGAGACGCGGGATACCAAGATAATCCTTACAGTACATAAAAGCGGTGGGTTATTTTTGTTGTCTGTTTCTCTCTCATGGTGTACGACTTGAAAACCTGGAGAAAGTGATTTATCGCAAGTTTGTATAGGTTGGGTAAAAATAATTAGCTCTCTCTCCATACATTGTTACTCCAAGGGTAAAATACATTATATGAAGGTAGTTATACTTTATTAGGTTGGTAGGAATTTTTAAAAAATCGATTAACATCATCATCGTGTACGGCCGGACGTACTTACATATGAAATTATTCATAGATAATAGGTACTTACTCACAGGTACTGAATTTTAGTAATAGCAAACTTATGTGAATTGCGAGTTTTCAATTTTTTGTTGGAGAATGAAACCTTGGTTTGAAAAATACCCGTTTTTATAAACAGCAGAACACTTTCTGATATGACATTAAAAATCATATATTTAAAAAAAAGAGATAGAAATCAAAATGCACAAAAGTTCGAGTGTTATTTTTGAATCGAATATTATTTTTTCTCGACTTAACCTCACGTAGACAAAGCAGAGTGGATTGATAAATCGAAGGTATCGTGAAAGTACAAACCCACCCTTACGTCTACAGCCTGCAATCTACCCCTACATAAAGACTCCACGTGATATCGAATGTGGAATAAGAGGTTAATTTGTATCGAAAAACGATTGCACCGACCAGTGACCCGACACGCGCTGTACTGACTCACTACAGACTGAATCAACAAGAGAAATAATTACAATTAGGTGCATTGATAAAAACTCAGTAATCATCGTAATTGTATTTGTTTTTTACACACTTTTGTCATTTAATGGTGTCATTTAACAATGTTGTTAAAATTATTATTAAATTAGAATTAACTTTAAAGCTTTAATACTTATTATTTATATTTTAATTATTGAAATAATATCAATAATCTTCAACGTAAATATGAAAGAGAAAAATGACACCATCTAGGTATATAATATGTGCTCGGGTAGAGTTTTTTTTTTATTATTATTAAAATCTTGCTTACATACATAGCAATCCCGATGAGTTATAAAAACTCACTCTGGAATTAATCACTGTAGGAGTATACCATACAAAGATGGCAGTCAAATCGGCAGTAAAAATGAAATTAATCATTTTCAAATAAAGAATGAGATCGATTAAAAAAATGCCAGTTTCTTACAGGGTATCGGTGGCTCAATTGGCAAAAGCATTGCTCTTGGTTAAAGTAGAGGTTCTGAGTTCAAGTCTCGGTCGTGACCTTTATTTTTTGGGTTTCATATTTACGTTGAAGATTATCGATATTATTTAAATATTTAATAATTATGTTGTTTTTAATAACGTTATTACATAACTTGAAATGAAAAAAACAGAGAAATAAAGCGATAGAAAATAGGACAAAATTTACACTTGCAAGATAATGTCCATTCAAAGCGTGGACAAGATTTGACGGGGTCAAAGATTTAAGTCACATTTAAAGAAAGTTGCATTTTGTATTTCGAGTGATTTGCTTTTGTAAGCACGATTATTATTGAAAAAAAATGTTGAGAAATATCAGAAAGGATACATCTATTAGTTGTATTACCGAATCTCATTTTCTTTCTGCCATTTTTATCAATATCGTATTTCTTAAAGTCGTTGACGGTTAAAAATTATTTTTCCATTGGCATCTGTCCGTAAGCGAAGATAATAACCGAACTAAGTCGCAAATTAAATGTGTTTAGGATTAAAATGATCAAAAAAAGAATGCAAGACTAATATGAACATAATGAATGAGATTAAGAAAAGGACGGTTAGATGGTTTGGGTAAGTAAAAAGGGTGAACGAAGAATAAAGTTAATGGAGAATACATCGTCGCCGGAAAGGCAAAGGAGCTGAAGCGCCATTTTAAAAAGTGTAAACCAGTGCACTATAAAGTTTACAATAAAATTCATGTCTTACCAGGTTAGATTTTGAAAAAAAAGTTACTCACTTAATTACCTGAAGCAACAAAAGCCAAAAAAAGTCCCAAACTCGTGTCGCTTTAGATGGCTGAAGAGCCATAAAAGTCTTTAGAATCAAACGAGAGTCAGAGCATTCGATGCAGAAAAAAAACTGATCAAAACTGCATATTTAATTCATCATTGACCAAAGCGTCACTTAAGTCCTTTTGCCTTTTCAGTTACGATATAACCATAATTAAAGAAAAAAATAACACCGTTTCAATTTACTGGAACTTTTCGAGGGACCCTGCACTCTAGGCTGCTATTCAAAACTACCCTTAGTGGATGGCTGATAAATGAGTTGTTATTTTGTTTGCGCTTAGCAAACGTGAATGAAACCGAGTACCTTATACTAGTAAGGGTGAACGAATGAACGATACCCCGTGGATAAGTGGTAAACCTCCTGGTTGTCATGACACTAATTTGAATGAGAAAAAAAATAAACAACAAATAATTAGTTGTAAAAAGGAAAGTTAAAAAAGTGATTTTTTACACGTAGAACGAATTAACGACAACAGGAGTATAAGGAGAATCTCGTATATTACGTAAAAGCGAATAGTAAAAGTCAGGAAAGTCCGAGGGAGAGATGTCATGATCTACTGAATCAAATACTTGAGTCGGATCATGTAAAAAAAAAACAGAATAACAAAAGATTTTGTTTGAGGCAATGCAGGAATGTGAATGAAACAAGGAATGTGTGCTAAGATAAATTCGTGTGGCATTCTATTTTATCTGCTTATATGCCTGCGGGGAAACAGCATGTTAATTAATAAGTTAGTTAGATACGCATAAATGATTCGATTCAAACATACAATTATCATTTTAAAAAAAACGTCGTTTAGATGTATGTAAATAAAGTTTAAAAAAAAATATTAAAACGTTTTTTTTTTAATTCTCATAACGATTGATCAGTTTAAAACATGCAATATGCAAGCAATGCATCTGTATGAGTACTGTGCTCGGGTTCCGAACCCCATAACAAACTCAAACCAGTTTGAAGATGCCCATAGCAGGGTGAAACCGGCCCATCCCAAAAACATACGTAGAACAAACTTATAAGTGCATTTTAAAGCATCGTGTTTTCCTAATTGACCTTATTTGCTTTAAGTATTGGCGCCGAGCGTTAACTTCACAACAGTAAGTTGACCATAAGTACCTACCCGTGGGGATAGGCAGATACACTGGACGAGATGTTCTCATCAGATGCCCGTCCAGTCCGCGAAAGACTTTTAATTGAATTAACCGAAATACTTGAAATGGAGGAGGTGCATGAAAAAATAGTCGCGGCCGTCTTTGTCGGTGCGGACAAAGGGAACTCTGGGGCGGTTCGGATTGTATTGTCACTATGCTCGTATTGAGATCACCATTATTTATAAATTAAATAAATTTTGATATTTGCTATGAGATTGATTTATAACTACCCCCAATCAAACAAACCTTCTGTATACAATATGTGAGGTGATCGCTCCAATAAATTGTTTTAAGTTTTTTTTTATTAGATTATTTTTTTCAGATCGTCTTCGAAAGCCGAAACATCCGTTTTGCACTACAGCCAGCAAAATTTAAAAAAATGTATTTAAAATAAAAAATTTTACATGAAAACAAAATAAAAGGTTTTGAATTTTCGAAAATGTACTATATATTGTACGTAGATACATATATTTTGTAGTCATCAACAATAGTTATTAGGAAAATAAAATGCGTTTTGCAAATTTTGAGAATCGTTTTTAGGAACCAAATATTCTATCCTATCCTAACTTTAGTGTCCAAATAAAAACTTTCCAACGGTGAGCATTTCGTCATGAAATTTGTAAAGATTTTCTAGTTATAATATATATTTTAATATAGCTATGCTCCCATCATGAGCTGCGAACAAATTATATCTAAATAAAACAACGACGACGCTTTATTCTTTTTTTTTCAATACGTAAATTATTCAGTAAGAAAAAAATACTTTTAAATTGAAGCTAAGCCTAGATTTGTAACTTTTAAGTAACACATTTACAATAAATTTAAAATTGAATTAAAAATTTAATATTTATTTTTTAATCAATTATAAATTTACCTTATTTATAATTGAAGCCACTAGCCCAACAATCGTCCATCTATAAGTTATTGAGAAAATAAGTTATTTATTTAATCTATGGTACATAAAATTCCGACATATTATTTTTTTTAAATAGTCAACCCGTTTTTTCAAATATTGTCAGTTTGTTCGTAACCCGGGAATGTTTGTCTTTCTTTAAATATATATATATATATATATATTAGCAAAATTGAAAAGGTCTATTTTGCAATCGTGTTTTTTTTCCACTGCGCCAATTGTACAAGGAAAAGCGTCCAAATTTCTAAAATCAAGTTTTATATGTTTTCCTTTGGATAAATACAAGATTTATATCTGCTGAAAACATCCAAGCTCCAAATGCAATATATTTTTGTTAATTCATTTTTTTTAGTAACTAAATTAAGGATTAAAAATATTCAAAAATGCAATAACATAGAAAGCCCAATTATTTTTTCAATACCATAAATACATTGATAGATTTTGAAACTGTTAATTCGTGGTGGAATTCCATTTTAATGATTTAATAAAACAAATTTTTAACTTTATTCCACTTTTATTTTATGTCTGGACCGGTTTCAGCCTATGACGGCCATCTTCAGACTTGTACTAGTCTGAAGATGGCCGTCATAGGCTGAAACCGGTCCAGTCATAAAATAAAAGTGGAATAAAGTTAAAAATTTGTTTTATTAAATCACATTGATAGATTATAAATTACCTATTTTTAATAATTATCGCATGAAAAAACACTGATATTAACTTTCCAAATTCCCCCATATGTTTTTGTATCGTCATATTTTCAAACGCCTTTTTCTCAGATTCATCTTTTTGGGGTTGGATGCGTTTTGCATAACTACGTGAAATTTAGGAGAAGACCATTATTGTGCTAGAACCCTCAATTTAATATTTATATTTTGCAGGGCATCGACCTATTATCTTTTAAATGTATTTATACTAGTTCATATCGGAACCGCCCGACCGCTCGCAATACAAACATGTCGCACTGTGCAATTCTTGCTAAATAACTTCATCCCGAGCGCGAGCGTTTCTTGGCGGCGCACAGTGGCAAGAAAACCCATCCGCGCGGACATTTAAAACTGTCCGACTTTTTACACCCACACACCATCGTGTCATTGATCTGCGAGTGTGTTGCAGAGTGTCCCGACTGTCTCGCGTGGTGTGTTGAAACTCTCGTGTGGTAGTTTGTTGAAACAGCGTCCCTTGTTGTCACTGCGTTATCGTGTTCGAGTGGTTGTCTGTTGAAACAGCGTCCCTTGTTGCTGTGTTACTGTGTTCGTGTGGCTGTTTGTTGAAACAGCGTCCCGTGTTGCTGTGTTATTGTGTTTGTTGCGTACGTCGTTTTAATTTTTTTACTAGCCCACTCGGGAGAGAGTGAATTGGGATAGAACGGGATGTGTTCGATGTGTATGAGACGATTTTATACATTCTCACTATGGTTTACCAAATATTTGTATGCACAATAACATAAAAATCTTCGCAAAAAGGAGCTACATAAATTGATCATTATTCTCATAATGGGATGGCAAATGATTTGTTATTGATAGCGAGATGCCTAGAAGTGAATTTTCACAATACATGTAGGGTGCTGAATTTGGGGTCAATTTATGATAATTTTGATCTCGGATACTTTATGTGTACAGATCATAAGTACGTTCGAGAGTTGAATTTGATAGCCACATCCGGGCTAAAGCCACAAAATATTTGAATAAATTGTTTGGTAAAAGGAGGGCGGATGCATGGCGAAATAGAAGGTAGGGTGCGTCTCTTTTACAGTTATTTCAATGGGGATAGAGTTTTACAAGTCTTCTTCCCTTCCTTCAGTTTTACGAAATTCTCCGATTGAGGATGCTATAGTCTCACTGACTACTGCAGTTGGAACTCTTGTGCGGTACAGAAAAAAAGAACCCCCCTAAAACAATTTCGTACAATGCTCTGAAATAAAATGTGACAGAGGAGTAAAAAAAAACTTTAACGTAATTACCCACACAACTTAGTCATGGCATATACTCCTGGCTTCATTCACATAACATATTATAATAAAGCGATGAGTTCTAAAAAAATAAAAGTAAAAGAATCTTACCGTCTTTAGGAGGGCTGGCGCAGTGCGGCGCGTACGACCCCAAGTGGTAGCCCGGGTACACATTCTGGTGCACGGGGGGGAAGGCGTACCCCAGCGCCGCCCTAGGGCTCGGGAAGCCCCCGCCGTCTCCCTGCCCGCCGAACTGCTGGTGCTGGTAGCCGCCCTTGAAGGCCGCGTAGTGCTGCTGTTGGTGCTGGTGCTGCAGCTCCACGAAGGCGGACTTGGAGGGCGGGGGCGGCGGCTCCAGCCCCTGGTGCTGGTCCATGTCGGGGGTGCCCGGGGGCGGCTCGCGCCCCCCGGCCCCCGGACCGAAGGGGTCCGAGAAGTTCAGCGTGGCCTGGCCGTGGTTAGCCACTTTTAAGGACGAGCCGACGGCCGTCGCGAAAGATTCCGGTCTGCTCTGGGAGAGGCCGCCCGTGTCCCTAATTTTTGGGCAGTTTTTTCAAAAACTCTCAATTACCAAGAGGTTTTGGTTTTAGGTGACCTAAAACCCTTTATTCTTCTTCACTTTTGGAAATGTTTCGGTCTTCAAATTCTTTTATTTCTTCTTTTCAGTCAATCCAAACCTTTTCCAATGGTACAGTTATCAAAAAAACACTAAATTCCAAATAGGTTTTTATTTTGAATGACTAAAAATCTTTTAATTTTCTTCACTATTGGAAGTGCAGTTGTCTTTAAATTTGTGGATTTCTTCTCGTCAGCCTAAATAAATCCTTTGGAACTCTACAGTTTTATCGAAAACACTGAAATCTAAAGAGATTTGTATGGGATAAACTAAAATCCTTATTTTGTTGCTTCTTCTTTTCGTTTGTGCAGTTTTATTAAAACACTTTTGATCGTGGAAGAGCCAAATTCTCAAAATTTCGGTTTAGCTTTTAATTGCAATGTTTTATGTGTGTTACCGCTGGCTAGAATATGTGTCTTCTCGAATGTATTATTTTATAAATTATTTCAACGTTACGCAATTTAATCATAAATCTTTTTGTTGTCAATTTATCCTTAGTTTATAATTTTAGTAGCAACATATAGTTTAAATAAAGCTTTTGTAGTTTGGACTTGTCATCTTTGTAGGCTATCATAAATGTATAAAGCATTGAACTCCTTCAAAAACAAATACAAAAATAAACACAATAACACGACTGAGAGGTTTCAAACAAAATGATACACTTTTTAAATTTATTCTTGATTTTCGGAAGATGTTGACTTTCCCGGGAATCTGAAAAAAAAAAGAAAAGTGTTAGAACGATAGAAAGTGCATAATTTGTAATTTAATAATATTTGCGATAAACCAACCGAGATCTACCGAAATAAAAGAACCTCTGACCACGCAAATATCATGTTGCTTTTTTATGAGAAAATATTCTCACTCCAGTCAGCATTTGTCACTTCAATTTTTGCAAGTCAACAATGTCACACTGGCATAAATTGAAACACGAGTCATTGTCATTTTTAAACTTATACTTTACAGGGACATAAGGACAAATGAATATTTAATTATCTTAGATGAACTTATTTTAACCTAAAAAAACATGTAAATTTGCACAGGTAGTTTTGAACCTTCACCTTCGTCTCTCTCCAACTCCCCCCTCCCTCCGACTTTCATCAGCCTCACACAACCCCCTAAAAATTGCGATAACATGGTTTCGTGTATTTGAGTTGAGACATTGGGTTGAGACAAAAAATAATAATTAATTGAGCTATCTAATAAATTGATCGCTCTCGATTATGTTCTACAAGTTATGAACAAACAGAAAAAACTCGAAAACACCTTCCTGCTAATCGTATAAAGATCTGAATCGGAAACATTTTCTGAGTAGATCTAAAATCCTGTGTTCAAATTACTTGGAACCATAACTGAATCAGTTGGTCAGTCGGCTAGCTGAGTTAGTTCGGTCTGTGTGAAAGGTTAAATTCCTGCTAAATCAGAAAAAACATCTAAGGTCAGGTTGAGCCATTCACTTTTAAATAGTATCTGAAACTTAATTGTTTTTTCTCATAGCGCCACGCCTCAGAGCGGGGGGCGAGCCCGAAACGAATACCTCACAGCATCCTAGTCCAACTCCCAGGGAACTTTGCCGAAAACATAATTACTGGTTTGACACGTTAAATTAGATAGTTAATTAGAAGACGGTGATTTGTTTATCGTAGTTTCGTGCCGGCAGATTTGAATTGGGATGCTGCGGAGTTATGTATCTCGTACCACTAACTACGTTTCAATTTATTTTTCGTGAGAGACATCTATCTTTATGTGTGTTGGCAAAGATTCCATCTGAACTAAATCGCAACTTTGGACAGTGTCTAGGGTAAGCTTCCCGTATAAATTTTATGATTTTTGAAATGGGCGTATTTAAAGTATTTTTTTTTTATATCATCAAAAGATGGCAGCCAAAAATCGGGAGAAATTCAAATATTAATAATTGTCAATAGAATTAAGAGATCGTTCAAAAATGCCGCTTTCCAATGAGGTCTTGGTGGCTTAATTGGCAGAGTGCTACTCCCGGATAGAGTAGAGGTTCCGAGTTCGAGTCTCGGTCATGACCATTGTTCTTTTTAGTTTCTGTTTTTTTTTGTTTGTTTCATATTTGTGTTTTAGATTATTAATATTATTATTTAAATAAAATGACTCACAGTCGGTGGCGCAATCGATAAAACGTCAGCCCGGCAAGCGGAAAGTTCCGAGTGTGATTCTCGGTTGCACCCTAATGTTTCTTCTTTTCTGAATGTGTTTCTAATGCACTTTTCGTGAATAAATTTTATAATAGATAATCTTTATAGTGTTTCATTTTAACTATATCTATGTTGTGAAATTGTTTTCTTACTGTTTAAAGCACTGTGAAGGCGGTACTTTACAAAAAATTGGAAAGTTTGGAATGAGAAACAGAGTTTTCAATAGATCTGCTGGCGAATGGACTATTGAGGCAGGATATATCCAAAATTGGATTCCAAAAAACTCATGAACAACAAAAAGAAAATTTAACTACTCTATCAGGCTAAAATAATTTTTAAATACATTTTACTCTTATCAAACTCAATGCAATTTCTAACTCTATTGTTTTCCTTACAAATGTTCAAACCTTTGAAAAATAACTAATAAAAGCTGCTTTGTTTTGATTAATTACTTCAAAATGGAATGCTATCGATATAAATAAGTTCCTTTGTGAGTACGTACGACCGTACGAGTGTGAACTTTTCAAATTACGAACTGATGTTAATTGAAATTAATAAATTTAAAAGTATTTTTTTCAAATCCCTACCATGCTAATAAAGTACGAGTCTATAATGAATTTTAGCAGACATTATTCTATATTTAAATGGGTGGATTATAAAGCAACATTTTTTCTTGGATAGTCAAGTTACATCCCGTGATTTTTCATGGGTAACTAATTTAAATATAACGTAAAACCTATTAAGAAAGAAATTCACATTTTCATTACATTATATCAACAGTTGATTTTCAAACTAATAAATAATTTTATGGGAAATTAAAAAATAACATCGCTTTCAATCACTAATTTTATTTTTAATATTATGAAACTGAAAATATAAATAATTTGATCATAATATCGAAGGCCATCAGCAATGTTCGAATAAGTAGAAAAAAATCAAATAAATTTATTTTTAATGAAATATTTGGGCTTGTTAATAATGTTGAGTCTTTATTAAAGGATAATTCAAATCCGCCCAGAAGTGATTAAAAATATGTTAACTCGTCGGACGAACTGCCCAAGTCTAATAATCCGAATTATTAATATTTAATTAAAACAAATGATTTGTAACCGTTCACCTATCCATACCTGGCTGCTAATTGAGTTTAAGGCATTGGCTGGCAACCTGGATTCAAACAAATTGTTTTTGAATCATTTTTTATTATTTTTTACTTGAATTCCGTACAAGTATCACAATTGTTTGGACCCAGTAGAACTATGTCATACCCGGTTGGGGTATATTTTAAAGCTAAAAATAGTGGGGAAGGAAAGGAGATAGGGAAAGAGGATGGTTGGGAAGAACCTGACCATTCAGATCTGGTCACTAAACACGGCCGAAGCCATTTCAAGTAGCGTGTCGATTCGGTGGTCTTTCACCAGGGCGATGCAGAGAGTATCTAACACTTTGAAGGCTCAGAATTCAGAGGTCGCGGGTTCGAACCCGGCGTTCGCAAATACATTTTATTTCATTCATATGTGTCATAACACTAATTATGGGTATAGTTCTCCAATGTCCAGAATGTCAAGACTTGTTAACTCAAGCCATGGTCTTGAAATTTTTGGTAGCAGTCTAAATGATTTTTGTCATTTTTTACGACTCTACCAAAACTTTGACTAGACCTTGGCTTGAATGTTCTCTCTTATGTTTATTTTGCCTTATTTTTGTCATCGCTTTATTTATTTTAATGTATATGCTATTCCTTCTCTGTTGCTCTTTTTTCTATTTCGTGTTTTATATGTATTTTTTGTGATTGGACTTTAGTCCGTTAATTTATAAATAAATAAATAAACATTTCATATCAGAGTGGTAGATACTCCACGTATCACCCTGGTGAAAGACCACCATTCAGAATCGAAACGTTGCTTGAAATGGCTTTAGCCGTGTTTGGTGACCAGATCTGAATAGCCAGGTACTTTCCAACCTACCTCTTTCCAATCCCGTTCCCCTCCACAGTACCTTCAACCTCACAACATACCCCAAATGGAAATGATATAGTCTCACTGGCTCTAGACGGTTGGGACTCTTAGGACTCTTGTGCGGTATTTACTATAAAAAATATTTTTTAAATACAATTAATAACGATGACTACCAGATGACCAGATCTGAATATCCAGGCCAAACCTTTCTCTTCTCTGCCTTCTCCACTGTCCATATCTCTCGGTCTCACAACATTCTCAAATGGGGATACCATATCCCCACTGACTCGGAGCAGTTGGAAATGTTGCTCGGTGTCATTTTTGTATTATTTACCTTTAACAGAAAGCTTTAAAAACATTGCTAAACAAGCATGTAGAAAAAGGTTCTTCATCTCTTTTACATTTATGAGTTAAGGCTTTGTACCATTTGTTAATTTATAATTACTATTTTCTAAATCAATTTGTTAGTAAGTATTTATCATTGGAATGATTGGGGTGGTTCTCTATTTAGTTAGCTGCCTAATTGAAATTGATGATTTTCTTTAACTTTCTTTAACGCACTAATGATTTTGTGATACGACCATCTGAAGAAGTATCCGATCAAATTATTTATTTTAATTCAAAGAGTCTCGCGACTGAATTAATGTACGAATGCTTCTTTCAACTTAAAATGTCATTCAGCATAGAATAAAACAGTGTCTAAAATGTCTAATGTAATAAAATGCATGTTTCAATAAATCAATGATTTGATGTAGATACATAAAACCACTCTTTTATTAAAGTTTTTCTGAATCTCTTATAATTTTTACTAAGCTTCGTGAGGCAGTTGGTATATATACATAAATATCTAATTTTTTTATTGAAAAACGTGTTTCATAGTGAAACTTAAAGCTTAAGCACAATGATAAATAATCAAAGGTAAAAAATGATTAAAATTGGCTGGTTTCAAATACACCATAGAACCGCAGATTGCGAGTAACTTTATTTGCACGTTTTTTTTATTTATTATTTTTACAGTGATAAGAGTACCAAGAGTCCCAACTGCTCCCAACCGTCTAGAGCCAGTGAGACTATGGCATCCCCAATCGGGGTATGTTGTGAGGCTGAAGGTAAAAGAGAGGGGAAGGAGATGGGAAAGAGGAAGGTAAGGAAGTACCTAACTATTCAAATCTGGTCGCAAACACGGCTAAAGCCATTTCAAGCAACGTTTCAATTCTGAATGGTGGTCTTTCACCATGGCGACACTTAGAGTAGGTATCTACCACTCTGGAACGTGTCGCATATGTACAATTGTTAAATAACTCACTAATAACAATAAATAAAGTTTATCAGGCCATTTACTAAATATGTATAGAAGTTGAAACTGATAGGCAGACCGACATTTCTTCTACCACAACACAAACATGTCTTATATGTCCGTGCAACATTTCTATAGTGCGTACACAACCTACCAACGTACTTTTATATCTTGGGGTGCATATTTATTATTTTTTTCCTAGAAGCGCTTTCACATGCAAATATCCGCGGCAGCTTAAAAAAATATTAATCATATTCGGATCTTTTGTTAATTTACGAGTTTCACGTGACGTATTCAAAGATGGCGCCCTCTTCTGCGCGGGCACACATGCGCAGTGGAGTACGAACCGCACTCCGGCTGTCGGCGGAATTAAACCGAATTTAAGGAAAAATTATACAAATTTTACTGCTTGTAATGGATGTCCATACCACGGCGAAACCAGCTACTGTATAAAGACATTAAAAATATCACTTTTTATTGTAATTAGTGAGGGGATAATTGCAAGGTGCAACATGGATGTATCGTCGCCGGAAAGGCAAAAAGGCTGAAGCGCCATTTTGAGAAATTTACATCAGAGCACTTTAAAGTTTTTTTCTGTTTTGCAATAAAATTCGTAAGTCTTCGGTACCTGGATGGATTTTGAAAAAACAAAGTTAACTCAGTAACTCAATGCTCTCAACGCTCTGAGTTACCTAAAGCGATACAAAGCTTTAAAAGTCCCAAACTTGTGTCGCTTGAGTCAAGCCTTCTCCCAAATGGTAAATATATTTTAGATGGCTGAAGGGCCACAAAAGTCTTCAGAATCAAACGAGAGTCGAAGCATTCGACGTAGAAAAAATAACTGATCAAAACTGCATATTTAACTCATTTTGACCAAAGTGTCGCTTAAGCCCTTTTGTCTTTCCAGTGACGGTATGTCATAAAATGATATACTTAATTTGCCTTAGATACTGCATAAAAGCTTGTTTATAGATAGGTATCTAATTACAAATAAAGTAAGTTGTGTAGATAACTTTTTTGACAAGATTGAAAATATTTTTAATTTCTAATCAACGTTGGATAGATTTTCAATTTTCTTGTAGATAATCTCATATTTCAAAAACCCTTTGAAAGAATTTGATCGGTTGTACGGAGGGCTGCTAGCAGTATTAAATCATTGAAAAGGTGGACAGTAATTATGTCAGGATTGACACTTTTTCTTGTGCACGATCGAAACACATTTTTCTACACCATCAGCAACATTTATAAACTAGATATATTACATGACTGACAACATTTTTTCGCACGATTGAAAATATTTACTGGCAACACCGAAGATTCCCGACATCAGACAAAAATCTAATCACCTTACTTATATGGTTAACCTTCATCACCGCTATAAAAGTTGAATTGTTTGCAGAAATGCTATATTTTGTTTTTGGCTACAATTATTGGAAAACAATTTTGTGCGGGAGAATACTAACGACCTCCACGGAATCGTGTCTCCTGGCTTCCACCCCAAGTGTTGTTGCTTTCTAAGATCCTTATCAGAGATGATTAGTAGCACGCAATTCATTGTGATATTAATTTGGGTATTGTGTTTGGGAAAGAAGAAGGCAGCGAAACAGTCAAAATGGAAAATGGCGTAAATAGACATGGGACATTGAAAGACTATGTGTAGGTTGAAAAAACAACCATCTGTTTGATAGCTACTGATCAACGTTATGCTTAATCCGTCAATGGTTATTTTTATGTATGTAAGCCATGGTCTTGAAATTTTTGGTACCAGTCTAAATGATTTTTGTCATTTATTACGACTCTAGCAAAACCTTGTTCAGGCTTTGACTTGAATATTCTTTCGAATGTATGTTTTTGTCCTATTTTTATCTATGTTTCAAATATTATGTATGTGCTATTCTTTTTCTGTTCGCTTTGTGCTTTTTTTCATTTCGTGTTATATGTTTTTTTGTAATTGGACAATGCACCGTTAGTATAAAAATAAATACTAAAAATAAAATATTTGACGGCCTCCATAGTCGAGTGGTAAGACACTCGACTACGAATCCAAAGGTCGCGGGTTCAAACCCGGCGTGCCCCAATAACTTTTATTTAATTAATATGTGTCATAACACATTTAATTCATATAAAATAATAAAAAGCATATTTGCGGCACGTTCCAGAGTGGTAGATACTCCAAGTATCGCGCTGGTTAAATAAAGACCACCATTCAGAATTAAAACGTTGCTTGGAATGGCTTTAGCCGTGTTTAGTGACCATATCTGAATAGCCAGGTACTTTACCAACCTTCATCTTTCTCATCTCCTTCCCCTCCTCACTACATTGAAACATTGGTTAAGGTGCACCGCTGATAGCTCCACTGTTACTTGTAACCTCTCCCACTTTTTCATCAAATGACGCATGTAAAAGAAAGAGAAACTACAAAGAGATCTCTCGGCGGCATATGATATTGTATCGCATCATAAAATTCTGAATAAAGGAAATATTCAGACGGTCATGAAAATCATTAAAAAAAACCAAAGGTATGCTAATATCATTATTCAAATAATAAATTATATTTATGGCCAAGCAATAAAACATTTATATTCTTGTACCTACTTATTATACTCACACGTCGTCTTCAAGTAAAATATTAAAAATACACACACATGCCTACCTACCTGAAAAACTGAAGACAACATAAGTATTGTGAAAAAAAAAACTAAATTTTAGATCAAATTGTTGTAGGAATTTCGAAAAACAGTCCAAATTAACAATTGTGGTGCATTAATGAAATCCTTATATAATAGTCGAGAGGTTTGGTTAGTGATATTTGTTAGTTATTTTTAATAAAAACCCAACAACATATTTTCGCTGGAAAGGCAAAAGGGCTTAAGCAAACCTTCGGTCAAAAATGAGTTAAATGCAGTTTTTTTCTGCATTGAATGCTCTGACTCTCGTTAGATCCTGAAGACTTTTGTGGGCCTTCAGCCATCTAAAATATATTTACCATTTGGGAGAAGGCTTGACTCAAACGACACAGTTTTGGGATCTTTTAGCTTTCCGTCGCTTCGGGTAACTCAGTGAGAGCATTAATTTACCTGAGTTAACTTTTTTTTCAAAATTCAACCAGGTACGGAAGACTTATGAATTTTATTGTGAAACAAAAAACTTTAAAGTGCTCTGGTGAAAACTTTCCAAAATGGCGCTTCAGTCCTTTTGCCTTTCCGGCGACGATATGTTTTAACTAATACAGTTTTATAATGTTTCCATACTAAACATGTATTTAATAGCCCAACGATTGCCTCATGGATTTCATCCACAACCATTTCAAAAACTGTTTTTTTTTTAACATTTTTGGCATTCACAATTTGATTTTTTAAAAATAGTAATTTTAATTTTTATATTTCAATCAACATTACATACAAAAATAGTACTTCAAGGATCCCATTAATATCTTCTCGAAACCCCATTAACTTTATTCTTACTACCATATCTTTTTATCTATTTTTTTTCCATTCCCAACATGAGAATTTATATTTTTTCATTTTAATGACCGAGGACTTCCATGTTTCAACATTTTCCATTGTCAAACCATTAGGTAACCGCCGTCAGATAAAATTTCAAAATCATCGCAGACACAATCGCTATTAAATTGGCTTCTTCCTCAATTATCTACGGTGGGTACGTACATATGTCATACACATAATACACTTTTTCATATTGTCATTATTAATTTGAGTGTTTGCACAATAAAATATGTTGCTTTTGGTGAGTTCAATAATCGTGGGTAGCGGGGATTTGACATATTATTATGTTTATAATAAATCTAATATTTTGGTTCAACATTCAAATTAATGAGGAAGTGGTCGAATCAAGTGGGTTAAATCTATTGTATGAAGGATTTTATCATGCGTACGATCTATTCGTTATTTGTAACTGTGAGTGGACAAAATAGGAGATACGCAAGAAATATCATATCAATAAATACACCTAATCGTGAAAGGTAAACAAAGAATTTCACAAAATAAAAGTACAAATTAATATAAAACAACTGTTTTAAAAATGAGAATGTTATTTTTACGTTACCCTTTACATAGTATCACTTCATTTTTATTTCTTTTATTTTTATAGTAAATACCGCACAAGAGTCCCAACTGCTTCCCAACCGTCTAGAGCCAGTGAGACTATGGCATCCCCAATTGGGGTATTTTGTGAGGCTTAAGGTAGTGGGGAGAGGAAAAAATAAGGAAAAGGAAGGTTGGAAAGAACCTGGTTATTCAGATCTGGTCACCAAACCATTGTCGTAGCCATTTCAAGCAACGTTTCAATTCTGAATGGTGCTTTTTAACCAGGGCGATACTTAGAGTATCTACCACTCTGGAACGTGCTGAAAAAATATATTGTTTTACTATTTTATATGAACTAAATGTGTTGTGACACATATTAATTAAATACAAGTTATTGGCGCACGCCGGATTTGAACACGCGATCATTGGATTCGTAGTCGAGCGTCTTACCACTCGACTATGGAGGCCGTCGTTCATAATTTGAACAGAAAAGGTACTCATTTTTATCTATTCTTAATGACTTTGCGACTAACTATTTGCTTCTGCCTTTCTCATTTGTTGATATGTTTATGTTTTTGTTTTTTTTACTTCGACATTGCTCGGTAAATGAATGGCTCATATTTTATTCCATAGTAGCCAAAGTACGTAGGTATTGTATTTACTAAGCGCAGAATGTCATGAGAAGAGCTATTCAATTGCACATTGCACAATGCCTAGTTCACATGAAAAATCATTGAAATAAAGGCATTTGTTTTATGCGAGTGTTTTACTAAATTTACGTGCGAGTTGCTATGTTTTATGGTAGAAAACCAAACTGCACAAGAATTCAAAGTCGTAACTCATCAGAATCTTAGAGGTTATGTAAATAAGACAAGGTCTGGAATAAGTCGATGACGTCCAAGAAAGCATATACAATCAAGTGAACCAAGTACCTAACTGAAAAAAAGTATGCTGGCAACCTTGATTGGGTTAAATAAAATATGTCTCCGGTTTATTAGATGGGCTAACTAGATAAAAGGAACTACAATCTTCTAATAGTATAGAACCTATAAAAATCGACCAAACGAGAGATATTTGACGGAGGACTTTGAAAAACCTGGATTTCAGAAGGCTCGTGAAGAAGCATAATAAATGGTGTGAAAAGTGTACAAATGTGAAAGAACAAAAGCGTATGGATCAAAAAAGAGTACCTACCTAGCAAAATGCTTTATTATAAAATGTAAGCAAAAAAATACCGCTTATTTCTTATAATATATTTAATAAAACAACTATCGAAAAAGTGTTCTAAATTTGGCCTATTTTAAGGGATGGTTCAAAAATGTTGCCACATCCAAGTCCTAAAATTCTTACAAATGTTTTTTTTTATCTCTAGGAGCTGTGACATAAAACTTTCTACTTTTTTGTATAAAAATCACTTCGAAGACACAAAATAATGGTAGGTACCTTTAAGCAATTATCTCACCTAGGATTCTTACAATTTGTTGGTTTAGTCATAAAAAGGTAACCTATGTACGTCCACTTCCTTCCATTGAAGGGAATTTGGGTGATGGCTACATTTGGTCACCAAACGAGCGCGAGCATCCAAGGATGTGATTAGGAACATTTTCCCAAGGTTGGAAATGCAATTACATGACACAATGGGAAAAAATTGTCACTACCTAACAATAATAATGTGAAAAATGACATGTTAACAACACATTAGGCAGTAGTTTCAACAATGTCTATAGTGTGTGAGCACGTTGCTTCATGGACATAAGTGATTCAGCGTAATACTAGCTGAAGTGAAGATAGGCATCACGAAGTTGAAGATACGCAAAATCGTGATGGGGAAAATGCATGGAAGATGAGAAGTTTGAACACTAAAGATTCGTACGATAGTAGGTAAGATAATAGATAAGTAGCTGAAGTAAAGATAAGTATCAGGAAGTTGAAGATACGTATAATCATTTTGGGAAAAACGTATGACGGTTGAGAAGTTGGAAAATCAAAAATGGGTAATATGTGAAAATGGGTGTTAGGTGAGATAGGAATATTATCTAAAGTAAAGACAGGCACCATTAAATTGAAGTTACGCAAATCATGATGGGGAAAACGTGTGTAAGTTGAGAAGTTGGATGATCAAATATAGGAAATACATTCGAATGGTTGGTAGGTAAGATAGGAATATTAATTAAAGTAAAGACAGGAATTAGAAAGTTGAATTTATCCAAAATCACGATGGGGAAAACGTGTGTAAGTTCAGAAATTGGATGATCTAAGATGGGTGGTAATACATGCAAATGGATGATAGGAATATAAACTGAAGTAAAGACAGGCATCAGTAAATAGAAGTTACGCAAAATCATGATGGGGAAATCGTGTGTAAGTTGAAAAGTTTGATGATCAAAGATGGGTAATACGTGAGAATTGATGTTACATACAATAGTAATACTAGCTTAAGTGAAGATAGGCATCAAAGTAATGAAGATAGGCAAATCATGATGAGGAAAAACTTCTGGAAGATGAAAAGTTCTAAAGCTAAATATGCAAAGTACATAAGAATTTATATATTGATTATGAGCGTATTGAAGAATGATGAATTATATCCATCATTTTTTATCACATAGACTCACAATGACGAAGTAGCATACAAAATCCGGTAGTATGAAGCATATTATTGTTTTAAATAGTGTTTTGTATTAAATATGTAGATACCTACCAGTAACAGCATTTGTTCTTTTGAAAAAATTATGTTTATACTTTTAGTAAAGAAAAATACAGACTTTTGTTTGATACAGATATCCGTCTTGTCCCGTACAAAAGGTTTTAATTGATACCTGGAATATTTTAAACTACGTAAGCAATATATACAACCAAATGATCAAGAGAAAAACGCTTAACAAAGCCCTCCATACAAAAAGTTTCCATTTCCAAAAACCATCCAGAGTATAAATATATTTTTAATTTGACCTTTATGCATAGGTTGTGAGTAATCATGTTTAACAATTAAAGCTCCCGAATTATACCAATTGGAACCTACTGAAGGTCTTATTCTAAGGTGTGCTTATTCACAGCCAGTTTTAAATTTAAATAAATTGGTTTGATAAATAAATATAATATTTTATGAAGGTGCGTCAATTGTAAAATAATGTATGTAATTTTGGTTTTCGGCTCTGTCCAAAAAGGACAATTGAATTGGGACAAATGTGTGAAAATTTCAAGTACCAACGTAGGTATTTAATAATGATGTGCCACGGATGTTTGTCGGTTTTACATGACTGATTGTAAGAAGGTATCTACCTACTGACAAAGATAAATAGACACTAAATACATAAACAAAAAAATATTTGATTAACGCCCTCACTGTCGGCAATGAAATGAAAAAGACCAGATACAAAAGCGTTTTTATACATTTGATATCGTGTTCCAACTGACCCAAGCCAGTTGAACTATGGCATCCCCATCTAAGAAATGTTGTGGGGCTGATGGATGTGTGCAGAAGAGACGAAGACCGGGAAGGGGAAGGTTGAGATACATCTGGCTACTAAGATCTGGTCACTAAAAACAGCTAACCTAATTTCTTATTTAACGCCAGTTAAGCACCCAAAATGGCGTTAAATAAACGTCGCTTTGTATCATTCCAATACAAACAATAGTCCACATGATTTATCTGTAAATCCTTCATGGGCAGTTAGGAAAATATCTAAGGTATCCAGTGAATAAAATTTTTAGGTGTAATCTTTTAAATTCTATAAAAACGTACTAAAATGTCACTAAAACGTACAGTTTGAGAATCAGTGCATCCTTTTTTTACGTTTTACTTAAAATTCCAGTATGCATTTCATAAATAATTAAAAAGATTACTGTTTAAAACCTTAGACATTTCCCCAACTATCCAAATAGAATTAACAGATAAATCATTTGTCGTATTGATGGTATTAGAAAGCCAAAAATGGTGAATTTTTTGCACTGTCAAATTAATTTAAGGGCAATTTCTATCTCTGAGAAGGGCCATATAGAGTATGTATGTATCTTCCAAGGAAAAAGCAAATAAAACATAGAAACGTCTCGGTTTATTGGTATCTTCAACGTAAAACTAGATCAACGACAATGTTTTTCCCTAACCTTCTATTCGATTCGAATTCGAAACGCGACCCTTTTTTATTCCCCGATCAATAAAAAAAACATATGGCATCTTTTACAGTTCCTATAAATTTCGATGCGTCAGAATGTCAATAGATTAGCATATTCTCCCTCCGTTTGATAGTTGTTAAACAAATTGAATTAATTCGATACTATCGTCCGGGTTATTTATGGCCCGCCGAGTCACGGATCATTGGTCACCCCAGCCGATGCGGGAACAATGCGACAAATTAAATAATCGTTTTGAGGAGACGGTCGTGTGACCATGCGTTGCGCTTGCGATGAGAACGGAATGCCTAAATAGAATCTTCATCATTTGTGAGAATGCGAAGGAGGAAAGAGTAGAAATTTAGGTATATTATGTGGGTTTTTAAACAAGCACAGTACAAACTTTACTAGATGTCATTATTAGTCGTAATAAGTATATATGTAACTGCGAAACCTTAATTGTGGTTAACTTTCAAAAAAATAACATACCTGAAGAATTAAAGGAGTATATAAGGATTTAAAATACAAGATTCATGAAACTGGAAAGGCTCTACTAAGAAAGAAATGAACAACGATGAAAGATAGCCTACCACCCAAGAGGCTTCTTTATAAGTAAGCTTAGGTGACTTGAGTCAAATACAACATTTCTGGCGAAGAGATACAGCAGGAGGCCGGCCAGACTCTGTAAGTGTGAAAATACAATCCATTTTTGCAAATATTTGGATCATATATTATAGTATTTAAAATATTAAATATCAAGCTGGGAAAGTTGAATTTTTTAGATGCACTTTTTGATTGTTTCAATTCTGTCTTAGTGTACATTTATCCATAGGTACCCACCTAACATTCTATATTTAACTTAGTTTAGTCTATAGTAATCCACAGGTATCCATCTAACATTCTATATTTAACTTAGTTAACTGTATAGTTATCCACAGGTATCCATCTAACATTCTATATTTAACTTAACTTAGTACATCATAGGTATCCACTTAACTTCTATATTTAACTTAACTCAGTGCACAGTTATTCATAGGTATCCACCAAAAATTCTATATTGAACTTAACTCAGTGCACAGTTATCCATAGGTATCCACCTAACATTTTATATTTAACTTAACCTTCATATAATTTGTTTTCCGTGAGTGAATTTTAGCTAAGTGGGTGGTTACCATTAATATTTATTTTTCACTTTCAACATGCAAGTACCTATTATGTAAAAAAATAGGTATTAAATACACCCTAAACAAGAAAGATGATGAACAATAGGGTCCTTAAAATGATAAGGATAAGCCGTGTCCTCTTGAACACCATCTAGCGTCGGATGCTGGAGTACCTGAACCAACTGATGAGAGGATTCAAATAGGTGCCAAGTGTTCAAACTGGCGATATCAAGAGGAAGAGGTGGATTGGAAGGAAAAAACACCACTTGTTAAGGAACTTTGATCATGGATTCAATAAAGAATTGTTTTGTGGATACCAGGACATCAGAAATATGAGAATGCTTTTAATTCTCTTTGAGCAAATATTTTTTGTAACCCAACCTATAACTCTTTAGAAACGTATATTTATAAATAGGCAATGATGTCAAAAACTACATTTTTAGAACTATTCTGTGGCAAGTAGGTGGGTATCTACTTTAATTTAAAAAATACAAATACCCATATATTTTTGTAACCGCTGTCGAAATTGGAAAGACTGTCTTTCTAATGTATTAATTTTGATAGATTCTAATGCCTAGCAGCTTTTGTTTTTTTTTTCCTAAAGCCTTATTTAGCTACCTACCCTATGTAAAATGAAATGCAAATTTAACATTACTTTTCATTTTCTATCTTTACAAAGCGGCCTTAAGGTGACATTTCACGAAAAAAAAAACAAGTTTTGTTATTAGGTACATACCTACCTATTATTTTAAAGACAATCTGAGTTATGTGTTTAACGCCTTTATTGTAGCCCCAATTAAGAAATAACTTGCAACTAGGTACAGTTAAACTATCAAAAAAATCTTTTAAATGTATATTTTACTTAACCTACCTACCTAAACAAATATTTGTTATTTTTTTGAGTTACGGACTGTATTATTTGAGGGATAAACTGCCAGATTTAAAAAAAAAATTAAATCAACAGTAAATTAGCCAAAGAGTGCAAAACGATGTTTTTTTTATAAAATTTGGATACTACGAAATAGCTACGAAAAAGGGCTTTCAACTCAATTAGGTACCTACTGAAAGATATAACTAAATAAGGTTACTGATATTCCCCATTGAAGTTTGTACAATCAGAACCGGTTGGAAGTAGATGTCTACATATTAGATATGTATACCTACACAGGTAAGAATGTTTTCAGTATCGCACATGTTGCTAAGATAGACGGTAATTAATATTCAAACTCACTGGTATGTACTGGCAGTGCATATTATATAATATATGTGAATGTGGACACAGTCAGGTGCTCGAGCATAGCTATTCAAAATAATCGCTTATCTTACGGAAGGTTGTTGAACTCATTATCAGACATTCCCCAACTCGGGTAATTGCAATTACAGTTTGAAGTTAGTGTAATGAAATGAAAATAAGTAATATTAATAAAAAAGATGAAAGGTTTCCAAGCAGAGCTTTTAGAAGCTTTTTATTCTTATTATATTTTTAAAATAAAGGTAAACCATTACGGGTTAATCGAAGTCCAAAATAAAAATATAAACTGTTATTATAATATGTTAATATTTATTTTTAAAATTTTCAATGGGTGAATACCAAAATATTTTAGAGATGGGACTAGAAATGTAAATAAAATAAGACCACCACGTACCTAATATTAAAAAAAGAAATTCCCAGAACTGATGCATAGACTTCAAAAAATGTATGATGAGGTGCATAAAGGCGTGGAAAATGTATTATGAGATGCCTGAAGGTGTGGAAAATGTATGTTGAGATGCCCGAAGGTGTGGAAAACGTATGATGAGATGCCTGAAGGTGTAGAAAATGTATTATGAGATGCCTGAAGGTGTGAAAAATGTATGTTGAGATGCCCGAAGGTGTGGAAAACGTATGATGAGATGCCTGAAGGTGTAGAAAATGTATTCTGAGATGCCTGAAGGTGTGGAAAATGTATGTTGAGATGCCCGAAGGTGTGGAAAGCGTATGACGAGATGCCTGAAGGTGTAGAAAATGTATCATGAGATGCCTGAAGGTGTGGAAAATTTATGTTGAGATGCCCGAAGGTGTGGAAAACGTATGATGAGATGCCTGAAGGTGTAGAAAATGTATTATGAGATGCCTGAAGAGGTGGAAAATGTATGACGAGACGCCTGAAGGCGTAGAAAATGTATTATGATATACCTGAAGGGGTGTAAAATGTATGACGAGATGCCTGAAGGTGTGGAAAATGAAGGAAGAATGAGTGTTTTTCAAAACAAATAAAGATGGAAAAATCATAGTTTTTTGGAACTATAAAATCTACACTAGCGATGCCACCGACTACGTATTTAAGTAAGTTGGTCTTTAGGTACCCGCCTTACAATCCTACGATCGTCTGCCACTAAAAGTCTTAAATGTTTTTAGAAAATTGATTAAATTATTGTGCTTCGATGAACATTTCATGATTCGAAGCATCATCGAAATCTAGATAAATTTGTAATTAGAAAAGAGTATTAAAAACAATTTGTATTAATATTTTGTTGTAATATATTATATTTTTACTTTCACTTTCTGTCAAAATGGCGTTAAAAACATTTCGCTGTTTAATTTATGAAGTGTTTAAACTAGTAATTAAGTTGGTAAATTTGATGCGAACTTTAGTATTGGTACGAGAATAATGGAGGTTTTATGGTCCGTGAAGCATTATCTCCCTAACAGCTCAATGTTTACGTTTTGTCGCCATTTAATCCTTTATTATTTAATTGATATAATTGATCAAAGCGGCAAAGGTGTCAGTCACATACTGACGGTTCAATTAATTTCATATTGAAGCGGTTTAACGTTTTACTAGTTTTGCATCTTTGTAACTATTCAAATATAGATACTTACATTTTAAAACAATGATATTAGTAGGCTTCTAGGTTAGATAGGTAGGTACTACCTACTTTAAGTTAGATTGTATTCTTACAAACATTACTTGAAACTTTGACAAAAATATCGAATTAAGTTTTCGGATAATATGTTTTTGAATTTTTTATGAGTTAGTCCATAGTTGGTAGGTATCTAAATTAAGTGAAATGACATTTAATTTTAGCAATTGCGAAACATATCGCACACCCGCAACTACACTGTCATACCTCTATCAAAATACCTATGTCAAACTGATATAGTGAAATTTGAAGTTATGTATCCAAGCTATGTATAAACTTGAATCAAGACATCGTCGCTGGAAAGGCAAAAAGGTGGAAGTACCATTTTTTTAAATACAATTTTCACAGTAAAATCTTCAGTACTTGGTTGTATTTAAAAAAAAAAGTTAACGTTAAGTTTACCTGAAGCGACAAAAAGCAAAAAAAGTACCAAACTTGTGTGACTTGAGTTAGGCCTTCTTCCAAATGATAAATATATTTAAGATGGCTGAAGGGCCACAAAAGTCTTCAGAATCAAACGAGAGTCTGAGCATTCGATGCAGAAAAAAAACCTGATCAAAACTACATATTTACCTCATGTTTGACAAAAGTGTCGCCAAAGCCTTTTTACCTTTCCAGTGGCGATATGTTTTTAATACAATTTGTAAATGTGCACTAAGTAAAACAATTTGTTTTAAACAGAAGAAAACCTTAAATCCTTTCTTAAGGCCAATCGAAATCCAACCAAATCGAATGAAATCACGCACCCCTTACGCTAGTGACGATAAGGTCTAAATTGCCACTTTACCCAGGCCGCCGGTTTCGATTTCTGCAACAGCAAAAAACATCGCAAAAAAACGTGTTTTATTTTACTTTGTGAAGCTTGTGCACCAAAATCTTAATGTTTTTTCGGTCAGAGTCTAAAATACATAATTTTCTACATTATAGGTAGGTTCTTACAAAGTAATTAAATGCGGAAAAAAGATTTTACACCTCAAAGAATTTTCATAGGCTTGAAACATAAATAAAAATACTGGTTAATAAAATGATCCGGTTAAAGCAAAGGCCGAGATGTGTTCTACTCGCAGTAGGAATTAAATCATGTATAATGTTTTTGAATTTCACCGCCTTAAAAAAAACGTTATTTATTAGTAACGTTATAAAAACACCCTCGATCAATCCGACATTCAATCTAAAAATATATTATATTTCCGTTATATATATATTACCGTTCAGCGCAGAAGCCAGGATTAAAAAATGTCCTTAGTTTATTTTTTCACTAAGTTAACAAGTTTTCGAATGGTTTAACTTTCACGTGTAAGGTCTCAAAGAACGTTAAATTACTCTAAGCACGATATCTGTGACGTTTGTCCCGAATCTGTGATCGATTTACGTTTAAACTAGAAAACTCTAGAACCTTCGAAGGAGTTTTTGGAAAGGTTTTAAATGTTGTTATGTTGGTACACTAACCTAATTAGGAGCTCGTGTGAAAATCGATATAAAACGAAACATTCATAAAATCATAAATAAATAATAGATTTTTAAATGCTAAATGGAGTCTGATAAGAAAGTTGTGTAAGCAAATGCGTTTTTTTATTTATTAAAATCGTGCAGCTAAGTTTATGTAATTATTTAATTGGATGTTTATAGTAAAACAATACACTTTAGAAAACTTTTCGAAAAAACAAAAAAAAATACTACGAAAAGTGATTCCACTGTTTTACTTGTGCAGATACAAATCTATCTACATTAATTACAAGCCGGTTTCGTCCGATTATTATTTTCATTTTGAACAAAAAAATAATTGGGAGAAACAATATGGCGTCTCGTCTTGCTTTTTAACAGTATGTTACAAAACGACTGATGAATATGGCCTTAAAGAACTGCATTGACCTAGAAAATTCAGACAGAAAAAGCATGGCGCCAGAGCTCACCGTTAGAGAGATTTGGTAACTTCATACAGATTTTTATTTTATACTTTAGAGGGTGATATATAAGAGAAGTCCAGATGTTGTATATTACCTAGCACAAGTGTAGATATTTATACATACATTTCGTTAAAATTCTCATATTTGACCATTAATTCTGACCGTCTCAGGACGGGCTAACCTAATTCGATGTTTTTAAGGAAAGAGTTTTATTACTTTTTCAGCGGAGGAATATGTGATTTAAACGCACGGTATCAAAAAAATAAATATTTTGGAAATATCACACTTTTGAGACGATTGATTCGGGCACGTCAGGAAGAATTACGCTATCCAGTCAAGCAAAACACCGACGAACGATGGGGAGAAGACACAAACATATAAGTGAGAGAAAAATCACTATTGGATTACCATTTGTATCTATGTTATCTGATCAACTCCGTGGAGCCATGACGTATGGTTAGAAATATCAAGGCAAACTTAACTCTCAAATGCAGTTTAATTATCAAGATTATTTTCTTGCTGCTTTCAAACTAACTAGTCGGTTAAAAATAATAATAAAAAATTGATGTAAACTTACATGTAAAAATAATCCTTATTTTCGAAAAGACACTAGTTAAAATAGCACTTAGTCAAAAAAATCCACTGATTTTAAAAACACATAAACACAAATGTCTTGCAAGACAAAAAAAAAACAAACGCTTTAAAAAAAACAGTCACAATCAAATTTTGAAAAACGAGCACGTGTATTCTCTACAATCGTTTCCAATTTCAAACTATTGCGCGGCAAACGGTCGTGTTCGTAAATTTCCACAGTTTTTTTTATAATCACAGTCCGAAATGCACCACAAACTAAAAAAAAACAATCGTAACGAATGTCATTCGGATTTTCCTTTTTCAAATTAAAGATGGAGCACGCTGTCGGCTCGAATTTCCCTGGGTGCGGGAAATTTATTTTATGATGACTCGAAAAAAACATTTTCCGCCGAAATGCTGGAGATTTTTCGATAATTTGTCTGCCCGCCTCGCCCCATCTTGGCAACACTAATTTTTCTCAGGTTAAGTATACACTTTTCGCCGCGTTTAATATAATGGCGGACAATTTGGGAACGACAACGCGTGTAGCCTAACCGAGCGATAACTACATAATGACTAGTTTCGATCCGCTCCCCCTCAATCTGCACTTCACCGCGCACTCGCGCGCCTCTGATTGGCCGGAATCCAACGGCCCACGCCTCCGTCGCTTCCCATTGGCTCAAAATCCACCATTCTTTTTTTTAATTCTTGGATTTGCGCCTTCCGATTGGCGCGTTTGAAAGTCGAATGGTGCGCTGGGCGCGGCTTACGCCCTTCGGTCCCGTGTTTGAACCCGGTTTTGGGCCCGCTCAGTAGCTTCGAAATCGTTCCGAGCAATGTTTCAATGCTTCGATTTTTGACAATCACGTTTTTTTGTTTGCTTAAAGTCTGTCGGTGTTGTTCTTCTGTTTTATTTATTTCAATGATTCTCGATGGAACTCGCCTTGATGAAGGTAGTCATTCGAAAATGACATCAAATTCATGGGAAATTTACAAATACGTAACCACCTACCCAGAACTCACGTATCTTTGAACTTATATCGATGACCTAGACGTAACATTTTGTACCTAACTAAAAGAATTGTAATCGTTGGTAAATTGCTGAACAAAGTTTTTTCACAAATAAAATTTAAAGCTTAAAGAAGTGTTTCTGATACCTACTTATCGCATTGTTTTCATAAAATAATATAATATGATTATCCAAGCCATCGATGGTAAATTTAATTTTGTTTATCGAGAGACCTATCTATGTATGACGAGGTGGTTTAAAAATATATTTAAAGAAACACGCCACAAGAAAATTGTCAAGTTATTCAAAAGATTTTTCTATAAGGTCTTGTGAATTGTGAGAAATAGCCGACTGTGTCTTAGCTAAGCTGTTTTTTGGAGGGGTGTGGTGGGTAGGTTATTATTTTACAACCCTTAAATACTCACATTACCTAGGTAATAAAAAAAGTAGGTAAAGAGTGAGAACTTTTTTTTCTTGAGACACGTGTTCGGGGTTTTGCTGGTTTGAAAGGATCTTCGCCATGTTTCAGAAAGATTGCAAAAGCTGAGTTTGTTCGATATTTAAATCAATGTTTAGGTACACTTTTTTACCGATAGATATTTATTTTTACTCACAAAAGCCTCCTTATTAAGTACCTAGTTATAAGTGTTACCCAACAAGTGGCCGACAGAGTATAAAAGTATGTTGGTATTTACCTACCTGTTTAATGAAAACTATTTAAAACAAAATCAATTTGAAAAATATATGTTGGTATTTACTAACCTGGGTGTTAAATAGGTAGGTACCCAAAATAAATTACATTTTTATTAAGTACCTACCCTTGAAAACACACCGGCTTAGGTACCAGTGGTACTTTTCACAAATACCGCATTCTGTTCCTACCCAGACCCCTACTTCAACAAAATATTCAATTATCTAGTTAGGTACTATCAGATTCTCTTGAATTTTCTAGATTTCTTCACAGGATTGTTATACTTGGTAACCTATAGATACCTATTTATTGTGTCTACAATATCAAAAGATAAGTTTTACCTTCGTAGCTAATGTAAGGTACTTACCTACTATCTGTTTGTCTTTTTTGTGTGATCATATTAACAACCATATAAATGGGGGTAGGTAATTACCTGCCTACACCGCACGAGATTTTCGCCGCCCGGGGTCAATTGGTATAATGCACCCTCCTTCTCGGGGATGATGTGTACTCATATATATGGGCACAGAGAAGCGTTATAAAAATGGATGGAAGAATACTGCAAACTCCTACGGGGATGGGTAGGTACTGCATACTAAAGGTTTTCAGTTAACAACTGTTTTTCTCAGTTTTCTTTTCAAGTAGGTAGGTACTAGTCGATCAGTTTGTCGAATAAATTGGTAGGTAGGTATGAAAGGTAAACTATCACAAAACTATATAAATTCACTGTTATTATTAGATATTACTAGAAGATACCTAAAGAAGACAACTTTATAAAAATATTTTTAAAATAGATTTCAAAAAGCATTTAAAATTACTTAATTTTGGTTTTTACGATAATACGACCTATGAACATTTATTGTTTGTTAGGGTGGGCCGTCAAATGTGGGATATTTTCTGATATCGGATACGTGGGGGTGTCCAAAATTAGAGCATTATAGTAGTTAGGTATCTACGCGATAGATAATGATCCATTGGCAAATATGATGTTTTTTTTTAAAGTTTTCTATCATTATTTTGGTCATCTATTTAAAGTCGAGGGCGTTCGAAAATTGCACGTTCGAATATATACGTGAAATATAAAAATTCATAAGCAAATATATTTTGGTTTTAGTTTTTCTATTATACATTTGGTCATTTATTCAAAGTCAAAGGTGTCCAAAATTTTCGCATTCAAAGAAGTATGTGATAGATAATAATGCAATAGCAATTAAAAAAAATACATATTTCTGATTTATTTTCTCATGATTTGTTTTTAAGATCTTTTTTATTGTTTTACTTCCTCTTATTTTTTTTAAGGGAGAGAAATACATTTATATCATATAGATAGGTAGATACCTAGTTATAACATCACCCACAACTAGCACGTAAATACATGCCTGTATTTTTTATGTAGTTTAATGATGACTGTTTGTAACACCCGGTGATTACGGGTTTTGGGAAAAACATTGAAAATATATGGAAAACCTATTGTTTTTTACACTTAAGTGATTAACTGAAGCGCGAAACCAATAAAAAATATTATGTAATTGATGAATTTTATACAAAATCACTCACAAACATCAAATTTAAGAAAGGGACATGTAAGTAGATGATTTGGACATATACAGGAAATAAACTAAGGAGTTGGACATATACAGGAAATACACTCCCGTGTTAAGGGATGGAAAAGAAGTGGCGGTTGCCCTATCAAGACTTGCACGGTCGATTAAATCAAACAATTTAGTCGGATGATTTCAGAAGAGTTTTTTCTTAGAGTAACGTAGAGACCTAACATTGCGAAATTTTGTCCGCACTTTTTGACCAAGGATTGACCAAGGGAGGTATGACGTATATGCTTCCAGCCAATCGGATGCGAAGAAAACCGTAAAGATAAACATTATTCCGTCTTTATCTGTTCGCGAACAATTTTGCGTTAGTATCATGAGAAAGAAAGAGACCGGGATACTTTTAGAAGCCGTACAAAGGGGAATTCCCCCGTTCTTGAAAATTTTTTGACATTCTCAAAATATTTTTAAGTTAAACATATTACGAATCCATTAAAACTCATTTCAAACGGAAGTTTATTAAATTGGAACGAATAGTCCAAAGATTAATTACATATTGGTGTAAGTTACTAGTTGTTTTGTAGGTTAGGATGTTAAATATTTGAGATCAAACTAAAAAAGACGATTTTTATGGTACATACGTGTGAAAACTGTTTGTTTTTGGTCCTTTTGTACTTCGATTAAAGCAAACAAGCATAGAACATGTGGCCATGATGTTTTGCTAGATATTACACAAAAAATAACTCAAGTTTTTAACTATTTACGTACTTTTGACAGTCCGTTCGCCTGACAGTGCAAACGTGTCTGAAGTTTGTGCGGATTAAATAATGAAGACATTTCATTTAGCCCGCCCCAAATCGTGTATAGGTTTCAACAATTGTTTGTCTCTTTTTCTCATATGCTTATAGAACCGAGCATAAAGAGCTGCACGAGTTTGTCGATTAAATCAAAAATTTATGGTCTCGGATGACTTTAGAGAGTTTTTTTAAATGTGGATGAAGCAAGGAGTGCGTACTAGGATTGGTATAAATATATGTGGTAACATCCCTAGGTACTCAACCAGCAGGAGAAATTGTAAATTAGTACCTACGTTAGATTTTTTTTTAAATTTCGTTGTACATTTTTGTAATCGTTCATAATTATATTATTTAAATCTTCTTTTCGATTGGTAAGTTAGCAGTAGCGTACCGGGCTGTTAGCGTAGTCTGAGCAAACGCCCGGGGTCCATGTCTCGAAGGGAGCAGCCACTGGACACGAGACTAGCCCTCTACCCAAGTGATCCCCAACTGCCCGGAGCCGGTAGGACTATGGCGTCCCAGTGTTGTGAGTCAAAAGGGGTAGTGGGGTGGTGAAGGTGATCAGAAAGATGAAGGTTGTAAAGTACCGATATACCTGGTTATTCAGATCTAGTCACTAAGCACGGATAAAGCCATATAAAGCAATGTTTCAATTCTGAAATTATGAAAAGTGAAATGTAGTGTCGTCTACATACTAGATTAAAAGAGTCACTTAGATGGTTTGGACATGTAGCGCCGATGAGCGGAGAAAGAACTGTAGGGAGAATAATAGCACGAAAGTAAACGGTATAAGAAGTAGAGGATGTCCGAGGGCTAGCATTGCACGATCAAATAGATACAACATTTCAGTAGAGACATATCAAGAGTATAATAGAAGAGTGTGTACCTGCGATGCGATGTATGAATGTGAATGAGGCAAAGCGTTTGTACCAAAACAGAGTGGTTTTCCATCCTCTTTACCTACTCCTACGGTGAAACGGCAAAATGGTTAGTTAATCAGTCATTTTTCTCATTTCATACATTAACCATAATTTTTTGTGACGACGTCCGTGGCCGAGCTCTGAATATCCTAAGCTACGAATCCAAAGATCGCGGGTTCGATTCCCGACATGCGGAAAAAAAGTTAATTGTAAAGAAAAACATTCCCGGGTAACGAATAACTTGACAATATTTGAAAAAATCTTACTGCCATCGTAATAAGCGAAAGATGTTGCTTGTGCAATAATGGAGGACTTAGCCAGCAGATGAATTGAACACACGACGCCCGGGTAGAAATCCCACGCGTTTGTTTACTCAGCTACTAACCGGTCAATTTTAATGTATTATTTCACGTATAATTTTATATATATATATATATGTGTATATAGGTATACCTTTCTACATTTGCGACACGCTCCAGGGTGATAGATACGTTCAGTATCGCCCTGGTGAAAGATAACCATTCAAAATCGAACCGTTGCTTGGAATGGCAAAAACTGTGCTTAGTGACCCAACCTTCCCCATCTCCTTCCCCCATACCTTAGAGTAACGTAGAGACCTAACATTGCAAAATTTGGAAGCCGCTTTTTGACCAAGGATTGACCAAAGGAGGTATGACGTATATGCTTCCAGCCAATCGGATGCGAAGAAAACCGTAAAGATAAACATTATTCCATCTTTATCTGTTCGCGAACAATTTTGAGTTGCTACATGAGAAAAAAGGAGACATGGATACGTTCAGATGTTGGACTAATCAGGGAATCCCAATTCTTAGAAATTTACGTCAGAATCCCGAATATCTCTCGGAGTAAAACATATTGAGAATGCATTCAAACTCATTTTAAACGGGAGTTTATTATATCGAAACAAATAATGCAAAGATTGACTAAATATTGGTGTAGGTAACTAGTTGTTTTGTAGGTTAGCATGTAAAATATTTGAGGTCAAACTAAAAAATACGAATTCTTGGATAAATACCTGTGGAAACTGATTTTTTCGGTCCTTTGTTACTTCAGCTGAAACAACCAACAACTGCACATATAGCTATATCGTTTTTTTTAATATTGCACTAAATTCACTTAAGTAATTATATATTTTAGGCTTTTTGTCTGTCAATTCGACTGACATGTAAACTACTGTGAAGTTAGTAATATAATGAAAAATGGCTACACGGCTTTTAGCACGCCCCAAATCATATGTTCTTAATAACAATTGTTTGTCTCTTTTTCTCATATGTCTATAGAAACGAGCATAAAGAGAGAGCTATATTTTGCGAGTATGAACGATTTGACTCATAATTAGGACGGTCTCTCTATATTGTTACTCTAAGCCCCATACTCACGTTAGCCCTTAGAGTACATTGGACTGACATAGTCCTAATGCCTCTAGACGATTAGGAACAGTTTGGACTCTTGTACGGTATTCACTATTGAAATAAAATTTAAAAACCAACGAATCCACAAATACATTTAAACATTTTTTCTAGTGAATTATAATAGGTAAAATCTTAGAGTACATAATGTGGTACCTACCCAAGGCAGTGTAGTCAGTTTTTTAATGATTTTTGCCGGACTCGGCAGACCTGGGCATGGCTAAGACTAAGGCTAGGGTATTTATACATCCATTCATAGCACATATCGACACAATGCTTTTGTTTATTCGTATAACCAGTTTTTCACAGTATTGTTATCAACAAAAAATAGCATTTAACCTAAAAAACCGTTTAGTTGTGTCAACTTTAGTGGCATAAAAAAAAATGTGGGCGGAGTCCCGCGGTGACCCAGGAGACCAAGTTCATCGTTACAGTATATAGAAGCGGTGTATTATATTTGTTGTCTCTTTTTCTCTCATGGTGTACGACGTAAAAACCCGTAGAAAGTGATTTATCGCAAGTTTGTATATAGGTTGGGTAAAACTAATTGGCTCTCTCTCCATACATTGTTTCTCCAAGCGTCAGCCTGACAACATACCCTTATAAGAGATGCCATAGTCTCGATGGTTCCGGAAAATTGGGACTCTCGCGTTGTATACACATACAGAGTAAATCTAATTCATTATCTAGCTTAGCATTGACTGATTTGAATGTAAATTCTCATTAATTAGCTCGAGTCGGTGCAGCCAAACACCGCCAATGCGAGGAGTCTATTAATTGGGTAGTTCTCGTTGACTCCGGCTGTAATGACTACATTTTGGGAGCCGTTCACACTCGAGATGGCCCGACTGTGGCCAGCCACCGTCTCGAAGAGACCGACGTAGACTCTGACGGTTTCATTAACCAAACTTGGAATTGTTCATACATAGACTACTCTTCCGTCTGTCAGAGAAAGCAGTGCTTTTAAATTATTTTTTAGATCGATTTTGGCACTTGAGATTTTGTGTATTGGTGCATATATATATACACTTCCAATAGTGATGTCTTTTATAAACGTCACTGAGAAACAGCCTTTTATCTTACTTTTACACCTGCTTAGTATTATTAACGAAAAACAGACAAGTGTACCTACAGTAATTAAATTTCAAATAAAAGTAACTTTGTTTTGACACAACTTTATTAGATACATATACCAACCGGTTTCGGCTCTAACTGAACCTTCTTCAGGGCTGAACAAATATGTATTAAATCAAAACAGAATTATATATTAGTGGTTGAATTTGAGTTTTTTGAATTTGTGATTTTCACCAACTATTCTTTTTTCATTACCTGTATTAATTAAAATATGCTGGGCTAGGTATTTATTTTTAATGCGTGAGTAACTAACTAACAAACTAATTATCACGCCGTTTCACCGCAGGGGGAGGCAGAGAGAACGGACCGCCACGCAACTCTGTCTTGGCACAAACTCCTTGCTTCATTCACATTCATAAATACTCTTCTGTTATTCTGACTCTTCACATGGCCCGGCTCAAGTATTTTATTCTCTCAACCGTACCATGTCTTCCTCGGGCGTCCGCGGGCGTCCTCGATTTCTTCTTCCATTCACTTCATATATTATTTTCACAGTCCTTTCTTCGTCAATTTGTTCCAAATGCCCAAACCATCTAAGCGTCCCTTTCTTGATCTTATTCATTACGCTTACATCAGCCTTGCTTTTTATTCTGGATACCTACACTTTTAACGCGGTCATACATGGTTTTACCCTACATACGCCTCAGGGATCTCATGTCTACAGCATTCAGTATACTTTCATCCTTCCCCTGCCAGTTCGATGCCTCACTGCCGTAAAATCAGGGTTGGTATAAGCACTCCATTGTAAACTGCTATTTTCTATTGGCGCCAGCAGCGTTCAGTCGTCCATTAATGGAGTTTCCTGCATTCACCCTTCTTTCAACATCCTTATCAGGTTAATATAATATCAGGCCAATATCCATACTGTATAACTTAATCGAATCTACCTAACCTACGTTTCGTAAAGTAGCTTGTTTGATTTTCTGCTCTAATTCTGATGTATAAATACGTGTTTTTTTATATTAACTCCACACACGAGGCCCTGCGGGAGATAATTTCCTTTGGGACCTATGTCATGTTCGGGGAATTTGTGTAAAGGGTCTTTTTGAGGCAGGGAAGGAGTGAACCTGGGTCTTGAAAAGACCCATTTTGTAAGAGGAAGGATACACAGAGGCCGGCAAATTATTTCACAGCTGAGATGTTGAACACAAGAACGAGACTTAGTACCGACCCGTTGTCATGTGACAAATAGTGTCAATCGTGTACAGATGTTGGGCGCGCCCCTTTGGCGTGTTTTCCGGCTGTTTTCACCGGCGCCGAAGGAATGGACGGCGCAAGCTCCTCGGAGAAACTTTGTTTAAAGCAATTTTTCGATTAGAAGTAATGGCCTTTCACCAGGGACTTCTGGTGGACTTGATAAGATATTTTCAAATATTGGAATTATTTCTTGAACAGAAAAACAATTTGATTGACCTGTCTGAGACCTAGGAGTCGAAAGATCTTTTGTTTATTGACGATACCCGTTTCCTTTCAAATAGGCATTGATCATATTTCTAGGGTGATTTTAGTGTACTACGTGTAATACATTTTAATTTATTCAAAGAAAATGTTAAAATGATACATGGGTAGTTATAATTAAATACATTGTATTAATGCAAGCATGTACTAGAAGTTTTTTTTTAAACGTGTTTTTGCGGTAATTGGATGACACTTTACAGATGTGTTATGTTATTCATTTTTCGATAGGTTCACCCCTTTTTGTTATAAAGCTGTATGGTTAGGTTAATATAGTAGGTAGACTTAGTCTAATACTATAATTATCATTTTTTTACTAAGGTTCCTGTCCCTAGGTTAGGTTAGGTTGTGCAGGTCGGATTGATTATTATTTTTAAATCTTTAAAAATAAATCCTTAGATACCTGTCATGTTAAGTGGGTATTAATCTTGGAGTAACAATATATGGAAAGAGAGCTAATTCTTTTTACCCAACCTATACAATTTTGGGATAAATCACTTTCTCCGGGTTTTTACGTACTACACCATGAGATAGAAAGGGACAACAAATATTTCGCAAAATATCACACCGGTTTTCAGGTATTGTGAGAATGTCCTCCGTCTCCCGCGTCTCCGGTGACTCCGCCTACACGTTTTGATATGCGACATAAATGGACATAACTCAACGGTTTTTTAGGTTATATGCTGTATTTTTCTTTATAACAATACTTCTTTATACAATAGATAAATTGGTTTTACAAATAAACATAAACATTATGTCCACATGTCCTATGAATGGATGTATGAATACCCTAGCCCTAGCCACGCCCAGGTCTAGCCGAGTCAGACAAAAATCATCAATACTGACTACAGAATCGCTCCCTCCTGTATATTATTGCTCTGAGGTATTAATAATATGTCAATGGATCCCCTACCGATTTTCGATTTTAAAAAAAAAATCTAATATTTGCTATAAAAAATTGCGAAAAACTTAAATAAATAAAAAATATGAATTTAAGAGCCAAAATTCCTGAAAATATATTGTCAATATTTAGGCATCTCAATTCACTCTTCATTTAGTCTTGAGAGTGGCAAAAAAACTCGCCGCCCTAAAATTACTCCCTCAGTAAATAAAACATGACTTGTTAGGTTATTCAAATCAAATAACCGAATGGCTACGGATTATTTATCGGAATTGCGTATTCCTGAAGATTCCAAATTCGCGACAGTCAACCCTTAGATCGGCAATGTCATCGGCTATCGGAAGGTTGAAGGAACCAAAGCGCACACCAGACACTAAGTTCGGAGAGCGCGCCTTCGGAGTGTCAGGTCCTAAAGCCTGGAATGGACTACCACATGACCTGAGAGTAATAAAATACTCGACAGAGTTCAGAGCCAAACTCAAAACCCATTTTTTTCAGACTCTCATAACTTAAATTCATTAGAAGATTTTCACCGTCATCTGTTCCAAACTAAGAAAAATTAAAAACTCTCATTCACTTAATTTCAAATTTGATTTTGCCATTAAAAATGAAACACTACGAAAAATTTAAAAAATACCTCCGATACACCATATTTTAAATTTGCTCTTATGCCCTCAAAATGAAAAAATAATAAATAAAAAATCAAAAAATAAATATAAATAGTTTTTTTTAATATTTGTAAGATACAGCGAAATTCTAAATTACTATGATATGGTGATTGTGTCCTGCCAGAAGTGACCTGCCAGGTAAGTACGAGTATGTTGCTGCATATTTATATAAACCAAGAATTAATATTAAGTAGAAATTAAGATTTGTACAGGGCCCTTGAGGAGATTTTTCATAAAAACGGCGCTATTCAAATTATCCAAATATTGAAAATATTGTTATTATCATTATTTAATAACCAAACATAAAAATCGATTAAACAATTCAGTAATTTTAGGGTAACAGAGCTGCATTTTTTATTTTGTGCCATAATAAGACGTAACTAAGATCAGCGGTTGAATCTTAGATTGCGCAATAATTTTACATGAATTTGATCGCTAGTGTGGAGGGGCCGTTAAAACTCAGCGGAGAAAGCCCTGCGCCATCACGATTCAACAAAAGCGAATGAAACAGCTGCCACTGGTAGCCTCGCCGCCACTGCACCAGCAAAATGGCCACCGAACATGACATGTTTGAGTAGTTTTACTCTTCAAAGCACGAAAGAATTCACTTAATTAGCCGTGTTGGCTGCTAAAAATGCGAACGCAATGTCATAAATAAATTAACATGTTAGATAAGAAAAATGAAGAATGAAGACTGCAGAATGAACGTGTTTGCCTACTAGAAATATTACGGGGTGGTATGATTAATTTATTATATGTAGCAGTGAAGGGTAGTGAACTTTTCGAACTCATATTTTTTTGTAAGGAAATACTGAAAAAATAAACATTTTTTTTAAATATGTTTTAAATTGTCACGGTGACGTGTTTGACTAATGGAAAATCCGTATTTCTCCGGTATGGCTATTCTTATGGTGGATATTTTAAAGCTGCTCGAAAGTTGTCGCAAGAAGAAAAGCGCAACACAAGTTAATACCCCGAAAATCAAGAACATCGCGTTTTAATGCAAAAGCGATAAATGTAAGAAATTAAGCTTCCAGTCTGGAAAATCGTGAAAATTCTAAGAAAGGCCACCACACGCGAGCCGCCGCTATTTGTAGTCATTCATAACCTTCAGGCTATGGTGAAAATATTCCAGAGAAGAAGGTCACACAACTCAGACATTTCTTTGGGTTCAAAAAAATTAGTGAAATTTGTGGGAAAGCGATAAGGCCTTCGATTGAGAAGCTCCTGGGTTCAAAAGATTAGGGGTTAAAAACCCGCCAAGTACAAAATATTGACAAAAAAATATTTTCAAAAACACTTTGACGACTCTTTTATTTTTAGGTGGTAGATACTCTAAGTATAGCCCTGGTGAAAGACCACCATTCAGAATCGAAACGTTGTTTGAAATGGCTTTTGACGAGTTTGGTGACCAGATCTGACTAGCCAAGTACTTTCCAACCTTCCTCTTCCATCTCCTCCCCCTCCCCACTACCTTCAGCTTCACAACATTCCCCAATCGGACATGCCATAGTCTCACTGGCTCTAAGCGGTTGGGAGCACTTAGAACTCTCGTGCGGTATTCGCTATAGTGGGCGAATCGCTCTTATATCTATCAGTGTGGTACTTCCTAGTAGGAAATAGTTTTTAGTGGAAAGAAAGCATGCATCAAGGAATGTTAGATACTCTTAGTATCACCCTGGTGAAAGACCACCATTCAAAATCTAAACGTAGCTTTGAATGGCTCTAGCCGTGTTAGGTGACTAGATCTGAATAACCAAGCACCTGCTTTCCAATATTAATCTTTCCCATTTGTTTTACCCTTCTATTCTCTTCAGCCTCATAGCATACGCCTAATGAGGAAGCTAACTAACTAACTAACTAACCATCACGCCGTTTCCCCGCAGGGGTAGGCAGAGAGGACAGACCGCCATACAACTCTGTCTTGGCACACACTTCTTGCTTCATTTACATTCATACATCGTCTCATACATACTCTTCTGTTATTCTGACTCTTCACACGACCCGATTCAAGTATTTGGTTTACTTGATCGTGCCATGTCTTTCTCGGGCGTCCTCGACTTCTTCTTCCACTCACTTTCGCATCATATATTCTTTTCACACTCCTTTCTTCGTTCATTCGCTCTACATGCCCAAACCATCTAAGCGTCCCTTTCTTAATCCTATTCATTACGCTCATATTAGCCTTGCATTCTTTCCGGATATCCACATTTGTAATACGGTCATACATGGTTTTACCGCACATCCGTCTCAAAGATCTCATTTCCAAAGCATTCAGTCTACTTTCATCGGAGGCAATAATAATATTAGAGGAAGCAATAATATTATTATTTAAATAAATTAAACGTCCTTCTACTGTTAGTCTGTGCCGGTTTCAGCCCGTTACGGCATCTACAGACTGGTACATTCATAACTTAAACTTCGGAATTCATATATTTTTAGGGATTAAGAGTGAATAACTTGAATTAGCTTATTGTTATAAAATGTATACAGGCTAAAATCGGTATGGTCTATAAATAAACAGTAGAATAATTTAAATTAAATCGTTACATTGGAAATCCACCACCAAATATTAACATCAAACAATAATTTCTCCTTCTCCGTGTATTTGAGAGTCTCGTGTGGAATTTGCGGAATTAAAAAAATTAACCTTCGATAGGATATGACGCGTGAAATTAATTAATTAATTTAATAAAATGGGATTGAAGCTACATATCTAGATAAGTTCGGGGTAGACTTTTATTCGCTATTGAATAAACACATTGCGGCGTAGGGGATGATTTAAGCGATGTAAAAGAATGCCAACTATTTATTAAATCAAAGAGGGGACTTGATCATTGTAAAAATGAACAATTCTTCTTCATCAGAACGTCTAGGTTCGATTAAAATCTAAACATCTCCGTGCATTGCCGATGAAAGTTTTGCAGCGATGTTGAATATGTGAATTCCGCACAATATGCTATTTGCTCGGACTACGGCTTTCCCAGATGAGGCATACTGTGAGAATAAAAAGAGTGGGACGGGAAAAGAGATAGGGAAGAGGATGGTTGCCTGCCTATTCAAATTTAGTCAATAAGCAAAGCTAAAGACTTTCAAGCAATGTTTCGATTCCGAATGGTGAACTTTTACCAGGACGTTATTGACTGTATCTACTATTCTGTAAAATTCCGCAAATATACAATATATTTTATTTAATGTTAATTGTATGTGAATAACACACATAACTCAATTAAATTCATATTTTCGTAGAAAGCAATCACTTTGTGGTTTGAAATATTAAAATAAAATTAAATAATAACTTTGTATAAAACCACAGATATTATTTTATTTTTTATGACCGACCGGTTTCGGTTAGGCCTAACCATCCTCAGGGTACAAAATTAAACTAAACGAAAAATATATAGTGTGTGGTTATATGTACTCATACATACAGAGGGAGAACACAATATTAAATAAAATAAGATTCATGTAAAAAAAAATACACGAAGAACACAATATAAAAAAAATAAGATAAAAAAGAAAAAAAAAGAAAACCATTTAAATTATAAAAAAAGGAATTGAAAGAAAAAGACAGATAATATGAATTGAAAGAGAAAAAACGTTAACCGAGAAAGTGATTAAAGAATGATGATAATTTTTTGAGTATACATAATATTGGACTACTGGACAAATTGAACTGATTATTCTGACTATAGTTAAAATTTTATTCTTTTGTTTTCTTACTGTACTCTTATTTTATTTCATATTTTGTTCCACCTCTGTATATATGAATATATATAACCACAAACCATGTATTTTTTGTTTAGTTTAATTTTGTACCCTGATAATGCTTGGGCTAAGCTAAACCGGTCGATCATAAAAATTAAAATTAAATCTGTGGTATTTTACAAAATTATATTTCATTTTCGTTCAATTAAATTTATATGCGCACGCCAGGCTTCGAACCCGCGATCTCTGGATCTAAACCGCCCTACCACGGAGGCCAATATATGTCAATTAAACGAAAACAATATTTATCCTGCCGTCAACGTCGTATCCTCTTTTTTGATTAAATGGATCATTTACGAGAAAGAGGAGAGAGTAGAATGGAGTGACCAGCCGTGCTGCCTAATTCTATGTACGTATAACCTACAAACCTTCCTTCCGAAGAATGGTTTTTGGGTCGTCATCTTTATCGCCAGCCTTGCAGACCCTTTGAAGAGTTCTGGCTTCTGACCGCATTTGTAACTCCTCCACTCCTGCTTGTCTCCTGCTGTCTTCCTCCAAGAACCTGGTAAAAATCACACATTAGATTCTTGATCTTTCAATTCGCCATTCACCAACATATCAAACGACCGCTCAAAATTTAAAATTTGACCAATACCAACATGTGAATAAAAAATAGATAGTATTTATTGAAACAATATTAATTAGGTATTAGAGTAATTTTAATTACAACAAAACCTACAGAAAAGTTGTATCACTTGAATAAGTCAACTGTACGTGGAATTGCCACAGCTTTAAAAAGGTGCTGCCTTCGTAGTATATGGGAAAGATTTCCACATGTCGATGACCGGGTTTTTGAAAAAATCTGGCGTAGATTTCACATATGCGCATTTATTATGTCAGATTAATAAAAATATAATGTAATGCTTCATCGACGATTGCTCTACATCAGGGGTGGCCAAACTTTTGATCAATACGGGCGACCTGCTTTTTAAATTATTGGCGGCCGTCTACTAACATCGTATGTGTTAAGATAGTAATTTAAAGCCAATAGGCATAAATATTACCAATTTCTATTCAATATCCAGTTGTTTTAATAACAAACATTAATGATTTCTCTACACAAATATAAAAAAAGAGTTTATAAATAAAACAATATGTCCGGCTTCAGATAGGCGGGCGACTAGAAATAGTTAAGCGGTCGACGCTTTGGCCACCCTTACTCTACATAATAACACGAACCCATTCCCAATAAGAAGAGATGTTAGACGAGGAGATACAATTTCCCCGAAATTATTTATTATTATTTCCTTGAAAGACGTATTTAAGAATCTACGATGGCAAGATAAAGGTGTTGATATAAATAGAAGAAAAGTGAAAAACCTCCGATACGCAGATGATATTGTTATCATGAGCGACCATAGTGATGTTCTGAAATCAATGCTGAACGAACATGGGAAACAATCTAGTAAAACCGTACGTAAAAATACGAAAATCGTTCTCTCCCAATTTACTTCCCCATTTCTTTTCCCATTTACTTAGGTAATGTTCTGAAACTAGGTAAAGACTTAGTCATATCCTAAAAAAACAGTAAGATACCCCAACACCTACGGAAGGGTGATATTCGTTCGAAGAGCAAACATGGACTCCGAACAAAAAACCTTACGACGAAATTGGCCAAGAAAACGCCCAGAATCTTAAAACCTGGAAAATTTTGAGAGAGGCCTATGTTTAAAGTAGGACGCTAGAGGGCTCTTAAAAAAACCCCTGAGGGTGAGTTTTCAACAAAACAGCGCTTTACAAATTATCCAAATATTATTATAATTAATCAAAATAAAATAATTACTTTGTATAAGACCACAGATTTTAATTTTAATTTTTATGACCGACCGGTTTAGCTTAGCCTTAGCATCATCAGGGTACAAAATCAAACTAAACAAAAAATACAAGGTGTGCGGATATATATAGATACAAAAGAAGAACACAATATAAAATAAAATAAGAGAACAATGAGAAAACAATAGAATTACATTTATATTATAACAAAGGAACAGGGAGAAAGAGATAGAAAACATTAACTAAAAGCGGCAAAACGTCAACTGAGAAAGTGATTACTGGATAAATATAACTGATTGAATACAATATGTGGTCTTTTATAAAGTTATTATTTCATTTTCATTGAACATGTCAAACTACAAAGTGTTTGCTTTCTACAAAAATATTCTTATAATTATTCTAACTTCTTACACGTGCATGCATTACCGCAAGCTTTTCTGTATTAAATAACAGGCACCTAACAAAAAAAAAAGCTTCTGTACGCAACGAAAATATCACCGAGCAATCTCCTGTCACTTTTGACGTTCGATTTGCTAACCCAATATAAAATAGACTCGATAATAAAATGTAAAAAAATATAACATCTTGACTTCTTAACACTCTCAAGTCAAATATGGACGCTTCAAAATGGAGGCCAAAAAAACACACACAGAAGGTTTTGTGGCTGTTAAAAAAAGACACATACGCGGCAGGTTTTGGTATCTGACGTTTCGAAAATGAATCGTCATCCTTTTTCGTAATTAATTTATATCGAAGATGACTCGGCAGTAATGCACAAAGTAAACAGTAGCCAGTGGGCTTTTGTTGGGGAACCTTCTGGATTTTATTGAGATAAATCGATTCAGTAACGGCGTATCGAAACGATTTAATCTGAATATAATTGTTCCCGAGGGGAAGAGAGGTGTTTTGATCTTTGGATGAAGCTGTATGCATTTATCGATGACGTACGTAGTTAAGGGATGATAAATTACTAAACCCCTAAGGAATTTGAAATATTTTGAACTTAATTTTTTCAATGAAAATCGGGGTGATTTTTTTTTATCAACTCAACTCAGAAGGCCTTAAGAGCCAGCATCCAAGAATGACGTTAATCGTCACTTTGTAGCATTTTAATACAAGCAATACTACAAATGATTTATTTGCAAATTTTCTTTGGATAGTTAGAAAAATGCCTGAGTTTGAAATTCTTTAAATTCTATGAAAAACACACTGAAATATCAGTAATAGGTGCAGTTTTAAAACCAGCAAAACCATTTTTAACGTTTTACATAAAATTCCAGTAAACATTTCATATTTTAAAAAAAAAATACTACTTTAGAACTTTTAACTACTCGAATTTGTAGTTTTGCTTGTACTAGAAACCAAAAAGTGTGTATTTTTGGTTGCTGACTCTTAAGGGAAACCTCACGGTTTTCGTTACAATTAAAGACCTCTTTGCACTTTTTATAGGTTCTTATTAAATAAATGTTTGAATTGAGCCTTGTTGTAGGAGGAAGGAAACATAAAAATCATCAAATCATTCCACAGCTGACATTTTGCTATTGAACGACCCGTTCTTTGATGTATCATGCGCGTACAAACGATTGGTGCTTTTGGAGTGTCTCTCGGCTGCGCACCGATGTCTAAGGGATCTGTAGGGATAGCACATTGAAGCAAGCTTCCTGTTAGATCCGAAGCTGTGATAAAACACCAAATGTGTTTTCAGCTTCAGATGAATTTGGAAAATATTGGACTGTAAAACGATAAACTAAACTACTTTAATGTATTATTATGGATGTGGAAAGATTATTAGAATGAAGAGAAAATGGGAAACCATTCAGTCACCGATGTAGTTGAAGTGGAAGTTCTTCTTTCTTCTTACACAGTTATATTGTTAATGAAACGAATCGAAACAAAACACTACACTTAAATATTATTTTACTTAAAGAACAACAACAAACCGACGACCAAGCGAGACACCCAACGATCCAACGCGAAACACGTTTTTTTCACATAACATCTTCTCTTTCGATTGCCACTTGTTTTCGAACACAGCGTTTTTGAATAAGGAAATCAAATAGCGAAATGGTTGGATAAGGTAGGAACTGGATGAAAAACATGAAGGTAAGAACCTATCAAATTACCACTTTGAAATCCAACACTTCCTTCTTGAAATACAGGTAAAACCAATTCAGCATTCTCTCCAATGTCTATGTTCTAAAGTTTGCAATCCGTCCGTTAGAGGTTGCTTCCAAACATAACAGTAAAGTGTATCCACTATTAATTATAGTATCCACGGGCTATGTAGTATTTAATATCTACGCCTAGCTTCTGGGAACTTGAGATATTGCATTATTTATAATAATTCTGAAGGACGAAGAAGTGCTGGGAGGACTAAACTGTAGTGGATGGGTGGTCTGGAAGGCTCACAGATATCATTTTAAAGAAATTTAAAAAATTGCATTGTATAATACCACGGATATTATTTTATTTTTATGACCGACCGGTTTCGCTTGGCCTAAACATCATCAGGGTACCAATATTAAACAAAAGAAGAAATGAGGGGCTTAGAAGCAAAGGCAGCAATCTCCAAAAACGGTTCTGTAGCATTGTCAACTTTTGAATGATTATTATAAAGAAATGGAGAATGAAGTGTACAAAAATGTTAGTGCACATTTAACTAGAAACAATTTGAAACAATTATCTCTCAATTTTTCAACATATTCACAGAAGAAAAGTGCATTAAACGTTAAATCAACTTTACAAGAAATAATTTAAAATGAAGGAGATTGCTGCCTTTGCTTCTAAGACCCTCAAATACAAAATCTTCGGTTAAATATACATGCAGAGGGAGAACCAAATATAAAATAAAATAACAAAACAATGAGAAAATAATAGAATAATATTTAAATTATAAAAAAGGAACAAAGAGAAAGAGACAGATAATATGAATTGAAAGAGACAACATCATTTTAATTAATATCTAAGATTACGCAGTTTTTTTTTAATTTTCCGATCACTATTATTTATTAATGGTGGCTTGCACGCTACTGCCTGACATTTCCCAAATGAAGAGTGTGGAGATTCGAGTATCGGCTACCTATTTTGATATTCATTCATGAAGTCAGTCAATCACACAAAGCGCTCCTCCATTGTGCGGCCCAGCCTTCCATCAGCCCGGCAGCCTGTACAAAGCAGAGGTCACGCCGCTCATAAGCTACTGTGGAAACAACGAATTAAACCAACAAAAAGTCTAAAGCTAGAATCATTACTTAATTGTCAAATGTAACGCAAGTGATGTTACAAATTAAAGGAGTTCTTTTATACAAAAAATTATAAGTAAAATAGACGTGACAATATTGAGTACCTAATTGCATTACTTTACCTTTAAAAGTTAATATTTGCTCATTCAATTGGCCAAGATGTTCATTATAAGGTATTAACCAAAGATGAATTGTAAATTAGAGCATCGAAATCGATAGATAATATCGTCGCAGGAAAGGCAAAAAGGCTTAAGCGGCACTTAGGTCAAAAATGAGTTGAATATGCAGTTTTGATCAGTTATTTTTTCTGCATCGAAAGCTCTGACTCGTTTGATTATGAAAACTTTTTTAACCCTTCAACCATTCAAAATACATTTATCATTTGGGAGAAGGCTTGACTCAAGCGACACAAGTTTGGACCTTTTTTAGTTTTCTGTCGCTTTAGATAACTCAGTGAATTACCTAAATCAACTTTTTTCCAAAATCCAACCAGGTACTGAAAACTTATGAATTTAATAGTAAAACAAAAACAAAAACTTCAAAGTGTTCTGGTGTAAACTTTCCGAGATGGCGCTTCAGACCTTTTGCCTTTCCGGTGACGATATATTTATGGTGAGCATCACTCTGGCGAAAGACCACCATTAAGAACCGAAGCGTTGCTTGAAATGACTTTAGCCGTGTTTGGTGACTAGATCTGAATAGCCAGGTACTTCCCAACCGCTCACACTCACCCTCGTACTTTCGTAAGTAAGAATTTGAACTTTTCAAATTTGGAAATGAGAACAAAAATTATCAAATTGAAAAAGAATCTTTTCAAATCAGACAACTATTTAAGTAGGTAGGTACCTACCTGTAATACTCTACTTAGAGTACATAGAGTAGTATCTATCCAAGGTAGTGAAGTCAGTTTTTGACTTGTTTTTGATGATTTTAACCTGACTCGGGGCACCTGGGCGTGGCTAAGACTAAGGCTACGGTATTTATACATCCATTCATATCACATATCGACATAATGTTTTGTTTATTCGTATAGCCACTTTTTCACAGTATTTTTATCAACAAAAATATAGTTCATAATCTAAAAAACCGTTTAGTTGTGTCAAGTTTAGTGGCATAATAAAAAATGTGGACGGAGTCCCGCCGTGAACCAGGACCTTAAGATCATCCTTACAGTATATAGAAGCGGTCGATGAAATTTCTTGTCTCTTTCTCTCTCATGGTGGACGACGTAAAAACCCGGTGAAAGTGATTTATCGCAAGTTTGTGTAGGTTGGGTAAAAATAATAAGCTCTCCCTCCATATATTGTTACTTCAAATGTAATACCATATGTTTTAAAAAAACAATTTAGGGACATTTAACTGTCAGATCATTAGTTTTTTTTTTATCGCTGCGTCAGATTACACTGCAAGTCAAGTCACTTTCTGTGATGTGTCATGTGCAACAATTGTGTAATAATTAACTGTATCAGAAATAAAATCTCTCCGTTGGGTCCGAAAGCTCTCTCCAAAATCTCACAATGACACACCGTCCGCTCGAGATAAAATCAATTGACACGCTTAGATACAAATTTTTTCAGATCCCGAGACATCCTTAGCCTGAAAAAAGGGCATAAAAACTGGCTCAAATGACCGTGTAAAATCGCGGATTCGTACAAATCTACCTGTGGAGGCGCCAACCAAAACGCACCGACAAAGCCTCCACTCGCCTTTAAAAAAAATCTGTTATTTTTTTTCAAAGGTCTACCTGACTTCGCAGCCAGGTATGTAGGTAGTTATTTGTACTAATATATTAAGTATAATGGTTCTTACTGATGGGTTCATGGTGTTTGGGTAACGAATAATAGTTTATGGGGACTCTTTAGGAGGTACGATTGTGTTCGCTCGGCAAGTGGTGATACTGCTGTGACGATAAAGGTGGCAGTTTTACTATCTGCGCAATTAACACTACGGTAGCTTATTGATGTGTTCATGGGACTTTATAGGAGTGGGCGATAAATACAATAAGATAAAGGCAAGAAAGGTGTTCTGATATGGGGTAGACTTGGGACAGCACTGCAGGCATGGTGATTTTGTCAACAACGAAGCAATCGGATGTACGAGTATGTATAGATATCGCAGCCAGAGTTGACACAAACACAATACTTGCACAGATGCATTGCTTGCATACAGCATATTTCAAACATTTTATTCTACTTTAAGATAGAAAAACATACTTAAGATTGTGTGTATACGTACATACGTCCAAACTTTTTAAATCGATTTCCTTATTAAACGTCACTGAGAATCAGCATTTTGTCTTGCTTACGCCTACTTTTATTTTAGCGACAAAGGGATAACAAGTGTACCTAAACGTTGTTCAAAATTAACTAAACTAACTAACTAACCATTACGCCGTTTCCCCGCAGGGGTTAGGCAGAGAGGACGGACCGCCATATAACTCTATCTTGGTACACACTCCTTGCTTCATTCACATTCATACATCGTCTCACACATACTCTTCTGTTATTCTGACTCTTCACATGGCCCGACTCAAGTATTTGGTTCACTCGATCGTGCCATGTCTTCTTCAGACATCTCAGACTTCTTCTAACATTCACTTTCGCGTCGTATATTCTTGTGATCCTCTTTTCCCTGTCCATCGGCTCTGGATGTCCAAACCATAAAAGCGTATATTTCTCTATCTTATTCATTACACTTTCATTAGAATTGCGTTCTTTCTGGACAATATACACATTTTCACCTCACATTCCCCTCTATGTTTGTGTATCACAATCATTATATCCATCAGTCAATCTGCTGATGAAGGCCTCCCGAAACCTCTTCCACTCCTCTTTCTCCCCGTGTCTTTGCGGCCACGTGTTTCCGTCAACAAATATTGGCACAGCTCGAAACAATGCATGAAAACGCAATTTCCAATAATATGTTATTTCGAAATCATTAATTTCACTTAAGTTTCGCCGACATATAAAACAAACACCTAATTACAGACATCTCTTTGTCTAATTTACCAAATCTACCTGCTTTACGGGCTAGAGGAACCGCCGTTCGAGTCCCGACAGACAAAGCGAAAAAAGCCCCACAATTAAAAGGCGCTGGCAGGCTCAACAGGTAAGGTTAGGCTGGAAGAAAGTCCCTTTTAGCTTTAGGGTTCTTTAGGTCCACTTTCCTCGGAGGTGTGTCGAGTGTTTACGCCGGCCTTTGTGTCGAGCCGAATACCCCCGTGCCGGTCGACAGTGACGTTACCACGGGGCTTTGGGACATGTGCCAAATGCCGCTAGAAAATACGATTGAAAAAATTGGCAAGGTAAAAAGTTTACCCGAAGGCGAACTAAATTATGTTTCTCAAAAAAGATTTAGCTATTTTTAGTGAATAGATCTGAATATCTATGAATGCGCAAAACTTCCTCTTGCTCCTCTCATTTCCTTCCCTCACTTCACAATATTCTCCAAAAATTGGACATGTGATTGTTTTTTTTAAATGGCAAGGTTTCCTGTGTACGAAGTAAATTAATATTCGAAACCTTGAATCTAACAAATATATATATTGCGTTCAATTCCTCTGCTGGCTAAATCCTCCATCATTGCACAAGCAACATCTTCTGCTTCTTATGATTGGAGCAGGAGTTTTTCAAATATTGTCAGGTTATTCGTAACCCGGGAATGTTTGTCTTTCTTTAAAATATATATATATATTTATATATTAAGCAACTCCTAGAACAACCCAATCGGAATAGAACGACTAAATAACTAACTTACCATCAAACCTTTTCGCTGAGGGGCAGGCAGATAAGATGGGCCGCCATAAGACTCTGTCCTAACACACACTCCTTTCTTCATTTATATTCATGCACCGTCTCATACACACCGCTCTATTATTCTGACGGTCCCTGACTTCCTCTACCAATCACTTTCGCGTCATATTATATTCTCCTTACACTCATTTCTTAGTTAAATAGCCCTACGTGTCCAAACCATATAATCGTGAAAGCGTCCCGCTCTTAATATTATTCATTACGCTTACATCATCCTTGCATTATTTTCGGATCTCCACATTTTTAACACAGTCATACATGGTTTAACACACCTACGCCTCGGGGATCTCATTCTTGCAGCATTTAGTCACTTTCAACCTTCCTCTGCTAGTTTGATGAACTGCCAACCATCAGTGTTGGTATCAGCACACCATCGTGGACTGCTAACTTCGCTTCTTTGGACACATTTTTTTAGAAGCGAAAAATTACGCGTTTAGTGTCAATTTATAGAATTTCCTGCATTCACCCTGCTGTTAATATCCGTATCAGCTTTTCCGTCTCTCGTGAACATACCTTCTTCCCAAATACACAAAATCATAAACTTACCCCAAGTGTTCATCGTTAACAACTAGGTACATTTAATAGAAAGAGTAATCACAATAGCGTTCCTAAACTTCTTCTATTCTTTTACTAGTTTCTTCATGCTCACAACCTTGGAGAAACAATGTGTGGAGAGAGAGCTAATTATTTTTACCCAACCGATACAAACTTGCGATAAATCACTTTCTCTGGGTTTTTACGTCGTACACCATGAGAGAGAAAGAGACAACAAATATAATACTCCGCTTCTACGTACTGTCACAATGATCTTGGACTCCTGGGTCACCGCGGGACTCCACCCACATTTTTTATTATGCCACTAAACTAGACACAACTAAACTGTTTTTTAAGGTTAGATGCTATATTTTTGTTGATATAAATACTGTGAAAAAGTGGTCATACGAATAAACAAAAACGTTATGTCGATATGTGATATGAATGGATGTATACAATACCCTAGCCTTGGTCTTAGCCACGCCCAGGTCCACCGAGTCAGGTAAAAATCATCAAAAACTGACTACGCTGCCTTGGATTGATACCACTCTATATACTCTAAGCTCACAACATTCCGTAAACATATTAAAAGGCCATAGTTACAATAGATCTGGGTAAATAGAGCCGTTTCTTGAATAAATATAATTGAAGATGTAGGTATTATTTGCAATGTTTCCAGATTTGAAAATAGCATTCATCACCTCCTTTACTTTCTTTCACGGTTCCTTTTTACTTTTGTTTAACAGACCGTGGCGGCGATGCGACCTAGACAACTCACAACTTCATCAAAATCAGGTTTCTTACAAAAATGTTTAACAAAACATGTCCAAATATAAATGCGATCATTAATTACCAGCAATTTGCAAGGAGTATGCTTCGTCATCTTTGCTTACCCCTTTTCAAAAACATCGGCAAGTCAGTAATAAAACTACACGTAATAATATTTACTCGGGATAAAAACCTTCAGTAAAAATATTATCATTTACAAAAAAAATATATTAAAAAACGATTAGTTCAAAACGCTTCTGACGTCATTCTACCCCATCACCAATGGCGGAAGATTGACAACTAACGCGATGTCATCTGATTCCAAATCGTATGGAGCTCTTATCTTTTCAAATAGGGCCCATTTTTACGAGGGAAAAAATATCAAACCTTAAAAAATTAGTCTACCATAACGTTATATAAAAAACCAACGTTTCGATTCGAGATTTCGAGAGTAGGTATCTACCACTTAATAATGTTAACCAATTATTTTTAGAAGACTGAATGCTGTGGAAATTAGATCCCCGAGGCGTATGTGCGGTAAAACCATGTATGACCGTGCTAAAAATGTGGAAATCCGGAAATAATGCAAAACTGATGTAAGGGTAATGAATAAGATCAAGAAAGGAACGCTTAAATGGTTTGGGCATGTAGAGGAAATGATCAAAGAAAGGAATGTGAAAAGAATATATAATGACGCCCGAGGAAGACATGGCACAATCAAGTAAATCAAATACCTGAATCGGGCCATGTGAAGAGTCAGAATAACAGAAGAGTATGTTTGAAACGATGTAAGAATGTGAATGAAGCAAGGAGTGTGTCCCATGACAGAGTTGTATGGCAGTCCGTCTTCTTTGCCTACCTTTGCGGGGAAACGGCGTGGTGGTTAGTTAATTAGTTATTTTTAAATAAATATTAATATGATCCGCACTCGGGAAAGGAGTCATAATCTTTCTGGTTAATATTTTACTATTTTACACAAAACATCGTCAAACAAAAACTTCGTAAAAAACGCCGACAAGTTAATAAAACAATAAAATGTAATAATGTTTACTCGGAATTGTTTGTTAACAAAGGCAGTACTAATTATTAACTCATTTCGCCTTTATTCATTCTCTAATCAGGTTTTTTTCTAGCTCAGCTTTTACGATTATTGTTCTTTATACGAAGAGTTAAGGGATGCATTTGGAAACGAATGCGTCGGTAAAGTTGATGTACAGATGTTATTAAATAATTATTTTTAAACAGAGATTAGCACTAGTTCTCCACGGTCGAGTGTTAAGACGGTCGTCTACGAATCCAAAGGCCGCGGGTTCAAACCCGGCGTGCGCTGTATTTAATTAATACGTGTCAAAACACAATTAATTCATATAAAATAATATAAATTATATTTGCGGCACGTTCCAAAGTGGTAGATATCGCCCTGGTGAAAGATTACCATTCAGAATCGAAACGTTGCTTAAAATGGCTTTAACCGTATTTGGTGACCAGATCTGAATAGCCAGGTTCTTTCCAAGCTTCCTCTTACTCATCTCCTTCCCCTTCCCACTATCTTCAGCTTCACAACATACCGAAATTGGGGATGCCATAGTCTCACTGGGAGTAGTTGGGAGCAGTTGGGACTCTTGTGCGGTATTCACTATAAAAAATAAAACTAGTATAATGATCATTCTAATGTCAATGAATGAGGACTAAACAATTTGATGACTTTTTACCTACATCCCAACCTTCATCTTTCAATCCTCTTAAGCCTCATCTATTTATTTAAGCCACGACAATCTCTAATAGGGAGATCCATAGTTCCACCAGCTCTGCACAGTGTTACTATTGTGTGTTGTCATTTTGCTACCCCTCTCAGAACAGACATCGCCTGGCGAGAATAGTAAAGTACATGTATTTTTTAAGAACTTATTTAATGCTAATGAACGCCTCGGTTGCCCGTAGTGAAAAATGAAATGAATATTTAACAAATTAATAAAAATGAAATAATAACTTTGTATAAGCCCACAGATTCATTTTTATTTTGTCAGACCGACCGGTTTCGCTTAGCCTAAGCATCATCAAGGTACAAAATTGAACCAAAAAATACATACGAGTAGTGTGTGGTTATATAGTATACTTCTACGTACAGAGGGAGAACACAATATAAAATAAAATAAGAAAACAAACGAATAAAATTTAAATTATGTCAAAGGAACAGAGAAAAAAAGAAATGAGACAGATAATAAAAATGCAAAATGTCAAATGTTAACTCGAGAACTTGATAAAGAAATTTAATGAGTTTACGGGAAATATACTTAATATTGGACTACTGGACAACTTTTTATTATTTCTAGTTCTTCTGAATTGTTTCATTTGCTAAATTGTTTTTGTTAAATTATTTAGGCTAAGCGAAAGCAGTCGGTTGTGAAAATTAAAATTAAATAAAATCTGTGGTCTTATGCAAAGTTGTTATTTGATTTTCAGTAAATATGTCAAGCCACAAAGTGATTGCTTTCTACAAAAATATTTTTTTAAATATTAATCTAAAAGTTTTCAACTTAGCCAATGTTATTACAAGTTAATTTTATATTGGTAACAGATGTTGATTTTCAGAATGGTAACTTAATTCTACCAATTCCAATATCCTTCCCATGGGAATATCTAGCCCAACAAATGGCCAGGTATATATACCTGTTGTAGTAGACATAACCTTACAGTTTTACGATCCATTGATTTTAATTAGTCATTTTCACACTAGCTTATTGGACCATCCATCCACCGAGCCCGAGTAGCACGTGTTGGCACAAATTAAAAACGGTCCACAGAGATGATTCAGACCTTATTAATAATTTAAAAAAACTGTTTATGGTCTGGAGCAGAGATTTTATAGTATCCACTGAAAAGATCATCAAGAAATCGATGGAATTATGATCTGTACCGATTTGAAAGAAAATCGAGGTCGACCATTCAACTCGTAGGCCCCAGACAGGCCGATGAAAGTGATTATCTATTCAAGAAAAACTTTCGATATTCGAAATTCACCCGAAGTAAGTTAAAATTGACCTTACTTGGTGCACACGGACACGCTCACAGCACGCTGTTATCAGATAATTTCCCCAGTGAGAATATCCTTATAAGAGATTATTGCAATTTTGTTCTAGTATAAGCATCTGAAGATGGCTGAAAAACAGGGCGACGGCCTACGTTGTCGAGTGGTAAGACGCTCGACTACGAATCCAGAGGTCGCGAGTTCTAACCAGGCGCGCGCAATTATACGTGTCATAGCACATTTAATTCATTTAAAATAATATACAGTATATTTGCGGCACGTTCCAGAGGGGTAGATACTGGTTGATCATCCTGGTGAAAAACCACCATTTAGAATCAAAACGTTCCTTGAAATGGCTTAAACCGTGGTTGGTGACCAGGTCTGAATAGCTAGGTACTTCCCAACCTTCCTCTTTCCCATTCCCTTCCTTCCCCACTACCTTCAGTCTCACAATATACCCAAATCTGAAATGCCATAGTCCCACTGGCTCCAGACAGCTGGTAACAGTTGACAAAAAATAATAAAAAAGGGGCAGTGAGTATTTTAAGTTTCTGGAAAAATGTTGTTAAAAGTCTCCATAAACAATGCTTTGCTTGCTAGAAACATGTTTCTGAGTGACATGTTTTTAACAAAAATATATTACAAGTTATTCGTGGTTTTAACGCTTAGTTTGTAGAACGTCATAACATTTTGTGAAATAATTTGAGATTGATCGGATTTAATAAATGTAATTAAAAAGCTCTGCTAAGTTTCGTTGTGCTTTTTTGTGATAGCTGTTTCGGCGTTCAAAAGATTTTTTAAACTGTGGCTAGTACACAAAGGACTCTCTAATTTAAATCAGATTTCAAATACCCCTTTGAAATACGTAATTATTAATCGGATTCAAAATGGTATAAATAAATAAATGGGTGCAAGTGTTTTGGAGTGTCGATCGGGAAGCTGGATTTTAAATGATAACTAATTATTGATTTAATTAATGATTATTAAATTAATCTCAAATGATCTGCAATAATGTTTTGCATTTTGAGTGATTGTTTTTTTACTAGAGTAATTATTAGTAGATTTTTTCGTTTGAAACACTTTGTTGCAGACATTAGAAGAATCCAACTGATTAAATTTTATATTCGTTCTTAGTACTTATTATTTGAATGACATGAACTTTTTAATTATTTACAAAGTAGGAACTGATTATATTTTATATTTATGGATGTGCTAGGTACGCACTTAATTACAATGTGCGGTGTTCGCGTTTTTTTTTTAAATTTTGTCATCTGAGAGAAATGTTTTCATAAATAAAAGAAATGACTTTCAAGAAAATTATTTTTACTTTGTGTATTTTTTTCTGCATTATCCTCAGCACTCAAAAATGGCGCTAATCGTCACTTTGTAGCTTTCTCATACAAGCAATACTACAAATGATCTGTAAATTTTCAATGGGTAGTTCGGAAAATAAGCATTTTTTTAAATTTTTTTTTAAGTGTTATATTTTAAATTCTATGAAAAATATACTGAAATGTAAGTAAAATATACTGTTCGAAAACCAGCGGAAGACTTTTTGAAAGTTTTACATAAAATTCCAATTTGTGTTTCATAAAGAATTTAAAATATTACTGTTTAAGAATTGTATTCACTGGAAACCTTAGGCATTTTTCTAACTAGCAGTATAGAATTAACAGATAAATAATTTGTAGTTTTATTTGTATTAGAAAACCAAAAAGTGTGTAATTTTGGTTGCTGACCCTTAAGAGAAAAATATACATTCTTTAATTATTGTATTAATTATCAAAAAATTTATATTATGTTCGTTTTGCAACCACCGTTATTTTTAAATTACGTTAGATATGTCTTAAGCTATTAGATAAAAAAGTACATATTCAGAAAAAATAATAATTCCAGCGTACATAATTTAACGTTAGACATTATTTTAATCTATGAAAATTAAAATTGATGTAAAGGGACAAAACATGTTGACTCACAAAAACAAAAAATCAAATTCAATACTACAGGCGCCCGATTTCCTAGATATATTAAAGAGTTTCTTTTAACTTCGGACAGACCTGGAATAATGTTCGCTAGACCTGTGATTTGCATCATTAGTATAGTAGGGGCACCCACCTCGCCACGCCCAGTCATTGATAAGTCCAGGCGGCGAAATGGCCTGGCGCCGACCCGAAAAAAAAACACATTTTATTTGTGTTATGTTTTATTCATCTGAACTTATGAAGGGATTAATACCTTATAATATTATGTCTAGGTTTGGTGTTACCTTCTAATGATGGCGTGATCCATATTTGTATGAATTGCTTGGCTGGATGTGAAAATCATTAAACTTATTGATATTAATTGATTTCGGATAATTTTTTTATTATTATTGATTGACTTTAACTGTTTAAACAAATATCATGCTTGCATCGAATGCTTTAATACCGGGCATTTGTCTCAACTGCTTCTAAAACTAGTGGAACTACGACATCTCTAATTTGGGTAATTTCTGAAACTGGAGGAGTAGCGAGAGGGGAAAGACGGATAAGAGAAAGGTTGAGATGGACCTGACTATTCAGATCTGGTCACCAAACACGGCTAGAGCCATTTCAAACAACGTTTCGATGGTGAATGGTGGTCTTTCACCAAGGCAATACTTAGTGAATTTTGAATTTACCACTCGCTTTCTTTGTAGGAAAATTTTAAAAATGAATCAGCTACATCATTATTGATTATCTGTTCAAGATAGAATTTAGATATTTAAAGAAATGTTATCAATTTCACTCGAAGTAAGGGATATTTGATCTTACTTCGGGCACACCAGACACGTCCACAACACGCTTCTATCAGTTTATCTTTTCAGTGAGCTAGAGATCACAAAAATATGACGAGATTCCGGAAAGTGTGAAAAATGTCACTTGAAAAGAACATCAAATTTCCAACATATTATCATAGCTGGAAATAATTTCAAATTCCCAACACATTATCATAGCTGAAAAGAACGTCAAATTCCCAACATATCGTCGCCGCAAAGACAAAAAGGGCTGAAGCGCCATTTTGGAAAGTACACACCAGAGCACTTTAAAGTTATTTATGGTTTTTGTGTTTAATTTGTAGAACTCCATTTTAATTTTTATATAATTCAATTGAATTAAATTTAATATTATTATTATTGATTTCTGCTATTTTAAGTTTTTTATTTTAGTTTTTAGTGACAGCTGTTTCGGCGTTTAAGGCCATTGTCAAACTGTTTAAGACACTTTAAAGTTTTTTTTGTTTTACAATAAAATCCTTAAGTCTTCAGTACCTGTTTGGATTTTAAAAAAAAAGGTTATCTTAATTCTCTCAATGAGTTACCTGAAGAGACAAAAAGCTAAAAAAAGTTCTCAACATGTGTCGCTTGGTAAATATATTTTTATAGGCTGAAGGGCCACAAAAGTCTTCAGAATCAAAAAAACTGATATAAACTGCATATTTAACTCATTTTTGACCAAAGTGTCGCTTAAGTCCTTTTGCCTTTCCAGCGACGATTTTACTATAACTGAAAAGAACATCAACTTTTCGACAAGTTGTCATCTCAGACTTTATATTTTACCAACTCTGTTTAATTATTAATTTTTATTTACGGATATCCACCAGAAATGACGAAAACAACCTTTAAAATGCCTAATTGATCTGAGAGGTGAAATCCAGTAGCCCTTTATCCTTATTATCACTCGATCACTCCGGGTCTCTGAGAGACCAAGCTGTAAAACGCCGTCTGCCCCGTCAATAAAAGATAAGATATCTCTGTTCTCAGAAACAATGATACACCGCTATAAAATGTTGATCCTTCTGCGTAGAAATGGGAGTGAACCCGAGACTTCGGACGAACGAGAGGCAAACCGCAGCGCTACGCGGCTATCAGAGGCGGCTCTAGAGGTCCAGAAGTAAAAGGTAAAATTAAAGAAAAAATTTTAAAAAATATACGCAATAAATAAAAAAATAAAAAATAATTTTTTTATCCAACATTATTTATCACTAATTAATGCATACAACTTTAACTGTGCATGATTTCTTTCAAAGTGATTTTAATTATTTTTTTAATAAATCAGTGCAAATTAGGTAGGTACGTCACAATGTCAACATTCAAGAATGACCTGTCATAATTCTAATTCAAAATGGTCATTGTTTCATCGCAAATCTCAACAGCCAAAATACCCAACTGACGTTTTACCACTATATCTCTCAAACATCAATAATAATCGTATGTCTATCTCTGCTGGGTCATGACCAAGAGCTCCTACGAAATATGACATACTACTACCTACTTGAGACAAAATAGTGTAATTTCATTTATTGTATCGCACATATAGAGAAAGAAGATAATTTTGGGGACAAATTCAGATTGACCCAGAGAGGTACATACAATAGCTTCTAATATAGACTTCTACTATGCGTTGTCGCCGTTTCATTTTTCAAACCAATTAATAATTATACCTACTACAATTTTATTTATTTAAAAAAAGATTTTTATTAACTTAACTATCTTCTTATATTTTTGTGGATATTGTTCAAATGACCCCAAGGGCGGGCCGCCACTGGTAGTACACCGAAAACAACTTTAAAATACTGATTTTATGATTTTAAAGTATGTTGGGTAGGTACTATTTTTGAATTTCAAATTTCGTATCAAGGAATGTTTCTATATCCGCATGTTGCGTTTTCCTCAAAAAATTCGCCAAGAATATTTTGTTGTAATGAGTGAGTCATTAATTAATTAATGTGCAATGTTGGTAGAAATAATAATAGTGACATCGCATTTATAAAGCGCAGTTTTATGACATTTTATCTCAAGTACTACTAGAGGAAACTTTAAAATAAAGATTGAAAAAAAAACTTACAGCCAAATTACAATAATAAAAATAAAACTAAATTACGATTCATATTTTATAATCATGTAACATTAATATTTGTATCTATGATGTTCTTGTTACACTACACGAAAGTTGCATTGGTTTTATCGTGGGTTCTATTGCATCTGTAACGTTTTTTTCCTCAAAAATTATCCAACAATATTCTTTGAGCGAGTCAGGAGTTTGGACCAATGGCGATGTTAGTAGAGTTTTTTGCTTTGTGATTTACTTGCTACACTATACGAAAGTTGCATTGGCTTTATCGTGGGTTCTATTACATCTCTAAAGTTGTGTTGAAATAATTATGTGACTTTAGTAATTAAAAAGAAATGAAGAAGGTAAAACAAACAAAATATTGATTGAACGAGTTAAAGAATACTAAATTTTGGATGAAGGTGTAAATATATTTTTAAAAGTAATTATTTCTCAAGCCAGGATTTGAATTTGCGACATCTAGGTTCAAAGCCAAATATGCTCCATACCCAACATCATACTTCCCAATCATCCTCTTCCCCGTCTCCTTCCTCTCTTTACTCCCTTCAGCCTCAAAACATACCCCGTTTGAGAATGCCATAGTCTCACTGACTTTGAGCAGTTGGGACTTTTATGGGGTATTCATGTAAAAAAACATTTTTTTTTTTTACGTGAATACCGCACAAGAGTCTCAACTGCTCCCAACAATCTAGAGCCAGTGAGACTATGGCATCCCTAAAAGGGGTATGTTGTGAGGCTAAAGGTAGTGGGGAGGGGAAGGAGATGAGGAAGGGGAAGGTTGGGAAGTACCCGAACATTCAGATCTGGTCACCAAACAGGGCTAAAGCCATTTCAAGCAACGTTTCAATTCTGTATGGTGGTCTTTCACCAGGGCGATACTAAGAATATCTACCACTCTGGAACGTGCCGCAAATATACTTTATTTTATTTTTATATCAAATAAATGTGTTATGATACATGTTAATTGAATAAAATTTATTTGCGCACGCCGGGTTCGAACCCGCGACCTCTGGATTCGTAGTCGAGCGTCTTACCACTCGACCATGCAGGCCGTCAAGGTAAAGGTAACGTGAATTAAACCATCATAGATTCAGATTTTTATTACAGTATTGAAACCTTAACCTCCTGAGTCGTCAAGCGCGTGACCACTACGCTACAAAGACCGTAGCATAGATCCGCATTGATTCATCTTCAAAAGTACATAAGTTCGTTGTGTTTTGACACCAGTTGCACTATGGTAAGTTCTCACGAGAAGATTGGCCAATAGTTCCCAGATTAGGTGTGTTAGGTTAGGCTGGGTCGGTCGGTGGAGGGGGCTACAGCTATATACAGTGCCCTGGCGGCGCGAGCCCTGGCGCCCCGGCTGTTCGTGCCTAGTCACCGGACAGATCATTATTTAACGTGACTCGGTTGTACCCGACGCCGAAAGCAAAGTGAGGTAGCTGTCTTAAAGGGGAGGCTGGGATAAAACATTGCATCTTTATATAATTCAATATCTACTAATTAAATATTGTTTCTTTATTACCTTTGTAATTTTTCTTGTTCCAAAGTGAATTCCAATAACTCTATGGAATTTATTACTGGGCAAATGTTAGTTTTTTTATCATTTATATTTAAAGCAGCATGTAAAGAATTATTAGAAAAACCGAAAAGAAAACTGAAAAAAAATTAAACACTTTATATTTTTTCTTTACCGGCTTAGTTTAGCGATTAGAACGCTTTTTTTTTTTTTGAATAACAGATATGTTGAAAAACGATAATATTTTATTCACAGTCCTCCACACTAGGGATTCTTGTTCCGAGGGGGACTGTAGGTTGCTGCGTTGCACTGGTTCTACGATTTGTCATTTCATATAGGTTACTCTTTTTTATTTGATGTCTGTGGCATATGAGATAGGATTATGTTATATAGCCCAGAAAAATCAATATATTGTAAAACTAATGAACTATTGTAAATAAACGAAGTAGGTAATTGTCAAATGATAGTCTTTAAGGTTAGGTAGATCACGTTTATCTACGAATTAAAACACTCTGACGTAAGTAAAGACAATAGAAGCGGTGTCTTCCATCACGACCAAAAAAACCCCAGTGTGCGCGAGCAAATTCATCCTTTCCCGCCGGAAACATCTTTCTCTGCTAGGCTGTTAGGTGCTCCCCGTTGCTGGCCATGTAGATACATATTATAATACGCCTAAATAGGCGTTATAATATTTTTTCTAATTGGAACGTAAAAATGGTCAATTTTTCTGATAAACTTTGAAGCAAGTTAAAGTAAAACATATGTAAAAATATAATATAAGAACTCCGTATTTGAGTGTTTTTATGACAAAACACATTAGTGATTTTATTTTCCTTATTTATTTATAGGTTTGTTACAAATTATTTATTAATTTCTAATAAGTATCTCGCTATGTTTACTTTTAATACGCTTATTACGCGTATTACTGGTATTCTTTTTGTGTATTTTACTTGTATTAATTTTTATACTGTAAATTAAAAAATCGATAAGAAAATTCGAGTACTTTGATTTGCACCATTTTACGTTACTGTTATTTACTTGTTTGAGAAGATTGTTTTGCTTTGAACATTTTTGTAAAAATATATTTGGTTAGAATATTCCATTGAAAGAGGTGCAAAACCTATTTTAAAACATTATATTAATTTTCATTTTCTATTTTTTTTTTTTTAACAGGTAAACATTATCTGATTACGAATAACGTAGCAGAAACTGAATTCCTCTTACTACCATCATTATGGGCGATTTTTTTGCTTTTAGATATGAATATTATATTTTTTTGCCTATAGCAGATAATTAAAACCACGACGACGGGGACTGGATGGGACCCAGACGCTTTGGACCACTTGACACTAGCCCGAATTGATGCCCATTATGTATCGACGAGAGTTAAGATTGTATTGATTGTGTGACAGAATAAACGATTTTTAATAAACCTCTTATTTTTGTATATAGGTTACTCCCCACTCTCCCCCTAGACACGAAATTGAGAAAAAGTGCTAATGCTTCCATATTCCTCATAGACTCCAAACACTTCGTGGTAGAAGTCCCTTTGTTAGAGGTGTTGGGCTCTAGAGTCTAGAGAAAGACTATTAAAAAACTGCGAGCTTAATAGGTGGTACCAACATTTTATGTATAAAAGAATGACGAACTCTCATAAGGCTGGTTGTTTTGGGAGATTTTCAACTATGATCCAAAGATTTGGGAAGCAGAAGAAGATTGATGATGATGATAAACTGGACTGATCAAGTCCCACAAACTTCCGGAGTACGTATGTATTGATTCCCTTATCTTAATCATCGGATTACAATCTTTGCTGTCCTTGTTCTACCGGTATTACAGTGGAAGATACTCCGAAGAGCTTGCGTCATTGATCTTTTCGGCGCCAGTGCACAGCTGGGAAACTCGCCAAACGCGCGCCCAACGTTTGTACACGGTCAACATTCGACGCATGTGAACGAGTCGCTTCTACGACTCTTTCGTGTGTTTGACAGCTCGGCTGTGGAATGGTCTGTCGGCCTCTGTGTTTCCTCTCTCCTACAACGAAGGTCTCTTCGATACCCAGGATCACTCCCCGAAGATTACATAAAAATATCTCCTCTGTGAAATTAATATATAATTAAATTAAAATTATATATTAATGCTTGTATTTAGTGAATAAACTAATCAATAACACAGAAGATAAAAGCCGTTGAAATGTTGGTATAAAGAAGGTAAATGTGCTTCTGAAAATTATCTCTCTTCATAATATAAAAAAAAAATTAATATACCATTGATTATATGTACTTAGTACTTAATAAGATAGCGCATAGGAATTAAGATTTGTACAGCGCCCTTAAAGTGATTATTCACAAAAACGGCGCGATACAAATTATCCAATTATTAAAGCCGTATTCTCAAAACACTCTGGACAGATAACTAATAAGTATCTAATTTATTTATTTTATATAAGTTACTTTGTACATTCAAGCATGCAAGTAGGAAATTATTATTAAATTTTCTTTTTAACTCTATAATATTTTAACTTTTGTACTACTTATTATTTTGATTTAAATGCATTTTAAATATTTTTTACAGGCTATTTTGAATTTATTGATACGCATTTTTTTATGGTTTCCGGCAGAGCATTATAAGATTTCGTCCCTTTATAAAGCAAGCTATTTTGTGTGTTGGCTTTATTATTTTCTGGTAGTCTAATTTCTTTGCATGCCCTTGAATTATATTTGTGAATATCAGCATTGTAGATAAATTTAATTAATTTAGTAGTTATTTGTCGAATAACCAAGAGTTGTGGATTTGTACCAGCCATAAATAGAAGAAAAACCCGATATCTTGGTCGTATTATGAGGAACGATAAATATAAGATTACCTAATTGACAATCCAGGCAAAGGTTGATGGAAGACTCAGCGGCGGAAGACGCCGCACTTCATCGCTCCGAAATCTACGCGACCGGTACGAGTGAAGTTCCGCAGAGCTGTTTCGGGCTGCTGCCTGCATAGTGAAGATTTTCCGGGTGATAGTCAACCTAAAATAGTAAATGGCACTATAAGAATAAGAATACAGTGTAGAAATAGATATAATATATAATATATTGTAAATAGAAACAACTCTACATAGAAAAATCGCATTTGAAGTAGTTGGCCTTCCCACGCACGAAAATCTAAAAATTCCCACAACTTATTGAGAGTTAGTACCCAAAAATAAACACTGTTTGGCTTTCTAATACAAGCAATACTACGAATGATTTATCTGTTGATTCTATACGGGTAATAAGGAAAATGTCAAAAGTTTTCAGTGAATACGAATCTGAAACGGTAACCTTTCAAATTAATGAAAAAATAACTTTGTATAAGATCATGGATATTATAATCAGGTAGTCCAATGATAGATATATTTCCTATAAACTCAAAAAAATTATCATTATTCTTAAATCACCTGCTCTGTTGACGTTTTGTGTCTTCCGATTCATATTATCCGTCTCTTTCTCTCTGTTCCTTTGTTATAATTCAAATGTTATTCCATTGTTTTCTCATTATTCTGTAATTTTATTTATATTTTGTTCTCCCTCTGTATATATGTGTACCTGCACACTTTGTATTTTTTTATTAGTTTAATTTTGTACCCTGGTGATGCTTAGGGTAAGCGAAACCGGTCGGTCATAAATATTAAAATAATATCCGTGGTCTTATTCAAAGTTATTTTTTCATTTCATTCAAAGTGATTGCTTTCTACGAAAATAAATAAATACTTCCGAAACCGGTAGACAAAATATTAAATAAAAAAGTGGTTAAAAACAAAGTATATATGTTCTATTTATAAATAAATTCCTTTGTGAGTACGTACGCATTCACGAGTTTAAGCTTATAAAATTCGTAACTGATGTTGATTAAAATTATCAATAAAAAAAACCTTATCAAATGCCTACCTTCCTAAAAAAGTACCTACATACCGTATTTGAGTAGACATTATTCTATGTTTAAAATAGGTGGATTAAAGCAACTAAAATGCTATCTTGACAAGTTAAATTACATTCCGTAATTTTTCACGATTAACAACTAGTACCTTCACATAAAAACCTTGATTCGTTATTAGGTAGGTACCTTGGAGTAAGAATATATATGGAGAGAGAGCTAAATATTTTTACCCAACCTATACAAATCTACGATAAATCCCTTTCTCCGGATTTTTACGTCGTAAGCCGCGAGAGTGAAAGAGACAAGACAAGTTGTCACATAATATCGCACCACTTTTATGTATGTAAGCATGTTTTCCGTCTCCCGCAACTCCGGCGACTCCGCCCACTACGTTTTGTTATGCGACATAACTCAATGGTTTTTGAGGTTATATCCTATATTTTCGTTGATAGCAATACTGTGAAAAAGTGGTTATGCAAATAAACGCTACATGATGTCGACATGTGCTATGAATGTATGTAAAGAGGTGTGTCTATAAAAACCCTAGCCACGCCAGAATCAGGATAAAAACAACAATTCTGACTACACTGTTTCGCAAAGCTATCCCTCCTGTATGTTATTGCTCTGAGGTAGGTAAATTTGCCTTCATGCCCTTAAAATGAAAAAATAATACCAATAAAAAAAATAAAAAAATAAATAAATAAAAAAAAAATAAAAATAATAAATAAATAAATAAAATAAAAAAAATTAAAAAAATTTAATTATTCTAAATTTTAAGTTATTATGAAATGGTGATTGTGTCCTGCCAGAAGTGACCTGCCAGGTAAGTATGTTGCTGTATATTTATGTAAACTAAGAATTAACATTAAGTAGAAATTAAGATTTGTACAGCGCCCTTGAGGTGATTTTTCACAAAAACGGCGCTATACAAATTATCAAAATATTATTATTATTATTATATATTTACATACAAACTGAAGATGACAAACTTCAAAGTTCATTACCGTTTGACATTTTTGACTTCTACCAGAACAGTTGCTGTGTGTGAAATAGGAATACGTCGTCGTCTGTATTTACACGTTGTTATTTTATTTTTTTAACGTTTCATTCGCATACGCAACACGTAAATGCTTTGAACAGAATAGACAGGAAACGGCGATTACATCATAGAAAGACATCTCCTTGATTGTTTTTTTTTTTTTTACATTTCTCGTTCAATGAAAACCAAAACGGTGAATTATTTAATGTGGTGTTCCTAATGAGGTATCTTTTGTATCCGTCATATTCCACGAAGAAGCTGCTCCTCGATTAATAATACTGTAGGTAGGAAAAAGAATAACTTCGCAATGACGGCCTCCGTCTTCGAGTGGCTAAGATCCTCGACTACGAATACAGAGGTCGCGGGTTCAAATAAAAGCGAGCGTAAATAAATTTGATTATTTTTTTATTTATATTTTCACAATTAATTTTACTAGAAATAAGTAAATTTGTGACATGTTCCAGAGTAGAATATACCCTCAGTATCGCCCTGATAAAAGACCACCATTTGTAAGTTGTTTAAAATGGTTTTAGCCGTGTTTACTGACGAAATTTAAATAGCCAGGTACTTCCCCCCTTCAGACTCACAACATACCCCAATTGGGGATGCCAAATTGGGGATCTACTGGCTTTTTCCACGGACAGTTGAGAGTAGTTAGAAGTTTTGTGTGGTATTCACAAAAAATAATAATGTCTGGCTCGTAGATTGTTTGAAAGAAAAAATATTAAAGTGATTTATTTTCTTGTTTGTAAATGTTCACAGCTCGGTACGAATAACTTTGCAATATCATGGTTTGCTGGTCGTAATGGAGTTCTGATACCATTCCTAATGTATGTATGGTAAAGGGAGGGTGATAGACTGAATGCAGTAGAAATGTGATCCCTGCATATGTAGTTAAATCTAAAACGACAGTTTTACTAATAAGTTGAGGTAAACCGAAGATAATACTAAGACGCCGGATGAGCAAGATTAAGAAAGGGGCGCTTTGAATATTTAGACTCGGTGAACAAGGAAAGAGGTTACAATAGAATAGAAAAATGCACGTGAAAGAATAAAAAAAAATGTTGGGAATTATTGAGTGTGATTCAACCGAAGATTTCTTTTTTGGAAAGAATTCGGCAAAAAATTTCCAGAAAAAACAGCAATTACCATATACAACTCCATTATTGCTCCACATTTTTATTACTGTTCAACGATTCTTTTCTTGTGTAACGACAAAAAACAAAACAGGTTTTAAATTCTCCAAAATAGAGCAATGAGAATTATACTTGGGCGAAATAGATACTCAAAAGTAGCTAAAATGTCAGAGGAACTAAATTGGCTGACAGTTAAACAGATGCTGACATTGAACACATTGATGTTTATACATAAAATGAAGAACAACTTGTTACCAGAGTATTTTTCTGACAAAATTATCTACAATGTTGATATTCACAAGTATAATACAAGGGCATGCAAAGAAATTAGACTACCAGAAAAGAATAAAGCCAACACCCAAAACAGATTACTATATAAAGGAATGAAATCGTATAATGCGCTGCCGGAAACCATCAAAATTATGCCTATCAATAAATTTTAAAAAGCCTGTAAAAATTATTTAAAATGCATGTAAATCAAAATAATAAGTAGTGTTTAAGTTAAAATATTATTAGTCAAAAAGAAAATGATATAATTAGATACTTGTAAACTTAAATGTACAACGTAACTAATATTAAAAAAATAATAAAAAAAAAATTAAAAAAGAGTCAGCATTGCAACCAGTGGTCACGACTTCATAACGAAATATTTTTTAACGACATTAACTAAGTTTGGTTTATAAAATCCAGGTTCTCCAAAACCTTCCTCTCCGTTTTGTCCCTTTCCTTCACTCTTCTTCTTCCTTCAACCTCATAACTTTCTCTAATTCGGGATGCCATAGTCCTACCGGCTCAAGGCAGTGGTACTCTTCTGCCGCATCACATAAATTAAAACAAGGTATTTATCTCAGCAATAAGACTACAATTTCGCTTCTGACACAGGATAACCTTTTTCCATGAAATGTTACCTATGCACCGATAATTAAAAATTACGGTTTCCTCACCTTTACTGCCGAGTCCTTCGTTCCTAATTCGAACTCAGTCAGTTTCTGACGACTAGATCGCCCAGGGTGGGTATCCACCTCCTAAAAATACCCGCCCAAGGCTTTTCGCCCAACTCGCTACCGCCCTGGATGATGCTCAACTGAACAAGATGAAAGAGCTATCGAAGATGTGTCTGCAATAACGCCCAAACTTAGTTATGTAGTGGAGATCATAAATCCTATTCAAATAAAACAATGCATGACTACACAAGGGGCTTGCCTATGTTTTTGTTTATTAATTATACACGCATTATTTATTTTACCGACCGGAGAGCTGTTGATATATTATTAATGAATACGGGGGGAAGAGTCCAAGATGGCCGCCCACGCACCTTAAGAATGTAGCGTCTAACTAGAGATACGGTTTTAGTCCAAGAACAGTTTTGGTCAAACCCGTCTCATAACTTTCCAAATGGTATACAAAAAACTATCTTTGTGTAAAGATGGACTCATATTTTTTTTTACCATTCATAAATAAACATATTAAAAACTAAGCCCAATATATAAAAAACTGAAAATATGATCCCGTCAAAAATATTCTCACAAACATGGCATTTGAATTTTTTTTCCTGGTGATAGCTAACCTCCGATAGGAGTGGTAATTAAAATAAGAGATATTACCCTAAATAAAAAAGGTATTGGTATTAAATAAAATATTATCAGAAATAATTATTATTGAAACGCTATTTAGAATGTAAGAACTTTATTTTTATTTTTTTTACGAAGAAAGGGTAGATTTCCAACCCTCAATCTCTTAATTTAATAATAGTAAGCCTCCGATAGGAATAGGTACATGACGCAGAAGAAGATAACGTATTTATTATGTCTTTCAATATCTCTTATATTAAATAGGTACAAACGAACTACAAAATTGCGTACAGCTCGTAACAAAGAGGAATTAACAAACGAAAGAGCTTATTTTTAAATATCCATAGATCTTTTGTACCTTCAAAACCTTCGCCAGCTATACCACTGAATGAAAAGTTAAATACATCAGGCTTTAAATAAGAAAAGCCATTTTAGGTAGGTAACTCGTTTCTACTTCAATTTTCCATCGGTGTTTAAATCCAGCGCAGTTATTTGAGCTAGGAATAAAAATCGTCCGAATAATCCTGTTGCCAGTCGAAAAAATAATAATATTCAAAAAGAGAACACGCCTTGGCGCCGAGCGAACAGAGAGGAGGAAAAAAACCGTAAAAAACTCGGGACTCGAAAAAAGTGCTTTTATAGTAGCCGACAACGTGGGCAACCTTTTGCGCGCGAGGTTCTGCTCAACATGTTGACAGCCATCTTGGATAATAATATCTAACAGTAAAAATAATGCTAAGCTTATTTTAAAGAATCAATTTTGTGAAATAAAAACTCTGGGGGGCATTATAAGGGTAGAAAATAACTTAACATATCGACGCCGGAAAGGCGAACGGGCTAAAGCCATTTTGGGAAGTTTACACTAGAGCAATTAAAAGTTTTTTTTTTTGGTTTACAGTAAAATTTATCAGTACCAGGTTGTATTGTGAAAAAAAAAGTTTACTCAATACCCTCACTGAGTTACCCGAAGCGACAAAATGCTAAAAAAAGTCCCAAACTTGTGTCGCTTGAGTGAAGTCTTCTCCCAAATGGTAAACATATTTTAGATAGCTGAAGAGCACAAAAGTCATCAGAATCAAACGAGAGTCAGAGCGTTAGATGCAGAAAGAAGAATTTCATATTTAACTCATTTTTGACCAAAGTGTCGCTCAAGCCCTTTTGCTTTTCTATCGACAATATACCCTTTCAACCAAAAAATTCTCAGCTCATTACTATTGTAAATGATATTTTGAGTTGAAATTTGTTGCGTTGACCTAGAAATTTTACATAGAGAAGCGGTGCAAATCTCGTAGCGTCAGAGCTCACTATTGGAAAGTTATTGCTGTTGTATTTATTTAAATGATAATATTGTACCAAAAAAATGTTTTTTTAATATTATTCCTATGGAGTAAATAAACTCATTCCGGGAATTCCGAGGATTTTTGCTTTACAAGAGAACTTAGATATGAAGGTAACCTTTTTAAGCTGCGCCTCTTTTCTGTGTGATTTTGGGTAGCCGCATATAAACATAATTTTCATTTTCTAATCGATGTTCATTACATGAGATGTAAAGCATTATTTATATGTTTGCTTGTTTCGACACGACAAAAAACACAAATCACAGATTACGTAAACAGAAAAATAACACTAAAAGTCGTCTACACGGCCTAGCTAATAATAATACTATGATGTGGGTAGGTACATATTTAGCTTTTCAAAGTAGTTTTAACACTATTATTATTATTTGATCAACCACATCTACGCAGTTAAATACACCAAGTTGCAAAAGAACTACGAATATTTCAGACAAAAGTTGACATTTAATCAAAAAGCCTAATCAATTCGAATGGGCCATATTTAAACCCTACAAATGAAACGTTCTTTTTTACCATTGATTTCTCTAAAATATGCTTTTGAAACCGTCAAAACGTGGAGTCAAAAGAAAAACATCGTAAAAGTATGGCTAACTCTTTCGGACTCGCTAGAATGCTATATGCGCGTCTCTTTCTCACTTGCAGGATTGTTAATGGTGTTAAATTATGATGGAAGTGAATGACAGTACGTCCTTTATGACTAATAATTTGTAAATATAAAATGATAATAAAATGTGATGGTCCTTCGAGCCGGACGGAGATGGGATCATTATTTGTTCATGAGGATCATTATTACTATGGAATACAAATTTTGGTGAATTTTATTTATGTTTAGAGATTTTTTTCAATCTACGATGCGAGGAAGGAAAAAGGATGGGAAATACGAAGGTTGGGAAGTAGATACCTGGCTATTCACATCTGAGAATTGAAGATTTAAGCTACAAACCGAAAAAAATGAAAATACGGCTAGGCTACCCCAAAAAAAACACATTTTTCTATTGATATCAAAGTTTTGATTCAAAATTACATTTTCTAAATGGCTGGGAAATGTTAAAATGTACATTTAAGGTATTTAGAGAACATAAAATAAAAGGTAATTTAGAGAAATGAAAAATATAACTTTGTATAAGACCACAGATATTATTTTAATTTTTATGACTGACCGGTTTCGCTTAGCCTAAGCATCACCAGGTTACAACATTAAACTAAACACAACATGCAGTTATATATACACACAGAGAGAAAACAAAATATAAAATAAAATAACAGAACAATAAGAAAAATAATAAAAATAATACATGATCTATATAATCGCACACTTCGTATTTTTTGTTAATTTTAATTTTACACACTGATGATGCTTAGGGTAAGCGAAACCAGTCAGTCATAAAAATTAAAATAATATCCGTGGTCTTCTACAAAGTTATTTTTTCTTTTCTTTAAATATGTCAAACCACAAAGTGATTGTTTTCCACGAAAATATAAAAAATAATTGTATTAATTTGAAAGTGTTCAACTTTAACGTGAATTTGGTCGCTAGTGTGGAGGGCCGTCAATGGAGGATTTTCGAACAGGAGGGACAAAGTTGAGACAAGTACAAATGCAGAGATATATTTATAATTGGTTACTTTATTATAGTTTATATCAAATTAGCAACTTTTCTCCAGCAGTTTTTTAAAATCGACAGTCAACATGTCATCTCAAACCCTATCATTTAAAAACTTTCCATGACGAAATGTTGCGAAAAAACTGACACACCTATTAGGTGTCAGAAACTATTATATTCCGATGGCACCAGAAAACCATAAAAAGTCAGACATAGAAACCTACCCCTCCAATTACGAAATATAACAAAAAGCATCCTTCGTAATTATAATTACTATACAGACTGTAGGTACCTACGTTACTTAGTGATATGAAAGGATGTTGTAACTGTATTCATCCCTTCGCCTTTCATGGATAGAGCTTTCCAGCGATTCCCAATGTGGGCGGCGAGGGCAATAAGAAGGCGTTTAAATATCTATTTTTCATTATTGCAATGAAGCGCAAAATAATTTTAAAATTTGAATTATTTTTATCCTTGACGCTATTTATGATTTCAATTATGATCGGTTGGAATTTTGCTCACGATTATAAAGATGGCTTGTCAATTTTTTTTTAAAAAGAATTTTAACAGTTTTCAAGAAGTATGTTCTTGTTAAAATATAACTTATGGGTCGGCACCCAAAAATACACATTTTTAAAACTTTCTAATACAAGCAAAACTTCAAATTATTTATCGGTTAATTCTATAAGGGTAGTTAGAAAAATGTCCAAGGTTTCCAGTGAATACAATTATTAAGTTATAACCTTTTTAATTATTTATGAAATGCGTACTAGAAGTTAAGGTAAAGTGTTAAATAATGATTTTGTTGGTTTTTTTTTTTTGTTTTTCAAAAGAAAGACAAACATCCCCGGGTTACGAATAACCTGAAAATATTTAAAAAAACTCCTAATGCCATCATAAAAAGCGGAAGATGTTGCTTGTGTAATGATGGAGGACTTAGCCAGCAGAGGAATTTAACGCACAACGCCCGGGTTTGTCCACTCAGTTACCGACCGGTCGAACATTTTAGCATGTTTTTCATAGAATTTAAATGATCACAGTTCGAAAATTGTATTCACTGGAAAAATCAGACATTTTCCTAGCTATTCATAGAAAATTTACAGATAAATCATTTGTAGTATCGCTTGTATTAGAAAGCTACAAAGTGACGTTCAGCCCAATTTTTAAATGTTTAATGGTTAGGATGGCAATATTGGAAGAGGTTCCGGGTTCGAGTCTCAGTCGCAACCGAATATTTTATTCTCTACGTTTTTTTCTAGTTTCGTATTCTTTGAAGACTGTTAATATTCTTTCAGTAATCAATATATTTTTCAGTTTATTTTCGTATCTTCTCCTATCGGGGGTTGGAGTTACGTGAAGGGATTCCAGAACCCTATTTATCCCTTTGCTTCACATCGATAAAGCATTCCAACGATTATCAAAGGGGCGGCGAGGGCAGTAAGACAGCGTTTAATATATATATATACGAGGCCTGTTCAGAAGAAAAGGTGAATTTTGAATTTTCGCGGGCTGTGTACATTCGATTATCGATTTTTTGTTGTTGTTATCTTGGTACACATATGTTTATCATATGTTAGCATTATCAGCCATTTTAGATAAGTGGTATGTTTTTGCCAACTGGAAAGATTAGTCACGTTTTTGTGTGTTCTTCGATTTTTTCGATAGCCCGCGAAAATTAAAAATTCACCTTTTCTTTTGAACAGGCCACATATATATATATTTATATTATTCACCTACTTTTGACACCCTCTCCTTAAGAGGTTAGAATGATGTAAAGGGATTGAACAACCATATTGATCCCTTCAACCTTCCTTGGTACTCGCTAGTCAATACAAGTAGGTGATATCTCCTATCAGGGGGCTGGTGATTTCAGAAGCAATGGGGGAATCGAAGGCAATGAAAGGGCAGTAAGTATCGCCCTGGTGGAATACCACCAATCAGAATCGACGCTTGGCTTGACATAGCAAGAGCCGTGTTTAGCGACCGGATTTGAAAAACCAGATACGAAAAGTATTTTTCTTTGTCCTCATATCCTTTTCCTTTCCATTCCCTTCAGTCTCATAATAATTGGGAATGCCATGATCAAAAAATGTCTTGAGTTCTAGCGAATATTTTTTTATGAGTGCAATCTTTTAAATTCCATAAAAAAACATGCTAAAATGTCAGTAAATGGTGCAGTTTCAAAACATGCAAAGGCATTTTTGAACGTTGTACCTAAAATTCCAGTGTGCATTTCATTAAGAATTTAATACATTGTTGCTTATAAATTGTATTCACTCGAAACTTTAGGCATTTTCTTAACTACCTGCATAGAATTAGCAGATGGATTATTTGTATTTTTTCAATTATTTTTTTGGGGTTTGCTTTTGGTTCTGCTAAGTAAACTCTGCTTAAAACTTTTAACTAAGAATTGTTTTTAAAAAAAATGAAATAATTATAATTATTGTTGAATTAAAAAACCTAAAAATAAAATGGAGTTCTACAAAATAAACTTTAAAACCATAAAAAAATAATTTTTAAAAATGGATTATTTGTACTTTAAAACCGAAAAGTGCGTATTTTTGGGTGCTGACCCTTAGTGAAAAGTTTTGTAGGTCTGTACGTAAGAATCTTGAGGCTTTTGGTAAAAAAAAAAATGTTTTCTAAGTTTGAGAAGCTCTGGTGTAAAGGTATACCTTTGCACTATTCAGCTGACCGCAATAGCTCGTCACGAAAGGAAATAAATTTCCAACACCAAAAATGAAATAACCCCCTGGCCCCAGTTGAAGCGGGTTAAAAAAATCGGCAGTTCTTTGTGGGGCGATTTGAAACTGGCACGATTTTTAACCAACGTTTGAAATGTTAAATAAATTAATATAATATATTTAAAAATATACAATAGAGTGCATTTTTTTCGAGTTTGTGTATTCCTTTCCTGTAAACCTAACAATTTTATTATTTTATTAAAAAATACCATTATATTTATGTTTAGGTAAATTAAAATGGTTCCTGTTTTTCAAAAAATGCTAAAATAACAGCTTTCTGTGTTATGAAATTGAATTAGTATTTAAATTTAACAACGAAGACGTTTAAAAAGATAATCATTTAATACAATTGAAGCCGAATTGGTTTTGTTTTTTACCTACAAGCGAAAGTTCATAACAAATACAACTGTGCCAGAGAAAAATATCCTTTGCCATCACTTTCACAATAGTCATACATTGGGAATGAGGATTATCGCATGTGTCTGCTCTATCTTTATTTATTTTATTAACGCCTTAAAGGCTTTTACATGTAATACATTTTAGTTATATAAAGAAGTACAATAAATGAGAAGAATAAAACATAAAATCAAGAGTTTGACTGTGCACAAAAAATATTGTTAATTCATCGTATGTAGGTAATACGCATTACTTGTAATTTGTTCGTTAAAAGACTTTTATACAAAATGAGGTGAAGTAATATTAAAACAAGAATCCCTTTGAATGTATCCTCTGTTATATCCGTTAATTTTTGCATCGCGTATCAATCACCCTGAACGGCTGGTATGCATATTATTTGACTGGGATTCGAGGCAATAATAAGGCAACTGTAATAATGTGATATCATTGAAAAGTTGGCGTAAGGAAGGCTGACATTGACATCAATAAAGGACGTTGTGAGCATCGCGAATGAAATAAAGAAAGTAACGCATAGACCAAACGATTAGGAAGGTTAATACTTAAAAGTATATTTGAAGCACATTCCAGAGTGGTAGGCATTCTAAGTATAAGTATTTTCACCCACCAATCTGTTTTCATAATAATATTAATTAAACTAACTAATTAACCATCACGCTGCTTTGTAGGGGTAGGCAGCGAGGATTGAACGTCGCACAACTTAGTCTTGGCACACATTCCTTGCTTCATCTAAATTCAATCATCATTTACAGCGCCCTTGAGGTGATTTTTCACAAAAACGGCGCCATACAAATTATCCAAATAGTATTATTATTATCGTCTGACACATACGATTCTTTTATACGTAATACCTTCCCTTGACTTCTCTCCCACCCATTAGCGCTATAATTTTCATTTTCTCTTAGGTCTGGCGCGCACGGTTGACTTTTGTCACGGCAACAGTTTCGTCACTGTCACTGTCTTCCAATCGAGCACGCACACGGTGAGGGACTGTCACTCGTCACCCTTTCATTCCGGCAATGGATTTCGAACAGGCGGATGAGTCACCGAATGACATTTTGTCACCCGTCCGCGAGCGCTTATACAAAAGTACTCTCTACAGACACGGCGACAGTTTCGTCACTCAAAAGTTGCCGGTCAGTGGAATTAAAAAGTCCCCCTAATGTCACGTCGCTGCGTGTGCAGACCTCTATACACTCCAATAGATTTGGAGATGGTGACGAAACTGTTGCCGTGACAATAGTCACCCGTGCGCGCCTGGCCTTACACTTTCTTTCTCCAGAGTTGTAAATACTTTAAGTATTGCCCTGGTGAAAGACCATCATTCAGAATCGAAACGTCGCTTGAAATGGCTTTAAGCCGTGTTTGGTGACCAGATCTGAATAGCCAGGTACTTCCGATACCTCCCTCTTCCCCGTCTCCTTCCATTCCCCACTACCTTCAGTCTGACATGATGCCTCAATTGGTGATGCCATAGTCTTACTAACTCTAGAGTCTAGACGGTTGGGAGCAGTTGAGGCTCTTGTGCGGTATTAACTATAAAAAAAAATTAAAACTTTAATAAAAAAAATCACTTTTTATTCAATGCATCAATTATTTTATAAACACACCTTAAAAAGCCGTCCTTTTCTAGGGTTCGCTGCCACTTACCCTTTGGCGTCAGGCCCCGGCCCGGGAAGGGAAAGTGCCCCGGGACCTACCCCGGGCCCGGCCGCCAGACAGCGGCCCCGGGCACCGGCCCCGGCCCCGCCGCTAGCAGCAGAGCCCTACCGCCCACCGCCATACCGCCCTACCCCCTACCCCTACGGCCGGTGTCCGCTTCGAGCCGTGTCAATCAAACCACAACCGACTGGCTGTTGTAGTTTTGTCTGTTTTCAAGATGGTTCAAATTATTTACCAAATTAAAATATTAAAAAACTATATTTTCGTAGAAAGCAATCACTGTGTAGTTTGACAACTTTAAAGAAATGAAAAAATAACTTAGATGTTGTGGGCATGTAGAGCGAATAAACGAAAAAAAGGAGTATGCAAATAATATTTGATGCGAAAGTGAATGGAAGAAGAAGTCGGGGACGCCCGAGGAAGACATGGCACGATCAATTCTACGAATCCAAAGGTCGCGTGTTCAAATCCGGCGTACACCAATAACTTTTATTTGATTAATATGTGTCATAACACATTTAATTCATATAAAATAATGTATAGTATATTTGCGGCACGTTCCAGAGTGTAGATACTCTAAGTATCGCCCTGGTGAAAGACCACCATTCAGAATCGAAACGTTGCTTGAAATGACTTAAGCTGTGTATGGTAACCAGATCTGAATAGCCAGGTACTTCCCAACCTTCCTCTTCCCAATCTCCTTTCCATCCCCACTACCTTCAGCCTCACAACATACCCTATTTGGGGATGCCTTAGTTGCACTGGCTCTAGACGGTTGGGAGCAGTTGAGACTCTTGTACGGTATTCATATAAAAAATAAAAATAAATGAGTCAAATACTTGAATTGGGCCATGTTAAGAGTATGAATAGTATTTGGATGATTTGTATAGCGCCGTTATTGTAAAAAAATCACCTCAAGAGTGCTGATTATCAGAATAACAGAAGAGTATGAATGAAACAAGGAGTATGTGCCAAGACAGAGTTGTATGGTAGTCCATCCTCTCTGCCTACCCCTACGCGGAAACGGCGTGATGGTTAGTTAGTATTAGTTAGTTACTTGAGATAGGATATTTTAGCTTTTTAAATGTGTATTTTTAATCGGTTACAGCTAACACTAAATTAAAAACAGAATAGGGCATGTTGTTAATTATTAATGTATGTATCCTTATAACTCATTGTAATTAATGTATGTATCTTAATAACTCATTGTATCCACCGTAGTGGCATTTTATTCCTAGCCAACAACTGACATATGAATCAAATGACAATACTACAAAATAGAACTATGATAACAGTATTGAATAAAAATATCCTTGATTTATTATACAAAAGCCAAATAAAATGTTGTATGTGTAAACTTCCAAAAGTGGTGTCTTTGCGAAATGTCACTGAGAAACAGCATTTTGTCTTGCTAACGACCAGGGGCGGATCGTGATTTTTTAGTGTGCTACAGTGCTGAGATTGAAAAATACGATGTTATTGATGTTGTTGTAGCCGAAAATGTTTTTTTTTTTTTGTATGAAGGTTTTTCAGTTTTGGTGGGTCATTGACCCATCAAAACTAAAAAATCTTGAAAACCTTCATATGATTTTTTTTTAAATAATAAAATCGTTTTCGGCTACAACAACATCAGTCATGACGTTTTTTTCAATCTCGGCACTCTAGAACAGCGGTTCCCAACCCACGGGCCGCGGCCCGGTACCGGGCCATGGACCAAATGGTACTGGGCCGCGCAAAAACATTTAAAAATAAAATATACATTCAATGAGTCCCCCGCACCCCCTTCCCCCACCCTCAGCGGGCCGCGGTAAAATTATCAAACGTTGACCGGTTCGCGGCGGCAAAAAGGTTGGAGGCCACTGCTCTAGAAAACTAAAAAGTTACGAGCCGCCCCTGCTTACGACTGTTATTGTTGAACTTACTTCGGTTACACGAAAACTTTCATAACACACTTCTATCGATTTATTTCTTCAGTGGCCTTAAGGCTTTCAGACGTTTTTAAAAACGTTTCTGTCCATTCCGTAGAAATATGCATGTTGTATTTGCGGTTTTGTCGAAATAAAACAGAAATAAAAACAAAGAGACCGACATTCGTTTTTCCTTTCGCCAATAATAATAATAATAGTAATAATAGTACCTACGTATAAGAGGCATGCAAGTAGACAAGTGGGTTGAGGTGGCTAGGTAGGTACTACAGTCAGCTTCGGTGGCAAGCGACCGCCGACGATATTAATCAGGATATCAAAACGTCAATGACGTCATTCTACCCTGTACCCATCGCCATTGCGAGAAAAAGTGGAGAGATTGATTACTTTTGTGAGGTCATCTGATTCTAAATCGTATGGAGCTATTATCACTTCAAATCAATAACGTTATCACGAAGCAAAACAAAAACATTTGGTCGGTAGCTGAGTGGACAAATGCGTCGGATTCCGACCCGGGCGTCATGCGTTCAATTCCTCTGCTGGCTAAGTCTTCCATCATTACACAAGCAACATCTTCCGTTTCTTATGATGGAAGTAGGAATTTTTCAAATATTGTCATGTTACTCGTAACCCGGGAATGTTTGTATTTCTTTAAAAAAATAAATTTAAAAAAAATAAAATAAAAATATATATGCCATATTTATAATAATATATATATATTACTCTGAAAACGTCATTTTTTAAGTGAAAATACAAATCTCCAAACAAATGTGTGCAGTCGAGGGCGTCTCTATTGTATTTGTTTATTTATTTTTTAAATATTTTACAAAATTATATACTTGTGATACAGATTTTTAAAATATAACACATAACCACCTCCCAAACTAAGCATATGCCCGTATCACGTTGGTCTCCATTCTGTTGATATAATATTAAAAAGACAAAAAAAATCTGTTCTTTCAAAAATTCGCTAGTAAGTTCTTTTTTTTCTATTTGCACAGATAATAATATCAATCTGCGAAGAAAATTTTGCGACATTTTTTTTTCCTAAAAGACTTTACCATATTATAAATGAAAATAAAATAATAACTTTGAAAAAACTCTAATATAAATTAAAACTGTTCAAAACTGCATATTTAACTCATTTTTGACCAAAGTGTCGCTTAAGCCCTTTTGCCTTTCCAGCGGCGATATCATTTTATATTATTATGTTTTTTTATTATAATTTTTTTAAATGCCCTTTGTTTTGTCTTTGTAATGTTTTTTGTCCTTCTCACTGATTTAAAAAGTATTATTTTTGATAAATAATAATAAAGACATGACAAAATAACTTTGTAAAAGACCACGGATATTATTTTAATTTTTATGACCGTCCGGTTTCGCCAGGGGTACAAAATTAAACTAAATCAAAAAAACATAGTGTGTGGTTATATATACTCGTAAATATAAAGGGATATACGAGTGTATAAATATTTTGTTTAGTTTCATTTTGTAATTGATGCTTAGGCTTTGCAAAAGCGGCCGGTACAAAGTTATTATTTCATTTTCATTGAATATTTCAAACCACAGAGTGATTGTTTTCTATCAAAATAAAGTATTATAAGTTAGAATTTCGGTTTGGTTATTGTGATTGTCACATTGTCGTGTGTTTAGTCTGATTCCTACATTACAAGGAAGGTGGAATTTGTTTGGGAAGACCTTCATCCAACAATGGATTGATTAGGGCTGATAAAAACTTTAAAGCAACGCGCATCGCTTCAGAGGATTTTATTTACTTTTTTGCTTGTTAAACGCGAAGAGACACAAATATTATCGATTTTGCGTTTGAATTTAACACAACTCTGTTTCATGACTATGTGTATCCGAATAGCTAGGTTTTCTCAAAGTTTGTTTATTCTCTTGTGCCTTTTCTCTCCTCTATTTATTATCATTTAATTATTAACAATTACTAACATTCGCCAATATTAAATATTGCAAAAAATAATGAACGCGTTAGACCAAAGCTGACTGTGTGTGTGTGTAGGTAGGTAGGCACAGGTACATAGGTAGGCACGGGAGGATATTCAGCCAATGATAATTGACGAGGATACCCGGCTATCCATCCCTACTCAAGATATCTGGAAACATGCGTGCGTTCGGAATACATGTAAATAAGTATTGGGGAGGACGGGGAAATACGGATATTTGTTGAATTTTTAAAAAATCGTTTTTAATTTTACTTTCACTGACCTTTAATTTTATTAATCTACTACATTGAGTATGCTTTCATCATTTTTCTGTCAGTTCCACACCTAACTTTTTTACCTGAATACCGCACAAGAGTCTCAACTGCTCCCAAACGTCTGAAACCGGTGGGACTATGGCATCCCTAATTGAGGTATGTTGTGATTCTGAAGCAGTGAAGTGAGGGGAAAAAGATGAGAAAGAGAAAGTTTGGAAAGTACCGGGATTTTTAGATCTAGTCTAGTCACTAAATACAGATACTTCCATTTCAAGCAACTAGCGTTGTGACCACTTTGAAAGAACTACTTCAAAGAACTACTTCAAAGAACTACTTCAAAGAACTACTTCAAAGAACTACTTCAAAGAACTACTTCAAAGAACTACTTCAAAGAACTACTTCAAAGAACTACTTCAAAGAACTACTTCTTTTGGCAACAGTTCCTACTTCATTCATTGTTCATTGAACAAATACTTCAATTGAAGTCGGTAGTTCCTTTTAGCGTTCATTCATTTCAATAACTTCATTTCATTGAACAAATATTTCAATTGAAGGTGGTAGTTCATTTTAGCCTTCACTCATTTCAATAACTTCATTCCATTGAAAAAATACTTCAATTGTAGTCGGTAGTTCATTTTAGCGTTCATTCATATCATTGAAAGAACTACTTCAATTTGCAGGCAGTACAGTTGCGAAGGTGAATTGAATGATTGAGTATTTTGGCGAGGAACCGGTTCCAGTTCTTTTCACCGGTTCAGTTCTTTTGGTTTTCAAATCTCTACCGACTAGGACTTTTTATTTTGGCAAGGAACCGGTTCCAGTTCTTTCCAGTTTCAAAGCGCTACGCGAATAAATTCAAATCTCTTTTTTGCGAGTTCGACTTCGATTGAAGCGTTCACTTCGAAGGATTCATTTTAAAGAACTAACAATTCGTTCAAATGCTTAATTTCTTAAAGTTTAGAATTGATTTTAAAAAATCATACCAGGCAGGTACCTGATTATCATTTTAAAAGCTCTAAATCAAATTTAAACATTGATATAGTAACTAATTGTTTCAAATGAAGATTTAGTGTGGAAATTTATTTAGCACTGTCATCGTTAATATTTACTGTAGCGACGCCCCCGAATGCAAGGTTACCATTGCCGAGCTGAGCTTTAAATTCGGTTATAACATCCGACATAGACCGGGTAGTATGCAGGTATCTATTTAGAAAATAAATATTTTATTTTAATGGTCAACACAATTTGCTCTCATTTTCTTTTCTGTAGAAAATATTTGCTGTTAGTGTTTTCAATAAATATATGGAAATAATAAGAAACGATCGATTAGTAGCTGAGTGGACACATGCGTCGGGTTCCCACCTAAGTATCGTGGGTTCGATTTCTCTGCTAGCTAAGTCCTCCATCATTGGCACAAGCAACATTTTCCGCTTATTATGATAGTAGTTACTAACTAACTAGCGATCACGCCGTTTCCCCGCAGGGGTAGGCAGAGAGGACAGACCGACATATAACTCAGTCTTGGCACACACTCCTTGCTTCATTCACATTCATACATCGTCTAATACATACTCTTCCGTTATTCTGACTCTTCACATGACCCGATTCAAGTATTTGATTTACTTGATCGTGCCATGTCTTTCTCGGGCGTCCTCGACTTCTTCTTCCATTCACTTTCGCATCATATATTCTTTTCACACTCCTTTCTTCGTTCATTCGCTCTACACGCCCAAACCATCTAAGCGTCCCTTTCTTGATCCTATTCATTACGCTCACATCAGCCTTGCATTCTTTCCGGATATCCACATTTTTAATACGGTCATACATGGTTTTACCGCACATACGTCTCAAAGATCTCATTTCCACAGCATTCTGTCTACTTTCATCCTTCCTCTGCCAGTTCCATGCCTCACTGCCATACATCAAGGTTGGTATAAGCACTCCATTGTGGACTGCTAGCTTTGCTTTTTTGGTCATTTTTTTTTATTTGCGCCAACAGCGTTCAGTCCTCCATTAATGGAGTTTCTTGTATTCACCCTTCTTTCAATATCCTTATCAGCCTTTCCGTCTGTCGTAAACATACTTCCTAAACATACTTCCTAAATACACAATAGTAGTACGAGTTTTTAAATTTTGTCAGGTTATTCTTAACGTCTATTTAAACAGTGAAAAACAATTATTCCTACGTGAGCCGCTCCTCCCCATATTTATCTTGTAAGAATGTTTTCTTTGTATTTTCCCATTCCATTTATATGCGGTTCTGAATCTGCTGCACATGCAATCTCGCGTTTCGGATGGCTGGCTGCATCCTTTGTCACGACCTCCTAGCTCACACACACAAGGCAACACACACACACACACATGCCATGCCATGCCACGACATGCACATTGCACGCCATGTCCACCAAGGAGCAGCAAACAAACTCAAGCCAAAGCAATCAGTCAAGTTATAGTCGGACTAAAACTGCCACCAAATATTTTAAAATCGATGGATTCAGTAGATTCGTTGAAGATTTTATTAGACGAATGTTTTTTAATGTATAATTGAAGACATTGCACGTTCAACGTAGAATGATACCCTTAACTAGGACTAGGGTATTAATACATCCATTCATAGCACATGCCGACATGTTTTTGTTTATTCGTATAACCACTTTTCACAGTATTGTTTTAAACAAAAACATAGTATGTAACCTAATAAACCGTTGAGTTATGTCAATTTATTTCGCGTATCAAAACGCGTGGGCGGAGTCAACGGAGACGCGGGACACCTTAAACATTCTGACAATACTTTAAAGCGGTGTGATAATTTGGGTAATTTTGTTGTTTCTTTCCTTCTCATGGTGTACGACGTAAAAACCCGGAGAAAGTGATTTATTTCAAATTTGTAAAGGTTGGGTAAAAAGAATTAGCTCTCTCTCCATATATTGTTACTTCAAGACTGTAACCTAAAACTGTTAACACTGAACAAATAATCTCTAGAAATGGGATCTATACCAAATTTACGTTAGACATTTCGACTCCTTGGCCCCAAACAGGCCAACGAAACTGATTATCTGCCCACGAAAGAATCTCTATATTGGAAAATGTAATATCATTTTTACCAGAAGTAAGGTAAAATTGAGTTTACTTCGGCCTCACGTAAACGCTCACAATACACTTCTATTACTTTTGAGAATTGAAATGGTTCGTTGTAATATTTTCTCATTCGTTTGGTATAAACACATGATTGATAAAAATGACAGTATTTAAAAAGGTTTCGTTAGCTCAATAGGCAGATCTACTACGGTTCCAAATTCAAGTCTCGGTCGCAACTTGATCATTTTATTTTCTTTGTCTACTTCTGTTTTATATTTCGTTGAATTATTATAATTGGTATTATTTCAAAAATTAATACCAATAAAATAAATAAGTAAAATCTATTTTATTAAATTAAAGAATACTTTTTTTTTAAACCACAGAATTTATTATGATGAAGGCCAACCGGTTTCGCTTGGATCAAGCTTCGTCAGGGCACATATAATAATAAATCAGTTATTATATGTGCCCTGACGAAGCTTGATCCAAGCGAAACCGGTTGGCCTTCTTCATAATAAATTATCTGGTTTTAAAACAAAGTATTCTTTTATTCAATATAATGTCCAACCATGCATCTAACGAAAAAAAAAAAAAAACAACTATTTTTATTTTATTTCTTTAATCTAGTAAATATTTTATATCGAGGAAGAGAACAATCTTCTTGAAACATGTTGATACAATTAATAAATGGTGTTTGCTTATTATTTATACTATTTTTATCATACGAGTAGACATCGTAATTTGTTATTCATATCTACAGGGGGAAAGAGATCTACTGCTTTGGAAGGATGCCCTACCTAACTACACAAATGCCATACCTCGCTAGTTACCTACTAGTAGAGGCACTAAGACTGCCTTATGTCCCGCGGGCAATGAGTACGTACTCAAGTAGGACCGAGTCTCCTACCACTCATCAAATGCGATCCATCAAAAGTAACCATAAACCAGTAAAAAATTATCATGTTTCTAAGTGGTTAATCTACCCGGCTTTTCAGATGTTTGTAAAGTAAAATACATGTTCGTCAAAGGCTATATTACGGTACATTTTGGCTGGTCGAAATTTAATTAAATTAATTAGAACTTTGTTTAAAACCACCACATGTGTTAAAACTGTCAATTTATTTTAAGAACTCTTTCGGAGATAAAATTTAAACGCAAAAACTGAAAAGATTATAAGTTTGGATGATTGTGAAAGGTATTATGATGCTTATTTTGATGTTTTTATCTGAAAAATAACAACAATGTGTACGAATTGGAAATTAGAACATTTGACAGAAAGTTAAAGCTTTCCTTTTAAAAATTGACAGTAAAATTTGCGATAGACCCCAAGCTAGGCTTTAAATAATAAACATTAATCTATGTACCCCCTAATGGGCTAGAATATAATGGTAATGGCATGTAAAATAAAAACAATAATAGAATTAATATAAAATAGAATATTAAAAATAAGTAAGTACCTACCTACATCATAATATTAGAAAAAAAAAGTTTTTGTTCCTGATGGTATAAATTTGTAAAACACTCATTAACGATAAATAATTTCCTTTGTGAGTATGTGCGTACCAGTGTGAACTTTTCAAAATTGAAACGGATGTTAATTAAAATAATCAAATTTTAAAATTAAGCTTTTTAACTCCCCACCTACCTAATAAAGTGCCTACCTTTACCTAGTGTTTTTTAGCAGACATTATTCTATATTTTAAATGAGTGGATTAACACAACTAATAGTTTTTTTCTTGGTAAGTCAAGTTACAATCCCGTGATTTTTCACCGGTAACAATATTAAGTAACCACTAACAATAAGTAATTAAAGACGAAAAATAATTGTATATCTACCTATGTACCTTTCTAGTAGTCTAATCATACCTAAAAGACATGCAATCATCTGCCTTCAATAACCAATAAAACTATAATTACAAAAATATCAATGAATCTGAATGTTTTTCTCATATTTATTAACTGTCCTCCACAGTACCGTTTAAATTCTATTAAAAGTTTTGACTTATCTAATATTCTATTGAAGATCTAAGCTATGAACTGTAAACGATTCGGAAATGCAGCTCTCCTACCCTAACATAAATACATTTTTCTAACGATTGTTGTATTTTCATTTCTAGTTTATATTAGCTGAATATTTTAATATATTATGACGAATATTTACTGAAGTGCCGACTGAAATGGCTAATGAAAATCTTATGTTCAGTAAAAATCAAATTTTAAGCGAATGTACCTAAATTAGAGTAGTAACATAGAGTGGTACCTATCCAAGGTAGTGTACCTAAGGTAGGGGCCCTTTATCAATGTATAAAATAAGTTGTAAAATTGGCGACTTTGATTTTTCCCATTCTCAAAAATGGCATCGCGATACTTTCTTGTAAAGTGTAGACATTATCCCCGAGAAAGTTTAATATTTTGGATAAAAAACGTTATAAATTCAAAAGTAGATCAGCCACGCGATCCGTGGGGCGGTCCGGGGCTCGAACCAGGTCCCGCCAGAACCTCACCCCGGGGCAGACGGAACTTCTACGAAAACAATAAAATAAAGCGCTATTAAATCCTCATTTTCCACAAAATCCGCGCACCGGCGGCGGGCCTTTGAAAGGGAGAATATTATTTTTTAAATACTCGACTATGAAGCGGATTTCAACGATTTTATGATTTGTGGTACTTAATGTTGTCTGGACAAAAACTCACTTTGATTTAACCATCGGAGGTAAATTAAGGTATACTTTAAACTGACCTAACACAAACGACGTTACCTAACCTAACATGAAACGGTTTTGAAAATGTAAGGACCATTTTTTTTTTATATGAATACCGCACAAGAGTCTCAACTGCTCCCAACCGTCTAGAGCCAGTGAGACTATGGCATCCCCAAATAGGGTATGATGTGAGGCTGAAGGTAGTGGGGAGGGGAAGGAGATTGGGAAGATGAAGGTTGGGAAGTACCTGGCTATTCAGATCTGGTTACCAAACACGGCTAAAGCCATTTCAAGCAACGTTTCGATTCTGAATGGTGGTCTTTCACCAGGGCGATACTTAAGTATCTACAATTCTGGAACGTGCCGCAAATATACTTTTTATATGAATTAAATGTGTTATGACACATATTAATTAAATAAAAGTTATTGGCGCCCGCCGGGTTTGAACCCGCGACCTTTGGATTCGTAGTCGAGCGTCTTACCACTCGACCATGGAGGCTGTCAAACCTACTTGCTACTTCACGTTTTCACGATTTTTTATTTGATAAAAACCTCAGAGCAATAATATACAAGAGAGAGCGTTGCTGTAGTCAGTTTTTATGAGGTTTTCCGCACTCGGCTAGACCTGGGCGTGGTTAGGACTAGGGCTAGAGTATTTATACATCCATTCATAGCACATGTCGACATTGTGTTTTTGTTTATTCGTATAACCACTTTTCACAGTTTTGCTATGAACAAAAATATAGCATGTAACCTAATAAACCGTTGAGTTATGTTAATTTATTTTGCGTATCAAAACGTGTGGGCGGTGTCAACGGAGACGCGGGACAGGAAGAACATTCTAACAATACTTTGAAGCGGTGTGATAATTTGGGAAATTTTGTTATCTCTTCCTTTCTCTCTCCATATATTGTTACTTCAAGATAAAAACAGTTTTTCCTTTATATACTCCTATCAGTATAAAAATAATTAAATTATACAATGATCTTAATTTTTGCATAATTTAATAAAATTTAATATTTTCGTAGAAAGCAATCACTTTGTGGTTTGACATATTTAATGAAAATTAAATAAAAGCTTTATATAAGCCCGCAGATTTTTTTATTTTTTTTAATAATATAAATATTATTATTATTTTGTTTTCTTATTGTTCTCTTTTTTATATTTCATATTGTGTTCTCTCTCTTTGTATGCATGAGTATATATAACCACACACTATGTTTTTTTTTTTCGCTTAATTTTGTATCCTGGTGATGCTTAGGCTAAGCGAAACCGGTCGGTCATAAAAAAAAATATTTAATCTGTGGTCTTATACAAAGTTAAATACTTATTTTCATTCAACTAAATTTCGTTTAATAGTATAATTATTTAGTTCTGCTAGTTTTAGTGACAGCTGTTTCGGCATTTAAGGCCATCAAAGTAAAGAACCTCACAGAACAACACCGTAATTAGTAACTTAACAAGGAACCAAAATCATTAAAATCAGTCGTTTCCATGTGGCCTAACCACAGTTTGACAATAGCCTTAAACGCCGGAACAGCTATCACTAAAAATAATAGCTAAAACTAGCAGAACTAAATAATAATATTCAATTGAATTCAATTGAATTATAAAAAAATGTGGAGTTCAACAAATTCAACACAAATACTGTGAATAAAAATAAAATGATCTTATTTAGCTAAATAATTCTTAAATGGTCTAACATCTTACTTTTATGCATCGACTCCTCTTAATTATTAAAATCAAAATTACTATACTGTCAGGACTAACATAATAATGATTATTTTTGCAATTTTACTATTGTTTTTGAACTCTGCTATATTTCATCAGTTAATTTTATAAGAATGCAGACCGCCATAATACGAGCAAATGTCTAGTTGGAGAGTCGTATTAGAACGAAATTATTAATAATTTTCTATAATATGAAAACAAAGTAAACAAATAAATGCAGCTACCAAGTCTAATTGCTTCAATTATTAACGGTTCTCGGTAATACCGGCTTATTTAATCAAATAATATTTTAATAGCATCATTTTATCAAAAAAATTATGTAAAATATCACTTCAATATCGCACATATAGATAGAAAACAGTTAAATAAGTTACATTTTCCGATTAGTGGGGATATTAACTGATTAAATTACACATGACAAAATTACACAGGATTAAATAACACGTAGCTATCTATTAGATTATCTTTATACAAACTTTAACAGTCATTTTCAAGGTTCTCGCCAAAATGCAAAGTTAAACATCGGTTCGAGGTACAAGGAAGAAACTTAACTTGTGTGTTTTTTTAATCCAAAATGAATATTATTTTAATATTAATTATTGAAATAATGTCAATAATTATCAACGTAAATATGAAACAGAAAAAATAACGGTCGCGACCGAGACTCGAACTTGGAATCTCTACTCTATCCGGAAGTAACGCTTCTGCCAATTGAGTCACCGAGACCTTTTAAGAAAATGGCATTTTGAATCGATCTCATTCTTTATTTGAAAGTTATTAAAAAATTTTTTTTTCAATTTTGGTTATTTTTTTTGTTTTAAATTTATATTGGGGATTATTGATATCATTCAAATAATTGATATATTCAAATAATAAGCAAAAAGCGTTCAAGTTAATTCTAATTTAATAATGATGAAAAATATTAATTTCATAAATAATAATAGGTTGTGAATTATGCGCAATTTCTGATGTAATTTTAACTAGTGTAATTTCATCCTCGTGTAATTATCAATTAAAGCCGTGTAATTTTACTACATGTATTTTCTTCGTGCGTGATTTCATCCTGAACCAGATTTGTGGGATAAACTGCCAAGAAATAAATATTTAAAACCACCGATATTCGTAAAAATAAAATATTACCATATTTAGAAAGGTACTTATTTAGTACGCACATATATTTCTTTGAAGATTTCATTTTTTTATAGCCAATTTCTGACATTATTCTGATTTTTATATAATTCAATTGAATTAAATTTAATATTATTATTATTGAGTTCTGCTATTTTAAGTTTTTTATTTTAGTTTTTAGTGACAGCTGTTTCGGCGTTTTAAGGCCATTGTCAAACTGACAATGGCCTTAAACGCCGAAACAGCTGTCACTAAAACTAAAATAAACTTAAATAGCAGAACTCAATAATAATAATATTAAATTTAATTCAATTGAATTATATAAAAATTAAAATGGAGTTCTACAAATTAAACACAAAAACTATAAATAAATTATTCTGATTGCCGAAAACTACCTTAGCAAGAGAAGGGAACAATACAAAATAAATTTAATTGGGTTCTATATGGTCGACATCTGAAATATCCGCCCATAACATATAATGTTAATAAACCCTGGATCCTTCCAAAGATTGATACAATAAATTGTTTACAATACCCCCAGGGAACTGTAGAAATAATTACAATTAGTGCCAGCGTTATCACCAACTCACAGGAGTCGCACAACACTCTCTAGCTCTGCCCAAACCTACGGCAAGTTTCAGGTTCAAAAATAATGATTTACACTCAGAGCTAGAATACATATGGAGAGAGAGCTAAATATTTGTACACAACCTCTACAGACTTACAATAAATCACTTTCTCCGGGTTTTTCGTCGTAAACCGTGAGAGAGAAAGAGACAAGACAACTTGTCATATAATATCGCAACACTTTTCGGTGTGTAAGCATTTTTTCCGTCTCCCGCGTCTCCGGCGACTCCGCCCACTACGTGTTGTTAAGCGACATAGCAGGACATAACTCAACGATTTTTGAGGTTATATCCTATATTTGGGTTGATAACATTACTGTGAAAAGGTGGTTATACAAATCAATGCTGAATTATGTCGATGTAAAAAGTTGTGTCCATGAAAACCCTAGCCACGCCCGAGTCAGGAAAAAATCAACAATCCTGATTAAACAAGCTATCCCTCCTGGAATAGTATTGCTCTGAGGATTTACAGAAGTTACACGTATTAAAAGGTTGAAGCATTGCTCTTTGTTGAAAAAACATGTCTCTTACAAACAGCAAAACTCTAAAAAAAGCAAGCAGAAGTAGCCAAATGCAAATTACTTTATATTATTGTTGGATCATTTTGTATAGCACCGTTCAGTGAAAAAAACCACATCGAGGGCGATGAACAAATTTCTTTTTAATACATTGTTATTATCTCGTTGGATATCCATGAATATCACAAACTTTACATTTATTCACATTGTTTCCTCTCCATCAAACCACAACTAATCTGTAACTAATACATTGTCTCAATTAACACATTTTAGCAATATTGCTACTGCCAGTTTCTTTACAGTTTCTTGTGGTTTAACTTTAGAGTACATAGAGGCCTACCTATCTAAGGCAGTGTAGTCAGTTTTGTAAGAATTTCGCCTGACTTCTCTGAGCAGGCGTGGCTAGGGATTTCATAGACACACCTTTTTTACAAACAAACAAATATAGGACATAACCTCAAAAAGCCTTCGCATAACAAAACGATATCAAAAATACTTTTAAATGATTTAAAAATTCAGAATATCTTACAAAACGAATAGCATAACGTTTAATTAAATAATAATGGAAGTTTATAGTTAATATTATGTATTTATTTACTCGATAATTCTAACGTACTGTCAAAGACATTTCAAACTGTTTAAAAACCTGTAAAAAGTGATGTATTCAACTCATTTTGGATTTTTTATGCATGCATTCATAGCGCATGTCGACATAATGTTTTGCTTATTTGTGTAACCACTTTTTTGCTGTATTTGTATCAACATAAATATAGGACATAACCTTAAAAACTGGTAAATTACGTCGTGGGAAACCCCGATCACGTGGGTCACTGAAAACATTTTAACAACACCTAAAAGCGGTGTGATGTTTTGAGAAAAAAATGTTGTCTCTTTCTCTCTCATGGTGTACGACTTAAAAACCCGGAGAAAGTGATTTATCGCAAGTTGGTATAGGTTGGGTAAAACAAATTAGCTCTCTCTCTATACATATTGTTTAACCGTTATTCTAGGTACCCTATCTTTTCGGAGGTTGGCTACCATCGCGGCAATCTTCACCCAGCTGGCTGCAGCTCGGCACAGCTCAACGCGACTCCACCGTACCTACGAGTCGCGTAGATTTCGCAGCCGGGAGGGGCAACCGCGAACTTCAGCACGAACATTCCTTCCTCACCTCAATACCTTCGCCGATAAACGTACAGTAAACGCGCGGATCAGCTGCAAAGCCATCAGCGGCCCGCCGGTAATAATATGGTCCGGCCTTCGATCGCCGTTTGTAGGTGTAGACTCCTCCGGGCCCATTAGCCCAGATCCGGCTAATTCATTGAGATTCCGTCTATCGCGCCAAATCGCGGCGGCTCTTACTTTCCCGGCGTTTGGGGTGACTCGACCGCACGGGCGGGTGTAAGTGCCCGCACTCGACGGGTAATTGCGACAACTAAATTGCGCTACTAAATTGTTCCAAATTGACGCGACGCTACCTCTACTTGCCGCTAGATGGCAGTGAAGGGGGTGAGGTTTTACAATATCCGAGATCAGAATCAAAAACAGAACAAAAAATAATATATTTTCGTAGAAAGCACTCACGTTTAACATTATTTAAACAAATGAAAAAATAAATATGTATTAGACCACGGATATTAGTTGAATTTTTATGACCGAACCTGCCAACAGGGGCAACCAAACTACTTGTAAACTCGTACGTCGTTTCGCGTTTAGATTACTGCAACGGAATATACGCTAGTCTTCCTAAATATCAAATTAACAAACTACAACTAGTCTTCAACGCCGCGGCAAGACTTATCACCGGCGTATCAAAATATTCCCATATCTCAGAGCACCTCAAAAATCTTCACTGGCTTAAATGTCCCGAAAGAATCCAGTTTAAGCTTTGCTGGATGGTTTTCAAATCAATTAACGGAACGGCTCCGGCTTATTTATCGGAATTGTGTTGTCATGAAGATTCCGATTCGCGACAGTCAACCCTTAGATCGGCAATGTCATCGGCTATCGGAAGGTTGAAGGAACCAAAGCGCACACCAGACACTAAGTTCGGAGAGCGCGCCTTCGGAGTGTCAGGTCCTAAAGCCTGGAATGGACTACCACATGATCTGAGAGTAGTAAAAAACTCGACAGAGTTCAGAGCCAAACTTAAAACTCATTTTTTCAATAAACCACATCCATAATCAAAATGTAACAAGCCCAATAGAACCAAGAAAACTTTTCAGACTCTCATTCCTTTAATTCATAAGAAGATTATCACCAATATCTGTTCTTCACTACGAAAAATTAAAAATATCTCCGATATCCTTTATTTTAAATTTGCTCTTATGCCCTAAAAATGAAAAAATAATAATAAAGAAATTAAAAATAAAAAATATACATGTATATGTGAGAACCAGCAAAATTTTAAGTTATTATGATATGGTGATTGTGTCCTGCCAGAAGTGACCTGCCAGGTAAGTATGTTGCTGTATATTTATATAAACTAAGTATTAATATTAAGTAGAAATTAAGATTTGTACAGCGCCCTTGAGGTGATTTGTCACAAAAACGGCGCTATACAAATTATCCAAATATTATTATTATTATTTCGCTTAGCCTAAGTAAGCATTAATTCTAAAGATAAATATGACAATCTAAGTCACTCAGGAATTCATAAAATGGTTTTTAGTGATTGTTCTGTATTTTATATTGGTAACCCGTAATGTCAATATTACAATCAAAGAACATCTTAGATGTTTCAATAACTACGGTTTTTCTGAATTCGCTAATCACCTTCAATAAAAGCGCCGGTGCTCATATTCTTCACAAAAATGATCATGGCATTAGATTAAATAATTTAGAAGCACTAGAAATAAAGAAAGCCATTAAAATTAAAAGGCCATATTCTTAATAATCAGGTAAATTTGTCCAGTAGTCCAATATTAAATATATTTCCCTTAAACACATAAAATTTATCATTATTCTTTAATAACCTTCTCAGTTGACGTTTTGTCTCTTTCAATTCATATTACCTTTCTCTCTGTTATAATTCAAATGTTATTCTGTTCTTTTCTCATTGTTCTGTTATTTTATTTTATATTTTGTTCTCCCTCTGTATGTATATAGAAACGCACATTTTGTATTTTATGTTTGGTTTAATTTTGTACCCTGATGACGCTTAGGCTAAGCGAAACCGGTCGGTCATAAAAATTAAAATAATATCCGTGGTCTTATACAGAGTTATTTGTTCGTGTCTTTATTATTATTTATCAAAAATAATACTTTTTAAATCAGTGAGGAAGGACATTTAAAAAAATCAAAAATAAAAACATAAAATGATATCGTCGCTGGAAAGGCAAAAGGGCTTAAGTGACACTTTGGTCAAAAATGAGTTAAATATGCAGTTTTGAACAGTTTTTTTATGCATCGAATGCTCTGACTTTCGTTTGATTCTGAAGACTTTTGTGGCCCTTCAGCCATCTAAAATATATTTACCATTTGGAAGAAGGCTCGACTCAAGAAGCGACACAAGTTTGCGACTTTTGTAGCTTTTTGTCGCTAAAGGTAATTCAGTGAGAGCATTGAATTAACTTTGTTTTTCAAAATCCAACCAGGTACTGAAGACTTATGAATTTTATTGTAAAACAAACAAAAAACTTTAAAGTGCTCTGGTGTAAACTTCCCATAGTGGCGCTTCAGCCCTTTTGCCTTTCCGGCGACGATATACACACATATTACGCTATGATCCACTCGCCTCTGAGTCATCTAGTTAGTATATGAGGCACCATAAAAATACCAGATATACAAGCTATCCAAAAAAGCCATAAGGAATATAGTATACAATCTACCATGGAATACTCATGTCAAACATTTACTTACATGGGCAAATTCTTTCTTTTACGATTCTGACCAAATATAACATTACAACTGTCATGTTACAAATAATTCGACACACGTCACATACTGATATAAAAGTGACTTTAAATCCGACACACACCAGCACAAAACACGATCACTAAATCAAATACACTTATCGTAATCTACCCACACAACTAAATTTGGAATAAACTCCTTACAATACAACGCATTACCCAATGCATAAAACTTCCAGTTGTAAACAAAAAAGTATTGGCAAAAGCACACGAAAGATATTTACTCAACAACTTTATAAATCAGTGATATATTATTTCTGTAAAACCTTTATGTGTGTGAATACTTTTCTTAATGTATATTTAATCTATATTTTTATGCTTTTCTTTTATCGTGTATTTATAATACTTTTCTTAAAATATTATTCCTTTTTGTTTTATAATTTTGTCCTTCCCGGAATATGTTTTTAAACTCTTCTGGAATAATTTATAAAAAATATCTTTTTTTGTATTATATTATCATTTTAATAAATAAAACGTGCATGACAAACAAGTCCCTCCCAACCTAACCTAACTTAACAGCGGCCTCCGTAGTCGAGTGATAAGACGCTCGACTACAAATTCAGAAGTCGCGGGTTCAAACTCAGCGCGCACAAATATGTGTCATAACACATTTAATTCATATCACAAGAGTCCCGAGCGTAGTCGAGCGTCCTGCTACTCGACCACGGAGGCCGTCACCCCTGTTTTTCAGCCAACTTGAGTTTTTTTTTGTTTTACGTGAATACCGCACAAGAGTCTCAACTGCTCCCAACCGTCAAGAGTCAGTGAGACTATCGCATCCCCAATCGGGATATGTTGTGAGGCTGAATGTATTGGGGAAGGGAAGGAGATGGGAAAGAGGAAGGTTGGGAAGTACCTGGCTATTTAGATCTGATCACCAAACACGGCTAAAGCCATTTCTAGGCGCGTTTCGATTCTGGATGGTGGTCTTTCACCAGGGTGATACTTAATGGATCTACCACTCTGGAACGTGCCCAAATATACTATATATTATTTTGTATGAATTAAATGTGTTGATACATATTAACAGCGCCCTTGAGGTGATTTTTCACAAAAACGGCGCTATGCAAATCGTCCAAATATTATTTATTTTATTTATTATTATTTTTAATTCAATTAAATTTATTTACGTACGCCCTGGATTCGTACTCGAGCGTCTTACCACGCGACCACGGAGTCATCTAGCAGAAAAAAACCCATTTTCTCAATCAACCTAACCTAACACAACTAACCAAAAAATCGATGTATGTTTTAGTGGAGAAGAGTTAAAAAATATAATATCAAAAACTAGTATTTATTACCGTGTGAATCTCACACGATTCTACTTGGAAATAAATCATTTTCTCTGCGCTACTGCCATCTACCGGCGAGTAGCGTCAGCGATATTATTTAGATTGGAGAGCAATTTGCGTTAATGATAACATGCAATCATTATTAAACACAAGCCGCTCTCGTTGGTAATTTTATAACATTGTTATTGTTGTTATTATTTATTATGTGTTATCGCGTCGAGGTGCGTTTAGATCGAGCCCATTATAAAAACATAGCGCTATTACGGCGCTGGCTGGTGTGATTTAGTGCCAGAACATGTGTTGTGTCATGTTATATCTGACAGTTTAGTGCTATCGGTGACTTATTGGGTGGTGTGTAATGGGGCTGAAAGATATACACACTTAATCGGCAAGTTAATATTATCTACGAGTTAACTAACGATATACAAACCACCGGCTTGTTGCATTAATTTCACAACAAATTATGTTGACTATAATTGGAATTAAATTCAAAGCATTAATGCTTACTTATTATTAAATAAAAACCATCTAGATATTTAATATGTGTTTGGGTAGAACTTTGAATACCATCGGAAGATGGCAGCCTAAAATCGGAAGAAATTCAAATATTAATAATTTTCAATAGAAGTATGAGATCGTTTTAAAATGCCGCTTTCTAGGGAGATCTCGATGGCTTATTTGGCAGAGCGTTACTCCCGGATAGAGTAAAGGTTCCGGGTTCGAGTCTCTGTCATGACCATTGTTCTTTTTGTTTTCTGTTTTTTTTTGTTTCATATTTGTGTTTTAGATTATTAATATTATTCAAATGATGTTGAATTTGTTTTGACTACTGCGGGAATTTGCTTTTTCGAAAAAGGGGCAGGAATGCAATTTAAATTAAACAGTCGAAGGAATTTAATAGTGGAAGTAAGCCGTCGCTAGAATGAACACATGTGTATCTTCTGTACTTGTTGCTTAGTATGAAGATGAGTTTCAGCTATAAATCTATTTAAAAAATATTCGGTATTTATATTATTTTAGCCGATATGTGTTGCTAAGTACTTACTTTCAATGTTATTCATCTAATAAGTTTTATATTTTCGTAGAAAGTAATCACTTTGTGGTTTGACATATTTAAAGAAATGAAAAAATAACTTTGTAAAAGACCACGAATATATTTAAATGATTTTGTCGTCAGATTAAATAATTTAGAAGCACTAGAAATAAAGAAAGCCATTAAAATAACGAAAAGTCATACTCTTAGTAATCCAATATTAGGTATTTTGCTTTTAAACTTATAAAATTTATCATTATTTTATTATCACTCTTTCAGTTGACGTTTTGTCTCTTTCAATTCATATTATCTGTCTCTTTCTGCCTGTTCCTTTGTTATAATATTTAAATGTAATTCTATTGTTTTCTCATTGTTTTGTTATTTTATATTTTGTTCTCTGTATGTATATATAACCGCACACTTTGTATTTTTTGTTAAGTTTAATTTCTAAGCGAAGCCGATCGGTCATATAAAATAAAATAATATCCCTGGTCTTGTACAAAGCTATTTTTTCATTTATTTAAATAAGTTTTAATTAATTTTTCGTGTTGAACAGCGCCCCTGAGGTGATGTTGGATTATCAGTTATGTAATCTTTTTAAACGAAATACGATTTCACAATTTTTGGTCATTCGATAAACAACTTATAATTAATAAATAAAGACCGGCTCGTAGCCGAGTGGACAAATGCATCGGGTTCGAACTCATTCGCCGCGGTTGTTATACAATTAAATGCTAGAAAAGTCCTCTATCATTGCAAAACCAACATTTTCTGCTAATTATGATGGTAGTAGGAAGAATCAAAAAAATTATGTAACTTGGGAATGTTACTTTAAAATAAATAAAATTTAAAATACGTTTTACTTTTCGGTAGTAATTTAATCTATTTTGATACAATTTAAAAAATACGGTCGGTAGCTGAGTGGACAAACGCGTCGGATTCCCATCCGGGCGTCGTGGGTTCAATTCCTCTGCTAGCTAAGTCCTCCACCATTGCACAAGCAACGTCCGCTTATTATAATGGCAGTGGGAGTTTTTAAAATATTGTCGGGTCATTCGTAACCCGGGAATGTTTGTCTTTCTTTTTTAAAACTAAATAACAATTGGTCAACTCTATGTAGCGCCGTTTAAATCACTTTAAAGACGCTTTGGGGACTGTCTATAGCCAGTGGGTCTTTGGTATCCCCAATTGGGGAATGATGCGAGGCTGAGAGGAGTGGAGAGGGAAAGGAGATGGAAATAAAAAGGTCGAGAGAAACCTGGCTATTCAGATCTGGCCAGAAAACGGGGCTATGCCATTGTGCGTTGCAGCTTTTTCAAAGAAAAAAGCGTTTTACAGTTAACTTTTGAAGTTTTCAACTGACCACTGCTCAATTTTACTACAATTACCTTAAAAATCTCATGTTTTCCTTTCGAAAGTGGAATAGAAAAACCGTTGTTTCGAGTTGTATTTTCATCTAATTGAAGCCTTGGCAATTAACTTAATCACATTTAAATGTTTTGTTTAAGCATTTCTGATTTAAATTGTCTAATTAAACACTTAAATGGTCGTTAAAACCCATCGAAAGTACGAGGAAAGTGTATTGATGTTAACGAGGTAGATTTTACGTTAATAACACCTTTTAAAAACTACTAAATTATTTCTGTTTATCGTGTTTATTCCACTGTACAAAAAACATTGAAACCAAAATAAACCGTAAGATTCCAGTTGGTAAATTGTTGCTCAATGTTAGCCTTAAAAAAATTACAGCCGGAAAAAAAGGTAAACGAAAGCACTAATAAGTTGAAGCAGCAAAAACAGGTTTGTGAGTTCGGGCGTCATGAAATTTACACATTACAATTTTTCAGGTTAATGTATTTATTTTCAGCTCGCAACATCATTTCCATCATGAGTTATGGAGCTTCTAAATATACACCATAAAAAACACCCTTTTTTCTTCTATGGTTCAATGAGATTTTTTTTTGAGAAAGTAGTGTGAAAATCTCGGGCAAAGCCGGGTATTAAAGCAATATATTAGGAAAATAGCATGATTTTTTCTCATTTCAAGTTAAAGCGTGGCTAGAATAGATTTTGTGGACACAAAAAAATCTATGAATTAAAATTTGAACTGCAAAGTTACCGTTGTCAAGTAAAAATAGGCAGGTACTTGTTAAATGAAAAAGGATATATATATTTAATTAAGACCTATTTTAATTACAAGAAATGTAGGTAGGTTCCTACCTTTAATTCATAAACTAGTCTGATAAAATTTTCCTTCAAATAATAAAACAAATTATACGATTTATAGCATATTTTTAATTTGAATGATGTTTAGTTTAAAGGTTCCCAATAATATTTGGCTAATTTATGTAGCGCTATTTTTATAAAAGATCACCCCAAGAGCGCCCAGCGCGAGAATCGCCAATCGACATGTATAATTTGTGTTTTTGAGTTTCGATTTAAAAAAAAAATTCCTATTTTGAAATTGTCTTCAAAAAAAGACAATTTATTTATGTTGGTTATATGTGAAGCGTAAATGAAAAGCTTATTGAATAGGATCGAGATAGGGACGCTTAGATGGTTAGGGCATGTAAAACGAATGAACAAAGAAAGGAGTGTGAAAAGAATATATGTTTCGAAAGTGGATGGAAGAAGTCGGGGACGCCCGAGGAAGACATGGCACGATCAAGTGAATCAAATACTTGAGCATGGCCATGTACATAGAGTAATAATAACAGAAGAGTATGTATGAATGTGAATAAAGCAAGGAGTCTGTGCCAAGACAGAGTTGTATGGCGGTCCATCCTCTCTGTCCACCCTTGCGGAGAAACGGCGTGTTGGTTAGTTAGTTAGTTTTTTTTTTTGTTCTTGTGAATATTCATATTTGAGTTTCAATCACCCGAGGAAAGGGGGACTATGGCATCCCAAATATGGATAGGTTTTTAAGCTAAATAGGGTAGGGAGGGGATGGAGATCGAGAAGAGAAAGGTTGCAATATACCTGACTAATCACTAAACGCTAGGTCACTTAACACAGCTAAACCCATTTCGAACAACGTTGAGATTCAGAATGGTAATATTTCACCAGGGCGATACTTAGAGTATCTACCACTCTGGCGGAGTGGGGGAATTCATTTTTGAACTGGTTTTTAATTAAACATTTGGAATTTTTGTGTTTATTTCACATAATACATTTTTACAAATATTTTCAAAGCCCACGCCATAGTTCTTGTATGTCAAAGTGTAGTTTGGGAAACCTTCGTAAAGTTGACAATTACATTTGATTATGATTGCCTAAAAGATAGGGGTGGTTGGTTGGACTGAATTTAATGGACATATGTAAACATTATTTTTTTCCTTCAACAGTTATTCTTTTATTCCCGTATGTTAAATTTGTTTGTCGAAATGGGATTTCAGAATGTCCACTCGTACGCGCATTAAATTAAACAAGTAGCCACTTCGTTAGCTAATAACCAGTTTAATAACAGTCATAAAGTTTAATTAGTATTTTGTGCAGTTAATTGAAGTTAATACGATGATTGCAGCCTTCATGGCTTCGTTAGGCTAACTAGATGAACGGAGGTACCTACTTCAAAATATAATCCAGTTGAGTTTGGACTATTCACAGGCAGGGCCGGATTTGGTAATTACCTGGAGAAGTTACAACTCGGAGGCTTCGCATTATCAAGATATTATATACTTTACGTATAGCTGGCGCAACGAGAGTTGAAACAAACAATACATGCATAGCGTTGGGTTTATTGTGTATCGGTATACGTTCCAGTGGCGATGTATTTACGATGTGTCATAAAGAAAGAGCCCTTCGTCTTGTTTACGCCTACTTATTGTCACTAGTGGAAAAGGGACAGCGAGTGTTTATGTTGATATTGTAAATGCGTGTCCTATTCATTCAGTTCGACACGCTGTACGTAAGCTATGCATCTGTGTGAGTATTGGCCGGCACCAACTCTCGTAGTGAGACCTATACATAGGTAAGACTTTGGATAGAGTATTTTGTTTCTATATCTCCAGTAATAGTGCTTTGGCTAGTTCAGGATTGTATGGTTAGAATTATTTGCTACAAAACTAAAATTCGCAAAACAATTTTGAAATGTTTGATTATTTGTGTCAAATAAAAAAAAATGGTGGAAGGGGGGGGTGCACTCAGTACTTACTGCACAGGGCGCTAGATGTCGTGGAACCGGCCCTGACCAGTGAGACTATGGCATCCCCAATTGGGGTATGTTGTGAGGCTGAAGGTGGACGGAAGGGGGAGGAGACAAGGAAGAGGAAGGTTGAGAAGTACCTGGCTATTCAGATCTGGTCACCAAACACGGCTAAAGCCAGTTCAAGTAACGTTTCCATTCTGAATGGTGGTATTTCACCAGGGCGATACTTGGAGTATCTACCACTCTGGAATATTTCGTAAATATACATTTATTATTTTATTTTTATTAAATGTGTTATGATACATGTTAATCAAATAATTTTTTTTATTTCCGTAGGTTTGAACCCGCGACCTTCGGATGCGTAGTCGATCTTCTTACCACTCGACCACGGAGGCCGTCTGTATGCAAGCAATGCAGATGTATGAGTACTGCGTTCGTGTCAACTCCGGCTGCGATACCTATGACGATGTGCAAAGAAATTATGGAGGATCCAAGACAATTTTCACTAACATTACAGCTATCGCCATTTCTGTATCGGTGGCTCTCTTTACACGATGCATAATGATATTATTAGTTGGAATATAAATTGGAAAATCAAGTTAGTCGCGCGGAGCGGACTCGACGAAGAGGCGCGCGGAGGCGCCGAAACGCCAGCGATTTGCATGCCATGCTTACGTTAAACAATCATCGTTTGTATTGACATTTCAATGCAATTGTCGACGGTTCGAAATTGGCTGCAATTCTAGTAATAATCATATTAGCTCGGTACTTCGTGGGTGCAGTTTGCAGAAGGAACGCTTGTTCGTCTAAGAAATGCACGAAAGTTAAGATCAATGAAAATAAAATCCTCGTATTTGCATTTACAGTAGCTACTGATATTTTTGTAATCAGGCTGTAAAGCACCTACCAAAATATAAGCTGCAGTGAAATTTCAATACCGGTTGGTTTTTGTATTTTAATTTTATTTATCTGCCCTCTTACTGAATGTAATATCTATCGACGATTGTTAACACACTCATTGCTGACACCTCGCGTCGTGCGTTGATAGTCATATGACCGGTATGCGCACAACGCGCCACGAGCGTTTTTCCAACCCTTCGCTTTGAACCGATCTAAAACAGACGCTGCCATGTGGTTTTGAGCCGTTCTACAGGGCAGAGGGAAATTCGTTAATGTTCGTCAGTTTTAATTGATCCGTCAGTCATATGGCATCAGTATGTGCGAATTTTAGTAAGCAATGGACGTGAACTTCAATACTATAGATTTTTTTTTATAACCTTATGCAAACACACAGGTGAGACACGTCGCTAGGCGAATGTATTTGGTTCCTTAGAACAGGCAATCTGCCTAGCTAGAGCTAGGAACTAATACCGACCGAACAAAACATAGTAGCACTTGTACACATTTTAAAATATTAGAATAAATTATTAAAACAAATGTACTTACTATTGTCCTTTTCTTAAAAATTGTTTGTAACCATGTAATAAATAAAATTAAATTAAAATTAAGCATCTTCACAACTAAAACTAACACTGATAGCATACGTTTTATGATTAATGATTTTTTTGCGTTGGTTTTTACAATATTCACCAACTAACTAACTAACTTTTCTTTTTTTAATTTTTTATAGTGAATACCACACTAGAGTCCCAACTGCTCCCAAACGTTTAGATCCAGTAGGACTATAGCATCCCCAATCGGGAATGTTGTGAGGCTGAAGGTAGAAGGGAGGGAAAGGAGATGAGAAAGAGGAAGGTTAGGAAAGTATCTAGCTATTCAAATCTGGTCACCAAACACGACTAAAGCCATTTCAAGCAACGTTTCAATTCTGAATGGTGGTCTTTCACCAGGGCGATACTTAGAGAATCGACTTTTCTGGAACGTGCCGCAAATATACTTCGCTTATTTAATTTTTTATTTTTTTATTTGCGCCAACAGCGTTCCATTCTTCATTAATGGAGTTTACGAATATTCACCCACTGTTATAATATTATGTTGAAGCTAATAGTTACTAGTTACCCATGATAATCACGGGTTTTAACTTGATTATCCAAGAAAAACTGTCGGTGCTTTAATCCACCCATTTCAAATATAAAATAATGTCTGCTGAAATATACTATAGGTAGGTACTTTATTAGGTAAGTAGGGATTTGAAAAGATTACTTTTTAAATTTGATAATTTCAACTGACATCAGTTCCAAATTTGAAAAGTTCACACTAGTACGGTCGTATATATTCACAAAGGAAAATGATTTAAAGTCAATGTAAAATATTTAATTTAGAGTTATGATTCGCCTGTACTTGTGCGGCGAAGGGTTTGTTGGCTTGTTAGGAAAGGTCATTAGTAATATGCACTAAATAAGTTGTCGACATTGTTGTCGTTGTTCCCATTATGTTGTGGTTATGCGATGACTGTTTATTTACACGGGTACAGCGGGATCTAAGTGCGGCGCATCATTTTATTATGAAATTCATCGCTTCCTGAGGTAATTGCGTTAGTACCGGGTGGGGCAAACTGTTTCAAAGTTTCAATGAAATTCTCTAATAAACTGCAGCAAATATATTTTTTGATGTTTATCCAATTATTGAAATTATCTAAAGCGATGAGTATATTAGTTTTTTATCCAATTTTAAAAACCGTGATATGCTTGAAGCGTGTGGCGAGTTTTTAACTCGATTTGAATCGAACTCACTGTATCAGAAGATTCGTTCATGAATCGAATTTAAAGGCTTTCTTATGTTTAACTGAATTGAATTCACAAAACGAACTTATATTGAACGTTTGTGAACCGGTCATAACTACGTACTGGTTGGAAGTCAATACGAATTAGTTGCGTCAAGTCCATTTCTTCATGGTACCTACGTAGGGCACAAGAGTTCCTAGGACAGCGCAATTATAGCATCACTATTTGGTGAATGTTGTGATGTTGGAGGAAGTGGAGACACAGTCGGAAAAAACTTGGCTGTTCAAATTTAGTCACTTAACATAATTGTAATATTTTTTTTTAATAATGAATATCGCACAAGAGTCCCAACTGCTCCCAACCGTTTAAAGACAGTGGGCCTATAGCATCCCCAATTGGGGTACTTTGTGAGGCTGAAGGTGGAGGGGAGGGGAAAGAGATGGGGAAAAGTAAGGTTGGAAAGTACCTGGCCATTCATATCTGGTCACGAAACACGGCTAAAGCCATTTCAAACAACGTTTCGATTCTGAATAGTGGTCTTTCACCAGGGTGATACTTAGAGTATCTACCACTCTGAAACATGCCGCAAATATACTTTATTCTATTGATTTAATATGAATTAAAGCGCCAGGCTAGGATTTTAACCCACAACCTCTGGATAGTCGACCGTTTCAACCACTCCACCACGGAAGCCGTCAAAGCAACGCGCAACGTTGAATTTAAATTTTGGCCGCCCACCAGAGCGATACCGAGAGTGTCTTCCAGGCAACGTCAATTCTGTTGTTAGTGAATTGCTGTTCCTCAATCATCACTCTACTAATTATGGGCATCATTCTCCACTGTCCAGATTGTCGAGACTTGTTAACTCAAGCCACGGTCTTGAAAATTTGGGTACCAGTCTAAATGATTTTTGTCATTCTTTAGGACTCTACCAAAATCTTGTTCAGGTTTTGACTTAAATGTTCTTTTAAATGTATATTTTTGTTATTGCTTCATTAAAATATTATGTATGTGCTGTTCTTTCTCTGTTGCTCTTTTTCCCATTTCGTGTTATAAATTTCTTGCAATTGGACAATAGTCCGTTTGTATATAAATAAAAAGTGTCGAGGGCCGCTAATACAACACGAATAAATCAATTATGATTATTAAATCAGAGCAATAATATACCAGGAGGGATTGCTTTGCAAAACAGTGTGGTCAGGATTGTTGATTTTTTCCTGACTCGGGCGTGGCTAGGGTTTTCATGGACACACCTTTTTTACATCCATTCATAGCACATGTCGACATAATGTAGCGTTTATTTGTACTACCTCTTTTTCACAGTATTGCTATCAACAAAAATATGGGATATAACCATAAAAACCGTTGAGTTATGTCGCATTACAAAACGTAGTGGGCGGAGTCACCGGAGACGCGGGAGACGGAAAAAATGTTTACATACTTAAAAGCGGCGCGATGTTATGTGACAACTTGTCTTGTCTCTTTCTCTCTCACGGTTTACGACGTAAAAACCCGGAGAAAGTGATGTATCATAAATTTGTATAGGTTGGGTAAAAATATTTATTTCTCTCTCCATTTATATTCTTACTCCAAGATTATTACCGACCAGAATGACGCAAAACAAAACGTAGTGGGCGGAGTCGCCGGAGACGCGGGAGATCGAAAAAATGTTTACATACTGAAAAGCGGTGCGATGTTATGTGACAACTTGTCTTGTCTCTTTCTCTCTCACGGTTTACGACGTAAAAACCCGGAGAAAGTGATGTACCTTAAATTTGTATAGGTTGGGTAAAAATATTTATTTCTCTCTCCATTTATATTCTTACTCCGAGATTATTACCGACCAGAATGACGCAAAACAAAACGCAGTGGGCGGAGTCGCCGGAGACGCGGGAGATCGGAAAAAATGTTTACATACTTGAAAAGCGGTGCGATGTTATGTGACAACTTGTCTTGTCTCTTTCTCTCATTGTTGACCAGAATGTATTTAAAATTTTGTTACGATGTATTTATTTGAACGTGGTGTTGTGGTGTCGTGTGTATCGGTTTTGCTTGGCCTGCGGGCCACCCCATTACGCTCCTCGTTCAATTGTCGACCGATTTGTAAGAATCACAGCCCGCCATCGCGCCATTGTTCGCCCCGCGGTTCTGCGTAGCTACCGATAGTAATATTTACCGTAAATAATAGCGTCAAGCACGCGAGTCACGGACTACCCAATGGAATATTATTGTTACCGAGGATTTGAATCATAAATTGTAAATGAATCAAATGTAATAAGTGCAGTGATAAGTGCGGCTCGTTTTATTATTCGTGTTTACTCCACGAAGGAGACGGCGCTGGCGAGCGCCCCAGCGCCTTTCATGGGCATGCCCTTGGAGAAACGATGTATGGAGAGAGAGCTAATTATTTTTACCCAACCTATACAGACTTGCGATAAATCACTTTCTCCGGGTTTTTACGTCGTACACCATGAGAAAGAAAGAGACAACAAAAATAACACACCGGTTTTATGTACTGTAAGGATGCTCTTGGTCTCCCGCGCCTCCGGGAACTCCGCCCACATGTTTTCATATGCGACTAAACTCGACACAACTAAACGATTTTTTAGGTTATATGCTATATTTTGTTGATACCAACATTGTGAAAAAGTGGTTTTACGATTAAACAAAAACATTGTGTCGACATGTGCTATGAATGGATGTATAAATACCCAAGCCCTAGTCCTATCCACGCCCAGGTCTGCCAAGTCCGGCAAAAATCATCAAAAACTGACTACACTGCCTTGGATAGGTACCACTCTATGTACTCTAAGGGTATGCCCTCAGAGCAATAATATACAAGAGAAAGCGCTGCTGTAGTCAGTTTTTATGAGGTTTGCCGTACTCGGCTAGACCTGGGCGTGGCTAGGACTAGAGCTAGGGTATTTATACATCCATTCATAGCACATCTCGACATAATGTTTTTGTTTATTCATATAACCACTTTTTTCAGTTTTGTTAGAAACAAAAATATAGCACATAACCTATAAAACCGTTGACTTACGTCCATTTATGTCGCATATCAAAACGTGTGGGCGGAGTCAACGGAGACGCGGGACACGAAGCACATCCTTACAATACTTTAAAGCGGTATGATAATTTGGGAAATTTCTTTCTCATGGTGTACGACGTAAAAACCCGGAGAAAGTGATTTATCCCAAATTTGTATAGGTTGGGTAAAAAGAACTAGCTCTCTCCATATATTGTTACTCCAAGGATATGCCTTTTGTAGGAATATAATTTACTGCATTATAAAATCCCTAACTTTTGTCGCTTGAGTCAAGCCTTCTTCCTGATGATAAATATATTTTAGATGACTGAAGGGCCACAAAAGTCTTCAGAATCAAACGAGAGTCAGATCACTCGATGCACAAAAACTAACTGATCTAAACTGCATATTCAACTCATTTTTGACCAAAGGGTCGCTTAAGCCTTTTTGGCTTTCCAGCGACGATATTGTTTCTTTTTTTTTTAAGAAAGACAAACATTCCCGGATTACAAATAACCTGACAATACTTGAAAAACTCCTACTGCCATTATAATAAGCGGAAGATGTTGCTTGTGCAATGATGGAGGACTTAGCTAGCAGAGGAATCGAACCCACGATGCCCGAATGGGAATCCGACGCGTTTGTCTATAAACCTACTAACCGGTCAAATCAATTAATAAATAGTTACTGTTCATACCTCTGAGTATACAAGAGGTAGCCCAAGCCAAGGCAGTGAAGTCAGTTTTGGACTTGTTTTTGATGATTTTAACATGACTCGGCGCAAATGGGCGTGGCTAAGACTAAGGCTACGGTATTTATACATCCATTCATATCACATATCGACATAATGTTTTTGTGTGTTCGTATAGCCACTTTTTCACAGTATTTTTATCAACAAAAATATAGCATCTAACCTAAAAAACCGTTTAGTTGTGTCAAGTTTAGTGGCAAAATAAAAAATGTGGGCGGAGTCACGCCGTTAACCAGCGAAAATAACCAGCTTAAGATCATTACGACAGTATATAGAAGCATTCCAAGAAATTTGTTGTCTCTTTCTCTCTCATGGTGTACGATGTAAAAACTCGGAAAAAGTGATTTATTACAATTTCGGATGGGTTGGGTAAAACAAATTAGCTATCCCTCCATATATTGTTACTTCAAGGTTCATACAGTCACAATGCAACGTGGAAAAATCATTAGTAGGGCACAAAAATGTGCAGAAAAGCATGTGATGCATTAAACAGCACCCTTGAGGTGATTTTTCACAAAAACGGCGCTATACAAATTATCCAAATATAATTATTATTTAAAGACAGGTAAACGGTTCAAGAATTAGACAGCAAAAGAATGAGACCTCGGGGCCTGTGTTATATTAGAGTGTGGTTTTTAAGTATGTAATTACCGGAGAAGAGTCCCAACTGGTCCCAACCATCTGGAACCAGTGGGGTAGCGTTGTGACCGCTTTGGAAGAACTACTTCTTTTGGCAGCAGTTCCTACTTCATTCATTGTTCATTAAACAAATACTTTAACTTAAGTTGGTAGTTCATTTTAGCGTTCGGTCATTACATTAACTTCATTCAATTCATTTCATTGAACAAGTTGAAGTACTTCGATCTAAAGGAACGTGATATTTTGTGAGTTCTTTTCGTTTTAAAATTTCTACCGACTAGCACTTTTGATTTGGTGAGGAACCAGTTCCTTTCAATTTCAAATCTCTGCCGACTAGTATTTTTGTTTTGGCAAGGAACCGGTTCTAGTTCTTTCCACTTTCAAATCCCTACCGACTAGTATGTGTGTTTTTTTGATGAGGAACCGGTTCCAGTTCTTTTCAATTTGAAATCTCTACCGACTAGTACATGAATTTTTTGGCGAGGAACCGATTCCAAAAAGAACTGAACAAATAACCGGATAAATTCATATCTCTTTTTGCGAGTTCGACTTCAACTGAAGTGTCCACTGTGAAGGGTTCATTTTAAAGAACTAGCAATTCGTGAAGCATTCACAAAACATTGAAGTTTTTCCCAACGCTACAGTGCTATGACATCCACAATTGGGGTATTTTATTTTATATTTATTGGTAGATGGCCTGCCTTTCGAAGCCAACCCAGATGTATAAATCTAGCTATTAACAGATCTTCTCGTAAATTTCCCCAACAACCACCTCACATTGAGAAAACCCTTTAGACTGAAGGGGCAAGTCTGCTTCAGTCATGACACTCTCCAGAAGAGTCGTAGCTAATTCAGTGGCCGACCTTCAACATCTTGTTATGAATTCAACTATTAAACTACCAGGGTTCTCTCTCCTCTGCAAGACGTGAGCCTCACTAAACTGCATCCGGTGTAGTCACAATCGCCATGCGTATATGATGCACTAATGGGAATTAAACGTCTCTGAATTGTGTGAATGTGGACAAATATAAACTACAGAACACATCGTAGACGAATGTCCCCTTCGCCAGTTTCACGGAGGAACATCTGAGCTGAATCAAGTGACTCCAGATGACGTTGACTGGCTGAATAACTTAAGCATCCCATTATGACTTCCACTATACGAAGAAGAAAGGACTCTTCAAACAGTTGGTTTTAACTAAAGCTTGTAGTTGTACCTCGTCTGCCAGACACTCTTTTCTCGTGTAGGTCAAAAGATTCTTCTTAAAATGATGCTATACACGTTTGTGCTATTTTTCTCGAGTGTCCAGCAATGCAAGTCATAGCTTAGCATCAGTTTGATGAGTGGATTCGATCCTTCTCGAGAGAAGTCTAGATGTAAATAATCACAGTAGCATCTGTTGACTGGGGTGATCCTTTAGCATTACAATCCGCTGACATGTGGATATAAATTCACATCCTAAAATACCGTGGAATGGTAAGACAGGTAACCAATTCAGAAGTTCTTCATCGAATGACCAAAAACTGTGAAATTATCCTGGCAAAGAAAAGAAGAAAACTACAATAAATAATAATAATAATAACAGTGAACTTATATAGCGCAGTTTTGTGATATTTCACCTCAAGTGCGCTTCATGCTAAATTAATTATGCTAATAAGATTAACTAACAAGGAGAAAATAATACATAATATGTTTACAAATTAAAACTATCTAAAATAATGATCGTTATCATAAATCACGAGAAAAAAGGTTCAGATATGTGTATAACAGTGTATGTGTGCATCAACAGATTAAAAAACAATTTACTAGGAGCCAAGGGTATAGGGTATAAAAATTCAGATGAAACAAATTAATTCATATTAACACATTTGTCAATCAAAGAAAAGGAAATATGATTGAGGACAGTTAATATGTTGGCACTTAAAACATTAATATTCAAGTTTTGTAAGTAAATGATTCTAAAAATGCAAGCAGTGTAAATATAGCAAGTAACAAAAGAAAATAAATATTTTATGACAATGAGTATATGGTTTTCAGTAGATAGTGAAGACATTGAGTTATAATGATAGAAGAAAGGAGAAAACTGAAACAAAGCAAATTAGGGACGTTTTCAAAGAAATTAAATTTTAATAAGTTACGTTTTGTATGTGGGATTTTTAAACAATCTGGTCAATATCTACAATATCTTAGGTCAGGGGAAGTCTTAGCAGAAGAAGCCATACTTCTTGGCTTCAAAATCTAAGTGAGTGGTACGAGTTTAGTTTTGCAGAGCTGTACGGCTACAGGGTGACGAGTGTGCAGATGATAGCCAACCTTCAATAGGAGGAGTCCTTTGGTAGGAGAGTGCGCCAGAATAAGAAGATACTTATTTATAAAAATGAATGGATAAGACAATTTTTGAGTATAAATATTTATTAATTTAATTAATGCTGTAAAAAAGTATTTATAAGACAAAGTTGCAGGCAATTCGTAATACATATTTAAAAACGTAAGTAATAGTATATAGTCATCTAACATTATACCGCATTCTAGACTGAAGACCGTTGTCACTCGATACAACAATAGTTGAAGCAAATTGTAGAGGAAAGTTCATTTCATAAATAAGTTTTTTTTTAATTTTTGTAAGGAATGTTTCTGATCAGAGATAATTTTTAATACATTTACTGATGCATATGGGTGGTAAAATCATCCATGACCGTATTATGAGTAAGAAAATGCGAGGCTGAACAATATTAAGAAAGGAATGCTTAGATGGTTTGGACATGTAGAGCCGATGGACGGAGAAAGAAGTGTCTGGAAAATGTATGGCCGCAAGTATCTGGAAGAAGTTGGGGACGCCCTAAGAAATGAAACCATCAAGTGAATCAAATATTTGAGTCGGATCGTGACAAGAAAATGTGAATGAAGAAAGGAATGTGCGCCAAGACAGATGTGTCTGGAGATGCATTCCCTCTGCCTAGCCCCGTGGAGAAACATTATGATGGTTGGTTAGTAAATTTTAACAATATTATTATTTCAAGTATTTTGAAGAAAATATTACAAAATTTGCGTCATCAACGCCATCTATGAATACTTTCAAAATATTTCATCATCTATCAATGATAGTCACATTCAGAATTGAAACAGCTTAAAATGCCTTTAGCTCTGTTTAGTAACAATGTAGATTAAAATAGGTAGGTATTTTCCCAAACTTTCTCTTCCCCTCCCCAATTTCCTTTCACCTCACATCAATCTCCAAGTGGGGTTGTCATAACAAACAAAAAAACACCTTTCTCATCACTTTTAACGCAATATTGGATAATGGTGATTTTTGCATTTGTTACAATATATTCCACTTAAAACAGTTGCCTTCAGCCAAAATGCGGTAAATATAACAGGGGTAGGTAACAATTTATAAATATATTGTATCCAGACGCAAAAGAGCAACTATTATCTAGTTTTAATTCCAAAAATATTCATTACAGAATCAATATTATTTGTAAAAATAAGTCTTAATGCAAAATGTCAATAGTAGGTTATACATCTTAACAAATAAATATGAAAACGTAAAAGAATCTCTTGAAAAATAAATTTACATTAGGAAATTTTGGATCAGCGCAATCTATACATAATTGATTTTGCATGGAAAAGTTGTTATTTCGCGTTTATTTCGCTAGATGGCAGTGCTTGAAATTTTTTTTAATTGTTTTTCAATATATACCTTCAAAGCAAAATGATTGGAATTCAGCAAATTTACATCTTTCCAGGAGAGACATTTTAATGTACAAATTTACAACCGTATCTGTGTAGTCGGGGGAGTTGCCGCTGTAGATATTCCAATTACCATTGTAAAAAATTACATTGTTCGTTACTTCAGGGGTTCTAATGTAACCCCAAATGAGAGTTTGTGCAATATCTTAGATAAAGATTACTGAAATATGATGAATTTACTTCTCTCTAAGTATTACTACATTACCATTGATTGTCATGAAAACGATAACAAACGACAACAACATCAAATTGGATAACTACGTCACCCCCCTTTGGATAATGCATTCGATTTTTAGTTTCGAAGGAAAGGTTTAATGTATTGCTTATATTTAAAGGGAGTGTTCTTGAAAATGTGGACTCCATCTTTTGCTTTGCAGGTGTAAAATAATAATGTTATGTATAACAATATTTGAAAACTATTTAATTCCTTGTGATTTGCTAGCCAAGAGCTACAGAATGGTGATGCCAAACTGAATGTTTATTAATGTATTAATTTGATAGTAACAAAACTTTTTTTACAAATTATTTGGTAAGTCCATTTTGAGGAATGTAAAATGTGATTTTTTTTCTTTATTCAATAGACTAATTATTTTATGTTATTACATATTTGAATTCAAGTTTTAATTTATTTCATTGAATATTTAAAATTAAATTAATTTGTATTCTTTGATTAATAGTAAAAAAAAGAGGTTTTCTTGATTAAGAAGTATTAGTTTTCCAGCCACTTGAAAAGTGAAATAAAAAGGACCTATATTTTGGAACCCACATAATATATAAAGTTTTCATTTGAAATAAGAAGAATTTAACTGGTCACTTGAAAAGCCTTATAAGAGAGTATCACTGTATAGTTTACTTTTTCAGGGCATTAAATTTGAAATCCACCGTTAATTATTAATTTTATTAAATTTTTTTTGTGGATGGATGGATATAAGTTATATATTTTATAAAAAATATTCAAATTTTAACTTTTTTTAAATCCCTAAAATATTGATTTTTCACGAGCCCAACCCAATAACATATTCTTAAAGTATGCGTGTATTAGCAAAACTTTATCAAATTCACAACATTTATTAAATATTTTTTATTTGCAGTCACAGAACAGTAGCTTCTTAGATTTTTAAACAAATTAACCAATTACCGTGTATGAAAAAAAAGTATGCGAGGAAGGACCCAAAAGTAGCGGGAATCCTCTTCGAGAGGGCAGACCTTTTCTTTTACAAACTTACGCGTACTAAGTGAGAGTTCTATGAACGCTTCCGCATCAGCGTGTCAGTGTACAAGTCGTTGTGAGAGGCCGCGTTTGGCTTCGGTAATTATTTTTGTGAGGATGATCTTTCAGGAGTTCACCGATTTTTTAATGGCTTATTTTCACGAGAAAGCAGCGCCAGTGAAATTTTGCTCCCCGTCGGGGAAAAATGATGCGCACAAAGAAGCTGTTCTGAGTAAAAACTAAGTTCACCAATTGTACGATTGGCACGTCGTGGAGTTTCTGTTAGCGAATCTTATTCGAGGATTTGAGAAGGTTGCTTCAATATTTGGGAAAGAAACGCCTCGAATTGTGGCAAACACGCGAGTTGTTCTTCCATTATTGCCGGTGTGAAAGAAGAAGAAATGAAAATGCCGGTGTGAAAAAAAAAACGGAATAGGCGCATTGCGTCAAACGAAGATTACTTTAAAGGTGACCGAAGTATGAATTTGTAAAAATAAATACCTGATTTTTTCCGAAGAAATTCCGGTTACTTTTGGATTCCCCTCGTATAGCGAAATAGTTCTCAATCTTTTGTTGTGAGAACCACTAACATTTTGTTTCCAAATGAAATTTACTTTGTGTATTCCCAAGGTCGTTCTTATGGCAACTGGAATTTAGTTAGAATGGTATTCACTCTGTTTCTATGAGATTTGCGATGTTAGCAAAGAAAATACAAAAGCTAAACATTCTTCAAATATTTTTGCAATGAGCATATAAATCACAATAATTGTTACTTAATTTTTATAATTGTCACAAATAATGTGGACAAAACGCAATTAATCAGAAAATGATGAATCCGCGATTCAAATCAGTTTTCAAATTCCATCCATCGAAAATACGCAATAAAATATAATATGAAAAAAAAACTAATAGTAAGATTTATAAATTTCAGTCCAATATGTTTGTTTTTTTACTATAATCGGATATAGAATAATAAATATTAATTTTATGTTTTTATAAAGTGAATGCACTATTTTTATACTGCAGGGTGAAGACTGATTTGATGATAGCCAACCTTCGATAGGAGAGGAGACCAGAAAAGGGAGAACAAGTACTATGTATGTATTTTCAAATATTCTATTGGATTTTTTTTTCGAATAAGCTGTATTATTTCAATTTATAGATTATATTTGATATAATTAAGAAGTGTTAGATTAATAATATATCCAAGAGTGGAATTCGCAAAAGTGAAAGTTGAATTTTTCAGCTCAAAATATAAAATAAATAATACTACATATTAAAAAAAAAAGAGTGAGATTAAAAAATTGCAAAAGATTATCATTTAAAAAAATGGGTGTTATCGTACAATATTGCTTTAAAAACGTTATTTTACATAAAAATAATTCATAAAAAAATCACCATTCTATACACAAAATTATCAAGTAATGTCGTAAGTTTTCAGAAATGCAGCGAAAGATTTAAAATACAAAATATTCCCCAAATCTCAATTCAAATTTGTTTTTAAATTACAGTAAATAAGTACTGTAAGAAATATCTACACATTTTATATTCAATTTAAAGGTCATACAAAACATTAAGATTTATACTTAAAAAAGTTATTTACTGCTTGACATACATAATTTTGCAGTTGGTGGCGACGATTTTGGTGGATACAAAAAATGGATTTAAAAAATAGTTCCTCCTATGGCCGACTGCAAAATTAGGCGTGTCAAGCTGTAATCTAAAAATTCAAAATTTCGAAAACTAGCAAAAGGTTTTGCAACATGGATTTAAAAAAATAATAAAATTATTTTACATTTCAAACCTTTCGCTTAGTTCATTTTTTTTTAATCTAGATAAATTCACAAGAATTTAACACAAACACATTGATGTCGCCTTTAAAACGAAATCAGAATTTAAATTATAACGTGATAATTTAAAAAAAGGAATCGACGAAATATAAGCGGCGAGATTCAACGATGAGAATTTCTCAATCAACTGGACGTGGATTTTTCTGAATCCTTTCTCATCGGAGGTGCGTAGATTTCTATGGGAGTCTCTTCTGCATTGTCGGCTTTGTTTGCGGTGAGATTTCGGCGCGCCTGCATGATTGCTTTGCGCTGTTCGTCGCGCTTCTTGGCAGCAGCGGCGGCCTTTGCGGGATCGGCGGGCTTGAAGGTTATCGGTTTCCGCGGTTTGGCGCCCTTGGAGTTGCCGGTGGAGCGGACAGGCTCAGCAGGCTGGACCTCGGCGGGAACCTGAGGATGAATAAGGACATAAATAACATCAATGAGCCTCTTGCGTGCATTTTCAACTGGCTACGAAAAGTTACATTTTTCTGCTGAGAATACTTGAAGCTGGAAATTAGAACGTCTGTCCCGCACATGAAATGTCTATAGGCGCCGGTTAGGCGTGCAGTGGCCGCTATGTCATTTCTATAATGCGCCTGTCTGGGACCTGCTAGGTACGTTTTCTTTTTTCTTTTTTTTTATAGTGCTAATTTGCTTTTTACAGCGCACAAGAGTCCCAACTGCTCCCAACCGTCTAGAGCTAGTGAGACTATGGCATCCCCAATTGGGGTATGTTGTGAGGCTGAAGGTAGTAGGGAGGGGAAGGAGATGGGGAAGAGGAAGGTTGGGAAGTTCCTGGCTATTCAGATCTTGTCACCAAACACGGCTAAAGCCATTTCAAGCAACGTTTAGATTCTGAATGGTGGTCGTTCCACCAGGTATTCATACTTATAATATCTACCGCTCTGGAACGTTACGCAAATATACAGTAGTAGGGAGGGGAAGGAGATAAGGAAGGGGAAGGTTGGAAAGTACTTGGCTATTCAGATCTGGTCACCAAACACGGTTAAAGCCATTTCAAGCAACGTTTCGATTCTGAATGGTGGTCTTTCACCAGGGCTATACTTAGAGTATCTACCACTCTGGAACGTGCCGCAAATATACTATGGTTTGTATCAATTAAATGTTTTCTGAAACATATTAATTAAATAAAAGTTATTTGCGCACGCCGGGTTCGAACCCGCAACCTCTGGATTCGTAGTCGAGCGTCTTAGCACTCGACCATGGAGGTGTCCAAAGGCGGAAAGAGGGGATGGTCCAGGGTGTAGCAGACTCAAAGGGTAGATCAGGCAGGTAGTGGGCGAAGCGTAGAGTCGAAGAGGTGATGCTTGAAGCAAGTGTGAAGAGAGTGGTGAGAGTGATTTGCGAAGGCTGTTGCACCCGTATTTATATCCTGCGCCCCACTCGTGTCCTTTTGGACAGGCGGGCTACGGGTGTAACCCCTTTTGGTTTATTGTAGGTTTTGATGTATTGTGTCGTCCTCTACGATTGTTGTAGCGGACGACACAAATGTGTGTGATTCTCCTCTTCAAGCTTGTTCACTTCACTCATACTGCATGTTCCCAACATTTTTACCAAGATCGGGAGAAAATAAATAATGTGTCCCGAGCCCCACAATTTTGGGGGATACTAGTGAAACTAATATTATTAGTAAAAATCTGGTAGATCCAATCCACTAACTGAGATTATACACAAACTTGAACTATAATTTATTATTATTTCCAAAACATTTTAATGCTGCCCAAGTGAAAGCTCATTTAGTGTGTTCATAAAATAAAATGATTTATGATATAGACTCATGTGTAATCGAAAATGCGTATTTCATCAATCCATAATAAAACACATTATTTTTTACGGCAAATGATAAGAAACATATTATATTTTGAGTGCAACGTTGTGAAAATGAAAACATTATGTGTTTGTCCCCTTTAAATTATTATTTTCATTTGTGAAATTATTTTATGACAAATTTTAAATGTACACTATTTTTTCATTGAAAAGGGTTTGCTTTTGTAATGAATGCTTATTTAAAATGGATATGGTTAAAAGAATTTCAAATTAGCTTTCTTTCAACTCTAACTAACTAACCATCACGCCGTTTCTCCGCAGGGGTAGGCAGAGAGGACGGACCGCCATACAACTCTGTCTTGGCACACACTTCTTGCTTCATTTACATTCATACATCGTCTCATACATACTCTTCTGTTATTCTGACTCTTCACATGACCCGATTCAAGTATTTGATTTACTTGATCGTGCCATGTCTTTCTCGGGCGTCCTCGACTTCTTCTTCCATTCACTTTCGCATCATATATTCTTTTCACACTCCTGTCTTCGTTCATTCGCTCTACATGCCCAAACCATCTAAGCGTCCCTTTCTTGATCCTATCTATTACGCTCATATCAGCCTTGCATTCTTTCCGGATATCCACTCAACTTCAACTCAAAATACGATATATCTTTTTAGCACATAACCATTGTTAGATTACGTAGGTTCCAAAGACTGCGGTGGGCTGGGTTTAAAGGAAAGTATACCAGAAGACAGGACAGCAAAATTATGATCAAGTAGGTGCCTCAGTGGGAGCGACCTAGTGGCAGACCGATAAAGAGGAGGACTGACTGCGTGGAAGATTGGAACAGGATGAGAAGGCCTGAAGACTGAAGATGAATGGCTAGGGATTGAATATGTTTAACAGAAGTAAGTTAATTGGCGACACTGTGTTGTATTTTAGTTTTAGAGTTTGACGATTAGAAATGAATAAGATTAAGTTAGGTTATGTTACCTCCGTCCATCCCTGGGCCCTCATCTCCTCCAGCTGGCCAAAGAGCTGCTGAATGTGCACCAGCTGCAGGGACACCATGTCCCAGAAGCCCTGCAGGTCGGTGCATGTGGTGGGGAAGGGCTCATCCAATCGACGGTTCAAGTTATTGTGGCACAGCCCTGAAAGCAAAGAAACAAAAGATGATAATACAAATCCACCGATGAAAACCATCTTCTATCATCAGGGAGACTTTATCCCTGTAAATTATAGCCCCAAACAAATCACAGGAATTGCATGTGTACAGATATATCGCAGAAAACTTCCTTGTAAACAATGTGTACGACAGAAAGAGAGGTTACAATGAAGCCCACAGCAGCAGGACCATACCAGTCATTCAAAGGGATGAGGTGCAGCATTTCCTCTACCGAGTTTAATATTAATCTTCCCCTGAGCAATTTCATATTTAGATAAGATTTTTCTATTTTATTTTTAATATTCATTCCATATAGGATGCATTTAGTTTTCTCTCGGGACCTATATCGTCGATTTTCAAACAAAGAAAGGAGTGAGCATGGGACTTTAAGAAATCCATGTTGTAGGGGGGTGAAAACAAAAACTCTCTATAGAAAACCATAGACTAGAATAGATTCAGTGCTTGATGGTTACCCTCAAATTGCTGCATCTTTTGTGTGGCCAACAGTCGTGCCTTTCCACCCGCCGCTCTCAGGAATCCCAACACCTCCTCACTGGCATCTCCTCGATTCTGAAATACACGGAAATTGTTATAAAAGTAAAATTTATGTCAATTTACTTCAAATCAGGGATTTGGAACAGAGGAATTTCCTAGAACTGAAGCACAGAGCAACAACGAGTATTTTTATAGAGATGGAGCACCAACAATGTTTACTCCAAATTATTTTAGTAATTATATTTCTTTTAGAAACGCAGATAGATGTAATTGTTTTATATTGATTTTAGTCGTTATTTTTGACACTTGGCAACAAACATTTTAAGCTTACCCAGTCCTAGAAAATTTTGAGGTTACATTTTCATATTTGAACACCGGTAATTCAAGTTTAAAAATTTACTTGGTGTGCTCCAGCTGGGTATTTTGGTATTGGGGCAATAAAATAATTAGCCTGCAACAAATTCCTGCATATTATTATTTAGTACTTAAAACAAATCTGTAAATATTATACGAGTACATAGGCTACAGATAGTTAAAGTGTATCAATTATGAAATTGTTAAAGTCGAAAATCTAGTTTTAAGGGAATCAAACCCGCACTAGCAAATTGTATAAAAACATTTTACTTTTAAGAAAGAAAATCTTAAAAGAATGTATAGGTTTTTCTTTTTTATGTACTCGTATATATTTGCATATTCATGTATCCTAAGATTTACAGTATAGACCTTTCACCAAGCATAGCTTGGTCTGAAAAGGGAATAAGTCAGTACCCGCTGAGTATCGAACTTAATCCATCGGACTTCTAGCCAAGCATCTTCCCACCCACTGGACAATGACCTCTAACAATGTTATTCAATACAAAATCTGTGTGTTCTAATATTTGACCATTATATCATACTCCCACAGTTTTATGATATGGGCATAAACTTTTTTTGGAAGTCACTAGAGCCCAAAAGAACCATGTCACATGTAAACAAAAAAAAATAGTGAATAATAGAAACTTTAAAAAATAATTACTCAAAGCAAAACTTTTAACTCACTTGCAACTCTTCCAAATCCTTTTCGGCCGTCTCGGCCAATTTAATCAGTCTCTCTGTCTCCCCCTTCTTCAGCTCCAGGAAGTAATGACCGTCCAGCACTTGAGAGCCAGCCCCATCGCCTCCACTGGCCCCCTTCCTACAGAGGAAGAAACCCCTCCAACGGCACCAGAACCATTTACAACACTAACTCTATTGCAATTGTCGTCTAAGTTTTCTGTCTTAACGTCCGTGGTCTTGTTCACTCCGTTGATCTTTACCGGGTCGATTTTGATCTCTTCGGCTTTGACACCCACATCCAACTTTGCAAACTCTGCGTTTAATATAAGCGTCCCGCTTACGGAAGGAACTATTTTGTGCATGTCAATTTCTCTTTCGATAGGAACGATCGTAACGCGTGGTACTGGTTTTGTCCTCTCGATTGCGAGGGGGGATTTCATTAATCTATCTAGCTTTATTCCATTTGCCGATCTGTCCACAACATCGAACCCTGATAATCTCGAATCATTGTGACTCGAGTCAAGATCTGACGAGATGTTGAAGTCGTTATCAGCGCTTCTGAACGGTACCGAACGCTTGGGCGATAGCATCGGTAGTTGCGCTCTGAATTCAGGTCGCAAATGCCTCATAACAGGAAGTGCGGGGTCGCAATTTTCACCGTTGCTATAGCTTTCGGTGACCGTGCTTTCGCAGACTGCGCCGTTGGGTGAACGTTTCAGGAAATGCGTTCTGGAAACTTGCAAACACTCTGGGGATTTAATGTGATTGATAACTTTACCGCCGTTGAGTGCAACTTTTTCGTCTTCGCACTGACTCTTGGTTTTCTGTCTCTTCTGATTGAAGAAGCCTTGAGCTAGTGCTCCCGGTCCATACAGCCTCTCAACCCTTTGTTGTATGAAGGACTTGGAAGGACTAGCCGGGACATCTGCCGTGCCGTTGGCGATAAGATGGAAACCGCGCGAAGTATGCGTTGTCATTTCAGTTGATACACTTTGTTTTGTCCCATTTGTCTTAGCCATCTTTTGAGAACTGATGCTACTTTCGGAAAAGCTGTTTTTGAAGTAGTTGGGGTTATTGGAATTTGAAGAGTTTAGTCTTGTAGCCATAGCGTCGTCTGTGCAGTCTCTCAGCATGTCTTCTGTGTTCCCGGGGCGTCCTGGCGAAGCTTCCCTGGACTTGTTGAGTTTCTGTCTGAGTTTTGAGTCGTAGGTTGTGATGTTTGAGTATCCGTTGACCGAGCAGGCGAGGTGCAGATAGCTGGGTTTCTTCCTTTGGTCGATGGGTTCCTCCACTAGGGGGCGTAGGTCCTGCTTGTTGAACACGGGGCCCACTCGCTCCTGGAGACGTGAAGTGAAATCTCGAAAGTGAGAGCCAGTGGATGAAGGAGTGAGGATGTTGAGACTGCCCGATGTGGTGTCTGTAGGAGATAGAATGAAACATTAAACATTTATGTAAGAATAACAATCTCACCTCGAAAAGAAGATTTTAAATGCATGAGAAATGGTGCCGCATCGGACAACACTTCAGAGAACTTTAAAAATTTCAAATAAATATTTTGAAGTACATATAATATGATGCACTGACCAGAGATACTGAGAGAAAGGAATTTGTATTCGGAAAGGTTTTCAAATAATGCAAACCACATCAATTCTAAAATGTTCTCAAGATTAAATATTATAAGTTGGTGATGTCTAAAAATACCACTAAACAATAAAGTCTCAGAATTATTTTTTTTAAATAATTAGAAGTGCAATACTTACATTGTGCTTTTCAAGATCAAAATTTTATTTCCATAAATGAATTAAAAATAAAAGTTTTATCAAAAAATATGTAATATTACAAGTATATTATATAATAAATAAATAAATATAATAAAAAGAATAACTAGTTGTAATACTAAATATTAAAGGAGTGTGAACATAAAATAAAAATATTATTTCAATACCTTATAAATTCTAGCCTAGTTTCTAAGGCAAACAAAAGAGCTAAAACATTATTTAATGCAACTCATAATGCAGTGAATTTCGAGTTTCAACATTCAGTACATAATGAAAAACCTATCCGGTGATAGATTATTCTAAAATGTCTAATTATTTGTGATGAAATAATTCCTTCAATTTTTGAGCCATATTAGTTATGTGATGTCATTTTCAAAATGTTATTTCTGGTGAAGTAAATTGTAGATAAATAAATTCTCTCTAAATAGACTCTAAATCGGTACTCTCTCTTGAGAAGAAAAAAACAAATTCTCTACTCATCTGGCCAGTACTAAACTACAGCTCAGGAAGAATAGAAAAGGCTCGTCAATGAAAAGATTTGTAGAACTGAAATGGCTCCGCTGGGCAGGACATGTACCGAGGCTCGAAGATAGCTGACCAGCAGAGTTCTTTATAATAAGCCTGCAGGAAGACAGTGTGTCGGGAGACCTAAACTTAGGTGGCTGGATAGTGTGGAGGTCACCCCATCATAGAATGAAAGGGACTTGAGGGAGACAGCAGGATACCGGACTCTATGAGGGCTGTGACAATGATGATGATTATGACGTAAGTTTGCAGCGACAAAAAGAAATTCAAATTACGTTAAATGAGAGTACATAATATCTGTATGTATTAAGTAGAACTTGACTCTTTAACGATGAAGATAGTTTCACTTTAACAGATATTACCGGTAAAATCTAAATGATTGATTATTTATATAACGTTATACGGTTTTCAGCTGCACAATGTCATAAAAGCTGAATGACCAGACGATTGGGTGAAAATATAAACAAATAGTACAATAAAATGAAACACACACAAGCAGAACTTATATTTTACTAGAAACACAGTTAAATTAGTACCAACTCATTACTTACTAAAATAATATCTAGAAATTTCATTTCAAATACCTACAAGACTTATTTATGGTTTGACGTGAAAATAGAGAATAACAAAAATGGCGAGTGAGAAATGCAATATCACAATTGTGTTTTTTTTAAATTCAGTTGCAATAATGTTATGGTAAAAAAGGAATGATGTAACAAAGAATTAAATCACATCATAAAAAATTATTATGAAAACACTTTCTTGTAAAACACAATAAACGAAAATTCTTCACAATTGTGCATACTTTTCAGTACTGCAGCACCTTGTGATAGCTATTTCAGTTGCATTATGAAACTTGTTGATAAAATGATAAACAACTATTTTCGACTGAGGTATGTAAGGTTAAGTTTTGTATTTTTCTCAATGGCATAAATTTATAGGTTCTCAGAGAGTTTGACTGTATGAAAATGTGTACAATTTTCGGGACAATAGTCTAAAGTTGATTCATCAAGGGAAACATTAAAAAGTTGGAACATTTGAATTTCTCCGACTCTATGAATGCATTCTACGAAATATGGTTTGAATTTGATTTAGCAACATCAACATGCTATATGATGTTGCTAAATCAAATAAGATCAGTAATTTTTTGTCTGTTTTAAATAATTTTCAATTGATTTAAGTCTTTTAAATTGGAACAATCAAAAAGACAATAGTCGCAACTTTATCAGACTTTCAATGAATATGTAGATATTTGTACCAAAATCTGTTTCAACACTGATTAAATAAATATGCATTACTTGAAAAAATTTCAATCACTCAATATCGATAATTAATTGGTTTGATAACAATTCAATGAAATGGACTTCATAGAAAAGATTCAACGAATAAGTAAAGAAAAAATAAAAACCAAAATGATTGCAACACACTATGACACACAACAATGTGAAATAAAAAATAAAAACCAACAATTAAGAAAGAAAATTTATTAAATGGTTACTTAAGAACAGTAGAAAGCCAATATGATGTTAAATTGTTAAATCAATTAATTTCAATAAAATAGTCAACATTCAGAATGACTAGTTCCCTAATCCCTTGGGAACCTACATATCCATATCATAATAATCCTGCAATACCTTCATACACTTGTATTGTGAAAGTTTTTTATTAACAGGATCTGTTCCCAACATTATTGTTGCTTGGTTTTGGATTTATTATCCAATAAAAGGTATCATTTTCCCAGTGCCAAATTGGCTTTTATTATGAATGTTGGCATTCTATCTGAATCGTAGATAAAGGTGAAATAGAGTTTGCCACGGTATAAACTCCAAGCCAACATAGAGAGCTCTAATAATCTAAAAACAAATAAGTCTGCAAAACTAATTGTAATTATATTTGCATTTGGAAAAAGAGATTATTCAGTTAGCTGTAGTTTGAATAATAAATCGACATTCTACTCATTCTATCGAGCTAAAAAAAATCTAAATAGAATACTCAAAGGTAACGTGAAGATGATAAAATAGCGAGAAGAAAGATGGAGGTTTATTGTGTTACTGCAAACATTACTCGGTCCGCCCGAAAATACCTGAAAAGTCGGTGTTGTCTGCCTCCACGTCTAGCGAGCATGAGCCAATCGAATCCACTGATTTATCCATGATCTTAACCACCAGTTCTTTTGTGCGTTCATTCATCAGAACATCATTCTCTTCTATGTTGATGACGTACGCAACGTCGTTTCTGTCTTGAGCCCCAAACTCCGCATTAATGTACTGAGCTTCGCAAAGAATCGCGCCTGAGGAATTGTTGGCGATTTCTTCAACAGTTCCGATGCATTCTTTTCGATTGTAATCGATGCGATCGTATAGTTGGTCGATTGTGTCGATGCTGTCTGGTTTGGCTCCTAAGACCAGTGTCGTCTGACTTGTGTAAAACGGTTCAGAGTAAACAATGTCTTCATATCCATTCGGTTCGTAATCTCGTTCGTTTTGTTGCAAAGCTACCCCTTTCAGTTTCTGTATCTTATTGTAGTGATTCTCCAACTTGTCTAGTCTCTTCTTACATCGAGACTCGCCGCTGGATATTCCCGGAGTGTCTAATAAATCTGGAGTAGCCCTTCCCTTAAAAACAGGCGAAGAATCGGCACTATCTAAATAGAATTTACAATATTTAGAGGAAGAATAATCATCAGCGGATGAAGCTTCAGATCTTCGAGAGTCGAGGAATGTTTCTAGGGAAAAGAACGATTTGGGTCGGAATCGTTTCTTCTTTGGTGATTTTTCCTTGATCAATTCTTCATCCTTGTCTTTGATTGTTTTTACATTATTCTGAGCAACGCAGGAAGTTTGTACCATCGATTTGGGTCTAGTTTGGCTTTGGACATTGGCTGATCGCTGAGAATCGAGACTGAGCGTTTTTCTGAATCTCTCGTTGATTTGTGACAGGAGGTGACGGTGGCGCTCCGAAGTGACGGGAGATTGCTTGTCTGGAGAAGGCCTTTGTTCCGGCGAAGACTTTCTGACAGCCAAAAGGACCACCGATGAGGAGGAATCTTCAATATCAGGAAGATCGCTGTGGAAAATAAATAAATTCAATAAACAAAAGAAATGGTTCATTGCAAGATAATATAAACTGACATGAATATTTAAAAATAGCAGATGCTATAATAATAAGTAATTTTAGCAATCTATATGTACAGAAAAATACATTTAGCATATTTGAAAACAAAAAAAGACAAAAATTCTTAGGTTATGAATAAACTTTATAATAAAATTGTTAATTATTGAATGGATGATATTATTTATTTTCTAACACTAGCAATGATGCGAGTAATGATGTCACAATATTCCAGAAATTATTAAATACATTTTTGATATTGATGAAACTACAAAAACTGACATTAAGGGCAAAACCTGCTAACAAAAGATTGACACTTTGTAATTATCTAATAATTTATAAAATATTTGAAAAGGGTACCTCTTTACAGAAAAATAGTGAGAAAATGACATCTTTCCAATGCAGCTTATGAAATGTAACTGAATTCAAATTAATATTTTAATTTTTTGCTTTGATATTATGAAAACATATGTATACTCGTATATTTATATGAATGAAGCAAAAGTTTGAATTGGATTTTGATTTCATGTTAAATTTGTTTTATGTTTACGTTGACCAAAATTCAAATATTGATTGTGTTTTATGACTAAGGTCTTTTGTTTTGAAAGTATTAAGCAATATGAAACAACATGGAATATCGTTCATTGTCCCAATCGTGAAGTTATCGGGTTACAGTTGCAAAGGGGCCTAAATCTCATTATTTCAAGGAGCGTTACTTTTAATAACCCTTCACACTAGCTACTAAATTATTGTAAAAATATTACTTAATCTGAGATTCAATCGAAGTTATAAATCACAATTTTGTTTACATATTATGCAGATTTCCTACTCCCTTAACAAAAGTAGATTTTTCTTTCGATTTCCACGTTTTAACTGTAATTTTTTATTCGCTAGATACCTTATACTGAACATTTGAATTCAGTCGGCTCTCTCAGGTAGCCGGGAAATGTTAAGATGTTCATCAAAAGGTATTTAGCGAATGTAAAATTGGAAATTAAATAAGGAAACCGATAGAAAAATGTATTTATGTTATGGCAGCAAAGCTGCATTTTGATTGGTTTTATGATTTATAGCTTAGATTTTCGATTGAATCTTAGATTTTGTAAAACTTATACCAGAGTTTAGTTGCTAGTGCGGGGAAGATCGTTAAGATATATGTGAGAAGTGTCAAAATACGCAAAAGTGATGGTTAAGGTAAAGCATTTTCAAACGATATAGAACTCAGGTCATGTTTAAATTCTGCAACAGTTTTTCTTAATAATTTGATAGCTGAATTTAATGGTTTCTGGAACATTTGATGGTGATACGCAATACGGATTTTACCAAATTTTATTGTTTCTTATATATTTGATTGCGATATGCAAATACCATTTTGCTAAAATTTACTCTCCAGAGATTGGTGAAAAAATTCAATAAAATATATATTCCAATTTCTGTGTATGAAAGAAAGAAGGGAATAAGTTGAATAATTGAGTTTCGAGGTAATTATTAGAAAAAAAGGCTCAAGTTAAAATAAAAAATAATCTGTAATTTCATTGCTGCAATGGACATAATATGATATAATTCATATTTGATATAATTCATATTATTCATATAATTCATATAACTCTGCTTGGAGAAATGGTTGAGTTTTTTTCATTTCATTAGAGTTAATTAGTACTCGTCTCCTTATTCATTCCGCACACATGTTTATTTGAAGAAACAATAAATTTCAAAGCTTTGGCTTTAAATAAATCTTCATATGCAACAAAATTCAAAACATTAAAAATTGTATAATATGCATTGGATAAAGAACAGAATAAAGAATGACCTAGAAGTTTCACATTACTGTACTTTTAAAGCACTTACAAATTGATGGCAACTTTTTTTTTTTAATTATGTGAATATCCCACAAGAGTACCAACTGTCCAGACTATGTCATCCACAATTGGGTTATGTTGTGAGGCTGAAGAGAGTGGGGAGGAGAAGGAGATGGGGAAGAGGAAGGTCGGGAAGTGAAATCAATGTTCCTTACGACAGTTGTGAAATATAAAAATTCTAATCAATATACTTTTGCACTGCAATGGGATTCGAACCCGCAACCTCGTACTTTAAAGTCAGGTGTACAAGAGATAATGCTACCGAGGTCATAGTACTTTCAAGTTGAATCATTTAAAGTTTTGTTACAATATTTTATATAATACTTCTAGATATGTCTTTATTCTGCTTTTTTTTTCTTCATATTTTTTTTGATAAAATATAGTGAATAAGAAAATATATTTACAACAATAATTTTTAGTGTAAATGAAAAATGGAAAATGGAAAATGAAAAAATAAAATAAAACAATACTCACATTCAAAGAAGGGTTTGAAGAAAGTTGAAAGATCTCCGTCCAATAGGTTTCATGCCAACACCGAATAGTTTGTTTTAAATTTGTCATACAGGGTGACTGGTAAATGATGCGAAATAATAAATCAAGTGGTAGGTAGAGTGAGAACATTTGAGTTGGGATAAAGTTATTAGACGTGACTAATACGCAAAATAAACATCATAATAATTCCATGTTTTCTGTCGGAAGTAGTTTTTTTATATTTCAAAATGGATCTGGGGCCCTAGCACGAACCATCGATATAAATTTTATCGACAAAGTCGGTAATTTGGAATCTTTCCCGAGCCCGACTGCAGATTGCCAACGAACAAACGACAACTCACGTCGACTAAACTTGCTTAACTTTAGACAACCTGCGTGGTCGAATGGTAAGACGGTCGACTACGAATCCAGAGGTCGCGGGTTCAAAACCCGGCGTGCGAATTTTTATTTATTTAATTAATATGTGTTATAACACATTTTATTAATATAAAATAATGTACACTATATTTGCGGCGCGTTCCAGAGTGGTAGATACTCAAAGTATCGCCCTGGTGAAAGACCACCCTTCAGAATTGAAACGTTTCTTGAAATGGCTTCGGCCGAGTTTGGTGATCAGATTTGAATAGCCAGGTACTTCCCAACCTTCCTCTTCCCATCTCCTTCCCCTCCCCACTACCTTCAACCTCACAACAGACCCCAGTTGGGGATGCCATAGTATCACTGGTTCTAGACGGTTGGGAGCAGTTGGGACTCTTGTGCGGTATTCACTATAAATTATTTTTTTAAGTTAGTCCATGTGAACTGTGGTTTGTTCGTTGGCGATCTGGAGTCGGGCTTGGGAACGATTACAAATTACTGACTTTGTCGATAAAATCTACGCCGATGTTTCGAGCTAGGGTTCTTGGGACATAAGTTGTCTTGAGTTTTCTTTATTGTTGTTGTAAACATAAGCATATTATTTTTAAATGGACGAACTATAAGCAAAATTCTTCCTCAATTAAGAATAAAGTAATAAAATTATCTCGGAACTTTTCTTTCTCAATATTATTTTCCACCACTTACCATAATATATCACATGAATAACCAGACGCCCAGTACAATGTATAGTTTTATTTATTATAAAGGTAACACCAAATCACAACAATACGAAATGAAACAACAAAACACCACTAAATAAAAAAATAAAATAAATTGTTAGGGGTGCGTCAGTGGTGCTCAAGCAAAAATAATGTAAAAACGCAAAAAACACGTAACACAATATAAAACACTGGCGAAAAGGTGTAATCAAAATTGCATTGCAAGTTAGACGGCCTTGTTTCCTGGGATAGATATTAGTTTGAAATTGCGGAAGTAGGGATGCCATTGGATGCACAGCGCGTTTCGACATTTACAATAGACATGTTTTTAATGCGTACCGCTGATAGCTCCGTTGTAACCTCTCCCTCTTTCTCATAAGCGACCCACGTCACTGAGAGAAGTATTACAACAGAGCTCTTAACAGCATGTACCAAATGGTTTCACTTTGTTTATTTAATTTCACAAATTTTCATACAGCAAAATTGTGTTCAGTAATTGAATCTAAAAAATTATTACTTTTTGATCAAAAAAATTGAGAAATTATGCAAATAGTCGTGACTCTCCATTATGGTACGTTTTGTCGAACCAGTTTTTCAAGGGCGTGAGTGATGAGTCATCGCTAAATTGGTCAAATTTTTTTTCAGCAAAATTAGTTTTTTATTATTACCTTCAGCATGAGTATTTTAGACTGGTTCGACTTTTTCAACCTATTTTATAGGCCATGCTTTGATGTCACGGAAACAGGCGGCTATACTTAGTTATAACCGTTGATTGTGCAATATAAAGTATACGGGTATAAGTCATTCCTCATACATTCTTTTTACTTAATCTATCGAGATTCGAGTGTAAACATTTTTGAAAATCGCATGCAATTATAAGTATCGCAACCAGAGTTGACACTAACAGTACTCACACAGATGCATTGCTTGCATTAAGCAAGTATAAAACTTGTTATCAAAAATAAAATAAAAAGTTAACTTATATATTTACTTTTATTTATATGTATACACTTTTTGTCCCTTTCTCGCTAATAACAATAATAAGCTGTTTCTCAGTGACGTTTGACAACGATATCACTGTTGGGAAGTGTATACATAATATGTAAAAATCCTAGGTTTGTGTTATGTGAATCAACTCTAATTGCGGGACTTATATTGTGAATAATTTTTGTAGAAAACGATCGAATAATCTCATAAGACAAAGAATGGTGAAGTGTTATTTTATTCAGATGTTTTATTTGTTTGTGTGTAGAGTGTATTTCAGGTACATTGGACTGCTAACATTACAAAAGCGGCTATTAAAAAACCCGGTTGAGAGGCAATCCTACATACGGCGTATTCTCCGACTAGATCTCCGCGGTCGAGCGGTGAAGATTCTAGACTACGAATCCAGACGTCACGGGTTCGAATCCCAGCGTGCTCAAATTTATTTGTATTTAATTAATATAAAATAAACGACACGTTCCAGGGTGGAAGATGCGCTCGATATAGCCCTGGTGAAACACCACCATTCAGAATCGAAAATTTGCTTGAAATGGCTTTAGCCGTGTTTAGGGACCCGATCTATATAGCCTGGCCCTTTCCAACCGTCCTCTTCCCCATCTCTTTCTCCTCCCCACTCCATTGACGGCCTGCATGGTCGAGTGGTAAGACGCTTGACTACGAATCCAAAGGTCGCGGATTCGAACCCGGGGTGCGCAAATAAATTTTATTCAATTAATATGTGTCATAACATATTTAATTGATATATAATAAAATATAGTATATTTGCAGCACGTTCCAGAGTGGTAGATACTCCAAGTATCGCCCTGGTGAAAGACCACCATTCAGAATTGAAACGTTGCTTGAAATGGCTTTAGCCGCGTTTGTTGACCAGATCTGAATAGCCAGGTACTTCCCAACCTTCCCCTTCCTCATCTCCCTCCCTTCACCACTACCTTCAGCCTCACAACATACCCCAATCGGGAACGCCATAGTCTCACTGGCTTATTCTCTGATCCATTTTTTTCAAAAGTAAAAAATCGAAGAACACACAAAAACGTGACTAACCTTTCCAGTTGTCAAAAACAAACCACTAATCCAAAATGGCTGATAATGCTAAACATATGTGTTCCAACATAACAAAACAAAAAAATCGATAATTGAATGTACACAGCCCGCGAAAATTCAAAATTCACCTTTTCTTTTGAACAGGCCTCGTATATAAATATATATATTAATATTAAAATAAAGTCAGTTAGGATAGACACAGATAGATAGTTGGATACAGCATTCCGTGTGTATAGTTCGCTCGTTGCGGTGACAGCTGTTTCGCCCCACTAAGTACCGTACCCTTTCCGGCCCGCATACCGAAACGTGCGCTATACTTTATGATGTATTGTGTTGTACCCCGGCTGGGGTCGACAACGCGGGGCGAAGGAGCCAAACAAAAGTATTTAATATCGACTGTGTTTAGATCAACGGCCTTATTCTACCATTTTTTTTTAATTTCGCTCACATGAGAATTCAAAAAAATAAAAATCATAATTATCATTTTAAGTTAATAAGTGTGTCTATCTGATGTATGTTCCAGTATATTTTCTTATTTAAACTAGGAATTAATATCTTATAATAGAAAATAAGATCTGTACAGCGCCCTTGAGGTGATTTTTCACAAAAACGGCGCTATACAAAACATCCAAATATTATTATTAACACTTTTGCAAGGAAATTTAGGCCTTAGTGATAAAATGACGACCGTGCTCTTATGCTTGACACCTGATCATACTTTGATAAAACGCTGAAACGGGTCGAGAATCGGTGGTTAACGGGGCGGTTATTTGTAGTAACGGTATAAAAACCATAGTGGCGCTGATCATCGGTTTGCGACGGTGTAAAAAGTGACAGTGTAAAAGTGGTTCAAACCACTAGGTCTAAGTTTGCTTGCAAAGAAATGTGAAATAACACCTTTCACCTAAACACAGTCGATATATATAAAAGGTCAGGTATTTTATTTGTAGCGTACAGAGAAATTTTGAATGCCATGTCTATGTTAACGAAGCATAGTATCTACTTTTGTTGGATCCTAAAATCAACAATTTGATAGATCATAACCTGATGTCTTCTGCCCAGTCCCTACCTCATTCCTTGCCAATTTGTTCTATTGTCACGCACTATTTGTATGGCTGGATAAAAATGTATTGAACAGCCTGTAACAAATGACCCCCACCCCCGGCAACGAAACACAAGATCGGGTCTTCCGGATCGCCAACGTTGGACTCGCCCCACTCAACTTTCATCGCTCGGGCAGATTGGTCGGCCCTTATCGCAGACACGAAAACAGCTGAGCAAATTGGCACAAAATCTAATCTTCCCATTATTTCCCAAATAGATCAATCATCCATCAAGTATTTCATCGTTTTACAGTCCATTTAAATTCACTCACGTCTTTCCAAAACTGATTCGCAGTTTCTGGATCGAACAACTTTCATAATTATCGATGTTTAACCTGTTTTCATGCGAATTTATTTCTAGACTTAGAACTGGTACTGTTATTTAATAATGATTTAAAATGTCAACGGCTCTGATGAGTAAACTAAAGTAAATATGCATTATTTTATAATTTACTAGTTTAGATAATGAATTGAACTATCGGGCATGTTTCAGCGAACTTATCAAGGTGGGAAAGGTGACTTCCGATTAGCATTTATTGAGGAAAACCGCAAAAGAAAACATAATTTAATTACAAACTCGATATGAGAAATTATGCATCATCTATAAAGTTGTATTTAAATATTTTTAGTTAATCACACCTATCGCAAAAGTCGAGTGCAAAGGTTCGAATTCCAAATACATTTATTGCATCCAATGACGTTACAAATATATAATTTATAACATCTTAGATGTTTAAATAACCACGGTTTTTTTAGAATTCGTCAATCATTTTATTGAAAAAGATCATATCTTCAGTAAATGCACCGGTGCTGATATTCTCCATAAAATGGTCATGGCAACAGATTAAACAATTTAGAAGCACTAGAAATAAAGAAAGTCATTAAAATTAATTGTTATTTTCTTAATAATCAGTTAAATTTATCCAGTAGTTCAATATTAGGTATATTTATCGTAAACTCGTAAAATTTCTAATTTTTCTTTAATCACCTTCTTAGTTGACGTTTCGCCTCTTTCATTTCATATTATGTGTCTTTCTATCTGTTCCTTTGTTATAGTTTAAATGTTATTCTATTGTTTTCTCACTGTTTTCTTATTTTATTTTATATTGTGTTCTCCCTCTGTATGTATATATAACCGCACACTTCGTATTTTTTTGGTTTAATTTTATACCCTGATGATACTGGCTAAGCGAAACCGGTCGGTCATAAAAATATTAAATAAAATCGGTGGTCTTAAACAAAGTTATTACTTCATATAAAATAAAATATGTCAAAGCTCAAAGTGATTGCTTTCTACGAAAAATAAATATACATGTATTGAAATATGTACGTTATAAAGTTTAAACAACGCAGAGAAACAAACACACTGAAGAAAAACGAAAGAAGATAAAAGATTAAAAAAGTATAGTCTGTAGATGTTAATTTTATGATAAGTATATATCGTAATAAAATACATCATATATATTAAAATGTGAACATTACAAAGTGTAGTAAACATCGCAGAGAAACAGTCATAAAAATATAAAGAAGACTGTAAAGAGTTTGTCAATAGTTTTTATTAGTTTTTCTTGTTTCGTAGACATTTTCCGAGACCCGTGTTAATTTAATAACTGATTTTATTGTTAAATTTGTGTTGAACGTACAACCTTAGGACCTTAGAGTATACTAGAGGTAGCCCAAGCCAAGGCAGTGAAGTCAGTTTTGGACTTGTTTTTGATGATTTTAACATGACTCGGCGCACCTGGGCGTGGCTAAGACTAAGGCTACGGTATTTATACATCCATTCATATCACATATCGACATAATGTTTTTGTGTATTCGTATAGCCACTTTTTCACAGTATTTTTATCAACAAAAATATAGCATCTAACCTAAAAAACCGTTTAGTTGTGTCAAGTTTAGTGGCAAAATAAAAAATGTGGGCGGAGTCCCGCCGTTAACCAGCAAAGATAGCCAGCTTAAGATCATTGCGACAGTATATAGAAGCGGTCCAAGAAATTTGTTGTCTCTTTCTCTCTCATGGTGTACGATGTACAAACTCGGAAAAAGTGATTTATTACAATTTCGGATGGGTTGGGTAAAACAAATTAGCCATCCCTCCATATATTGTTACTTCAAGCTTAGGACTTAGGTACATCTTGAAAAAAAATTACCAAACGAGAGGATGACCCACAGATTAAAAAATCTCCCGACAAAGCAGTAGGCAACTTCGTGACCCTTCAGTTTTGAACTATTTGCGACTCTTATGGGGTATTAAATAAAAAAATAATAAAAAAGTATCTAGAACGATTTAAAGGCATTTCAACGTGATAATAGTGGTTGCTTATCGCTGACATGCAATCATAGTCGATTACGATGCTCCATTATTTTTATCTATGGCACGGTGCGGCGATGAGAGACGCGTTATCCAATCAACCGTGACATTGGAACTTAAATTTATATAGCTGTCAGATTGAACACGGTAGGAAAAAAATACTGATCGATCGAAAAATATATAGATAGGTACCTGATTTTATTTCAATCAGGGCGGAGTATATTCTATGTATGGAGCAACAAAAAAGAAAAAGAAACGTTCCCGGGCGTGATTCGCGCAATTTGAGTTGACCCAAATGACGCAAAATTAGGGTTGTGTGTATTGGTGCATACGTATTTTTTTTTAAATTAAAAATATTAACATACAAAATACATTTGGTATATTAATCCCAAGGAGTTGAAAAAAAACTCATTCTGGGAAGGGCAACATTATAAAACAAAAAGAAATTTTATTTTTATAAAGACTTACAAATTCCAAATAGGAAGCACAAAAAAGAGGCAACAAGCGAAAAAATACATCAAGAAGAGACTCATAGGAGTAGAGACTTACTAGATAAACATCACAAATACAACAAGAAAGACATTCACACACACAGAGGTCTCACAGATAGGACACATCACTGATTTATAAAATTTTTGCCAATATTTTTTTGTTCGCAACTGGGAGTTTTAATTCATTGGGTAATGCGTTGTAATGTGTATATGCTGTGTATTGTGAGGAGTAAATTCCAAATTTAGTTGTGTTCTTATTTACTTTCGAAAAAAAAAACGCCACTGAGAAACAGCATTTTGTCTTGTTTTCGCGTGCTTATTGTTTTTAGCGAGAAAGGGACAGCTAGTGTATATACGTTCGAAAAAGTTCTCCAGTGTGTTATGTTTATTATATTTAAAATGAACTTTTTTCAATTTCATTGGAATTTTCTTTTATGAGGTCGAATAGCGAAACATGCTGTATTCAAATAATATATTTGTAAAAATACTTTGTTCGGGTCAAAATGCCTTTAACGAATAACCTGACGATGTTAAAATTCCCCCTACACCGTATTAAAAATAAAATAAAAATGGAGGTGCAGGATGAAACTTCGCTCCAAGTATTCATCGCTCAAAACCATATTGCGCAATATTTTAGCACTCTCTCTTTCAAACACCACGACTTTGGACTTACTTACATTCCATCTGGCCTTAAATCTGATTTTTGGATATCTCTTTTCATAAGCCAAGAAAAGAAATTATCGGGCCTCTAAAACTTTGAACTGTTGAATTTCCTACTTCCAGTTGATTTAATCGTACAATGTGGCTATACAAAACAAAATTAAATAAAATATGCCTTGCCTCACTGTCCCTGCCTCAGAGCAAGAATATATATGGAGAGAGAGAGCTAAATATTTTTACCCAACCTATACAAATTTACGATGCATCACTTTCTCCGGGTTTTCACATCGTAAACCGTGAGAGAGAAAGAGACGAGACAAGTTGTCACATAATATCGCACCACTTTTAGGTATGTAAGCCTGTTTTCCGTATCCCGCGTCTCCGGCGACTCCGCCCACTACGTCTTGTTACGCGACATAACTCAACGGTTTTTGAGGTTATATCCTATATTTTTGTCGATAACAATACTGTGAAAAAGTGGTTATACAAATAAACGCTACATCATGTCGACACGTGCTATGAATGGATGTAAAAAGGTCTGTCCATGAAAACCCTAGCCACGCTCCAGTCAGGAAAAAATCAACAATCCTGACTACACTGTTTCGCAAAGCAATCCCTCCTTGTATATTATTGCTCTGATGTCCCTACCTGGCAAACTCGGGATTAAGGTGTGCTAAATACTTTAATAGTCCGATGTAAGAATATAATTATGTTCCCCACTAAACCATAATCTCAAATAGTGTAATATAAAAGCAATCATTGCCCCGCTGGTCGGTATGGTTTTTCGACTTACTAGCCAATTGTCACGCTCGTTCGGCGTTACTCGATTACAATGCGTTTAGAGCGTCTAAAAGTGCAGTTTAGTGGGAAAATGACCCAGATTTACAAAAAATATACACCCACGTGCATGGTGGCCCCAAAGATTTTTATAAATTCTGTGACGTTTCCAGAACGAATTCTTACGTTTTCGCGTGATATTTCAAAGAAATGGAAGTACATTTATTTTAATACTTACATAGAAGCATTTTTATAAATGTTCAGTTGAATGGTGCTTTGCAAAGCCAGTAAATATTATATAAGTGAAATAAAATTATCTTTTCACATTGTTTTTTTACATATTTAGAAATGTGCCCACCCTTGTGATATTTAACTACTTATTTAGTTAAATAATTATTTTTAAGTGTAAAAATACTTACAACGCAGATTTTCTTTTTTTTTAAAGCCATTTTTTTTATCACTAAATAATATTTTTAATAATTAATAATTAATAAAAATATTATTTAGTGATAAAAAAATGGTTTTTGATAAAAAAAAATCTGCGATTAAAAAAGTTTTCTTGCGGAACAATATCGGCACTGAGCGGAACCGGACGTTGGTGTGAATCAGCCTTTAGAGACAAAATTCAACCAGTTACTGGAGTACATGGTTGATTTTTTTAAAAGTTAACTTAATGCTCTCACTGAGTTACCTGAAGCGATAATGTCGTCGTCAGAAAGCCAAAAGGTCTGAAGCGCCATTTAGCGAAGTTTAAACCTGAGCACTTTTTTGTTTTAGTCTTCAGTACCTGGTTGGATTTTGAAAAAAAAATAGTTCACTCAGGTAACTCAATGTCCTCACTGAGTTACCTGAAGCGACAAAAAGCTTACTAAAGTCCCCAACTTGTGTCGCTTGAGTCAAGCCTTCTCCAAAATGGTAAATATATTTTAGATGACTAAAGGGCCACAAAAGTTTTCAGAATCAAATGAGTCAGATCATTCGATGAAGAAAAAAACTGCATATTTAACTGATTTTTTGACCCAAAGTGTCGCTTAAGCCCTTTTTCCTTTCCAGCGACGATATGTTGATTGATTAAATGGATACAATATTTTTATTTACGAATTTATTTTGACTTTCTAAATTTGTTACTCATATTTCACGACTGCATTTAAAGAATTTTGTTTCAGAAGGATATTTGAACTACAGATAAAAAAAAAACGTTTTTTCTTTATGTATTTGTGTTTACAGCTCTAAATTAAACGAATTCCGTAAAAATTACTACATTTTCCCGTCTAAGGCAACCTCAGAGAAAAAATATACAAGAGAGAGCGCTGTAGAGAGAGCTGTAGTCAGTTTTTACGAGGTTAGCCGGACTCGGCTAGACCTGGGCGTTGCTAGCACTAGGGCTAGAGTATTTATACATTCATACATAGCACATTTCGACATAATGTTTTTCTTTATTCGTATAACAACTTTTTCAAAGAATTGTTAAAAAAAAAAAATATGTAACCTAATAAACCGTCGAGTTACGTCAATTTATTTCGCGTATCATAACGTGTGGGCGGAGTCAACGGAGACGCGGGACACGAAGAACATTCTAACAATACTTTAAAGCGGTGTGATAATTCAGGAAAAATTGTTGTCTCTCTCTCTCATGGTGTACGACGTAAAATCCGGAGAAAGTGATTTATCCCAAATGTGTATAGGTTGGGTAAAAAGAATTAGCTCTCTCTCCATATATTGTTACTTCAAGATGGCAACCCTGCTACACTACACAATGAATCCGAATGAGTAAGTAGAGAGAACAGAGCCAACAGGACGGAGAGGTTCAACCGCATCCATTATAAAGACGTTTATATTTCTGCGGTTTCTGGATTTTGTCTTGCCCTCGGTGGAATCTGTTCTTGCGGCTTATCCAGTCCGAAATCTATATTCACTAATAAAAAAATACACGTTATTATCACAAGGTTAAAGCCGGCAAACCGAATAATAAAGAGGGAATAGTGTGATGTGGACGTATCCGTGTGCCCAAAGTAAGCTCAATTTTTCCTTACTTCAAATCGGTGTAGATCACAATTCTATGAATTTTCTGTTCGGTGGAAATATGTAAAATGTCCGTTTGTTGGTCATGGTCGCTTCATGTTGCTAAGAGAAAGCGATATGTTGTTTAAATTTTGGGGTATTGAACAATGTTGCTCTTCTTTTTTGAGCCAACGTTTCGAACAGCCTTGCATTGTTCATCATCGAGGTAGATGTGTAGAGTGTAGAAAATGTTAGTTTAACAAGTCAAAGATAATAGCATACTATATTGAATATTAAAAATCATACTCAAGAGGTTGTGTTTAAAACCAGTCCAAGTCATATTGTTATTGTTTAGCACGATGCATTTCGGTTTAGAATAAAAAAAAACATTTTTTGATTACCTATATGTATTGGCGAGGGAGAAACGCGTGTAGTCTGTTTTGCATAGTAATGTTAGTTCAAAACTGTCCAAACAAAATAACAAAACAAAAACAAACAAAAGTACTTAGCAGGTGACGTGCTGAAACCATTTTCGTGATTTTACAAAATCCAAAAAAAGTTACGGCACGCCACTGGAAGTGAGTTAGTGAAAAAAAAACGCAAAAATTACGCATATAGACAAATTCAGCCTAAATTATGCTGTTATTACAAAAAAAAAATAAATTGTGATAGAATTCAGTTTAAACTTTCAAAAACGGTGCAACATACGATTTTAACAATATGTGAAGAAAATCTTTAGAAAATACCAACAAAATTTCAAAATATCAAATTAATTAGAGGCCTGCAGTGGTCGAAAACAACCATCGCAGGCCTCTGATACAAATCAACGTAAATTAAGTTTGACATAAAAAAAAATGAAAGCACAACTAAGCTGTGATATTTTTCTAAGAATGATCCACACATATTGGTCTTGCATTTCTACCTCCTTATCCAGTTGTAGAAGCAACCGCCTCGTTTCCTTCCACCCATACTGCAGTGGACGGGAACAATCAGCCGGCCAATCAAAGGCCGCGGCGGCCTATCGACTTGCGCGCCTCGCTGCGACTGGCGGACGCGATATGCAGCAGCTGTCAATCTGACGTTTACAGCTGTCAAACTGACACTTGCGAACAACTTTCAATTGTTTTTAAATCACTTTTGTTTATTTAATTATATATACATATATGTTAATCTTGCGGAACTATTTATTTATGCATCGCGATATTATTAACGCTGAAAAAGTGTTTACAATTAATTATTGTATCTTTATTTTTAGGCTTAACTTATTGCTGTGTGAAAATTCGTATTAAAAATAGATATTAAAATAATACAACACATGCGTTTTTTGTCTGATAATTAGAGCGCCTAATTATAAATGCTTTAATTGTGAGTAAAACACACCTTGCCCTTTTCTTTCACCGAACATATTTTAGTGTAAAATCTTCTACTTACGAACCTTTTATCGAATTTTGTTTTATTGTATAATGTTTTAAAAAATATGCCTGAGCCCTGAGCCTCATAGAATGAAATAAAAGATTTTTTTTCGCATTAATCCAACAGGCAGCCGACGTAAAGTCGCAATTTCAACCGTATTGCCACCAGCGTAAGGAGTGCGTGATTTTGTGATTCCGTTGGAGTTGGTTCGATTGGATCGCCTTAATTAAAGTGAAGAAATTAAAAGACAGAAGTACGTTATGGGCGTGTCAGTGTGGCCGAATTATGCCTAATTTTATCTTACGTGAAATTGATAAAACATCTTCAAATATTCTAGGGTTTTTAATCCAGTAAAGATCTTTACCCTAAGAAAGCACTAATGTAAAAATAAACTCAGTCAAGTAAATAAAACCATCAGATGGTGATAGTAATAAGGCCTAATGAGCCGCAGTACTAGTTAGATAGACATTATGAGGGGTATTTGTATAAGCCCCAGCTAGTTAGTAGAGGATTACGAAAGAATCCATAAAATCAAAAAAAAAAAATCTTCAAATATCGAAATTCTTTCTGGAATAAAACAATTTCGTTGGCCTGTCTGAGGCCTAGGAGTCGAAAAGTCAACACTATTCGTTTTTATGTATCAACCTACATAACTTACTTAATTAAAAATACGAATGCTTTAACACTATAAAACGTCTTTAAAAAAATGCGGTCACAACATCCAGCACAGAAAGCCAACACTTGATTTCACAGTTTTGAACATGGAGCACGACCTCGCGACCTCTGGATCGTAAAACTAGCACTTAACTTCTGTGCCAATGAGTTCAAGGACCACCGAAACCGACAAACAACAAAACTAATGTCGTATACCCGAAAAATCACAAAACTCTGACAAGTTTTCAAATGGATTTTTTAAAATGTTTTGAATGTGGAACGCGACTACTTAGAATGCGGTCCGATATTCCATTTTCAAATTCAAACTCAGGTGAATTTCGCTTTCGGCCATAAACGAGCGACGATCGCCGGGCGGAGAGAGCCGAAGCGCGCTCGGCAAACTCCGCCGGCTATATTTAAATACGAAGTGAATCACATACGAAGGCGAACGTTAATTAAAGAGAAGCAGACGACATACCAACATCAGCTCGGAAGGGACAAACTAACCATATTGATACTTTCCCATAATTAGTTTTCACGAAATTTTAATTTTAATTGATATTTTGAAGCTCCTTAGCTCAAGATAGAAACGACGTTTCGAGGTAAAAACATTTGCGACGACCAAGAAATCAAGACAGAAAAAGCTGCGCAAGTTTCATGACGCTAGAGCTCACCGTTCCGAGAGTGTTCGCATTACAAAGGTAGTGAATAATTTGCTTTATAGTTAACGCATTTTTTGTAAATACATAATAAATACGGCGTCTTACTTTCGAAAAACAATTGGACATTTAAAAGGACGATTAAAAAAAATCAGAGAATACTTAAAATAGATCAACATAATTGACATTCAAGGACTCGCCCTGACGAAAGGCGCAGATCCGACGTCACTATTCGCCGACTCTCGAGCGGCGACTGAGCTAAAAACGACGTAAAAAGGTGGAATGGAAAACTAACGTTTGCCGGTGAAAGACCACCATTCAGAATCGAAATATTGCTTGAAATAGCTTAAGCCGTGTTTGGTGACCAGATCTGAATAGCCAGGTACTTCCCGACCTATCTCTTCCCCATCTCCTTTCCTCCCCCACTACCTTCAGCTTCACAACATACCCCAATCAAGGATGCCATAGTCTCATCGGCACTAGACGGTTCAAAGCAGTTGGGACTCTTTGGGGTATTTACTATAATTTATTTTTAAGTAATGTTTTCTATTGAAATGTCTTATAAATCATGGCCTCCATGGACACCTTATTTAGGCTTTGAAATGTGACATTATCTTTCTAATGTATATATTTTTCCTATTTGTACTAAATTGCTTTATTCCTGTTTACGTAGCGTTATCATCAGACAATTTACAGTCCGTAAACAAATAAAATAATTAATTAAAAACAAGGAGAATCCAATGATATCAATTTGTAAAAGGTAATCGAGGAAGAAATAATCTTCGATATGGCTTTTTTATTCCACCTAATACGAATTAGTTTTAGTTTTATTTATTTTATATTAGTTACTTTGTACATTCAAGTTTACAAGTAGCTAATTATTTCATTTTCTTTTTGACTTTATAATATTTTAACTTATATACTACTAATTATTTTGATTTATATGCATTTTAAATAATTTTCACAGGCTATTTTGAATTTATTGATAGGCATAATTTTGATGGTTTCCGGCAGCGCATTATGAGATTTCATCCCTTTATATAGTAAGCTATTTTGTGTGTTGGCTCTATTCTTTTCTGGTAGTCTAATTAAGCTAAGCTGAAAAAAATATTTCGCGAAAGTTTAGTGGCCTTCCGAGCAACTCAGACCTTTGAACGAAGGAGTCGAAAGCAGGCGAAATAGCGTCGGTTCAAGTGATGAAACCTATTTTTACTCTTCCAACAAATTCAACTAAGCAACCAGCAAGGAATGTCGCCTTGGGGCAAAGCGAAAAGTTAAACCGCAGAGCCAACATCGTCTGAAAAATGGACTTAAAAAAGTGTTAAAATTTCTAAAATGCAATGTAGTAGGTAAATGCAAAAGCCAAATTATGATTAAGAAAAAACTATTATTCCATATATGAAATTGAAAATAAAGTAAGATGTGGTCCTCTGTAACCAATCCTAAAATATTATTTAAATTTCCCATTTGTCCTATGGTTTAATACGTATAATAATAGTACCAGTTTTTACTCGTGAAAAATCACAGGATGTAACTTTACTTGACTTGCCAAGAAAAAATATTAGTTACACTTTAAATATAGAATAATGTCTGATGAGATACATCATAGGTAGGTACTGTATTAGGTAAGTAAGGATTTGAACTCGTAAGATCGTACGTACTTACAAAGGAAATCATTTATGTTAATCAATGTTTAAACTCAATAAAACTTAATTTGGATTAATTGTGTTTTTTAAAACTATTCGGGTTCTAGTGTCTCACCAATTAGCGCGAAAAATCGGTGTTTTACGGCAAAAGTTTTTAAAATGTATATATTAACTCCACGCAGGAGGTTCTAAGGGAGATCACTTCCCTCGGGACTCGTGTCATCTGTGGGGATGCTGAGGGTTTTTTGAGGAACGGGAGGAGTGAACTTAAGTCTTGAAAAGACAGATCTTGTAGGAGGGAGGAAACATCGAAGCAAATCATTCTACAGCCGAGCTGTTGAACCCAAGAACGTGTCTTAGAAACGACCCGTTCTCACATGTAAAATGCCAAGCGTATACAAATGTTGGGCGCGCATTTGGTCTGTTTTTGGGCTGTGTACCAGTGCTTTAAGAAAAGTTGCAGTATCTTCCGAAAAAAGGATGTGATGTCTATGTATGTAGAGCAGAAATTACCAAAGTTGAAACGGCTTTGATTGTAGTTAACCCCCAATAAGAGAGGCGGCCAAAGAATAACAAGTGGAAATGGAGCACTATGAGAAAGCCGACACAATCCGGAGCTGACCCGGAAGCGACAGTCTGAGAAAACGACAATACCTAGCCGACAACGTAAAAGATGTATTGGTGAAGCAAAGATTCGATCCCGATGCACAAGTATCTAAAAGTAGGCATCTTACCATACGTCAGAATGTAAACCGAACTTGGCAACCCTGTCCAAACTTTAGTTCGTGGCTTTTGGCTAAACCGCAGACTATCTATCGGCTGATTGTCAGTACGATTATCCAAAACCATACGTTGTTGGTGGTGCTCGAAACATTAAAAAACTGATTCAGAACTACAAAATAAGAAATTTAATTACATAATGTACGAATATTATGATCAGTTATTTTGTTGATCATTTCAGGTTCAATCCCCTGCCTAGCTAAGTTATCCATCATTGCAGAAACAACATCGTCGATGGAAAGGCAAAAGGGGTTGACCGACACTTCGATCAAAAATTTGTTAAATATGCACTTTAGATTTTTTTCTGCATCGTTTGCTCTGACTCTCGTTTGATTCTGAAGACTTTTGTGGCCCTTCACCATATAAAATATATTTACCATTTGAGAGAAAGTTTGACTCAAGCGACACAAGTTTGGGACTTTTTGTCGCTTTAGGTAACTCAGTGAGGACATTGAGTTACCCGAGTGAACTGTTTTTTTTTTCAAAATCCAACCAGGTACTGAAGATTAAAACAAAAAAGTGCTCAGGTTTAAACTTCGCTAAATGGCGCTTCAGACCTTTTGGCTTTCTGACGGCGACATTATCATTTTATAATGATGATAGTAGGAGGAATTAAAAGTACCCAAATATTGCCCAGTTATCCGGGTTTTCCCGGCATGACAATTTGACCGCCCGCTAGTGTAAGCCCTAGTAAATAGACCCAAGTCAGTTGGCATAGAAGAATTTGGCAATGAACGCACATTGCGAGTGACATATTTTTTGGCGCGAGTTTTGATCCAAGTTTGTAAGTCATTTGTTTACATTACCGTTTTGTAGTACGGAGTACAACTTCGTGTGTGTGTCATTGCATCGTAAGAATCATAACACACAAATATCGCGCTTGTGAGAACAAGGGATTTACGACACTCCCGTGCGAGAGAGATAATAGATGGTAAGATTGGGGAACATCTGGCATAGAAAAGATCATCAAACAAGCAATATTAATAATTAGAGGATATTTGCATCATGATATTTTGATCATAAATTGATATCTACCATGAAATACAGCGTCGGGTAACAGCACTTGCCAAGTAAAAACAAATTTAAGCAAAAGCCTTAGTAATCGACGCAATTATAAGTGGTTTTTAGAAGTTTAATTTTCTCCAGCACCGACCCTTTTCGTGTCCGTCCAAATTCCATCTTAAATATGTCAAACCACAAAGTGATTGCTTTCTACGAAAATACAAAAAACACAATTTATAAAATTTCACTATAAGCATTTGTTTATAAACATATACACAAAAAGGCCTACAGCAGCCTCACCGGGTAGAAAAGATTATCTCATAAATGCACTTATAACCACAGTTGACACAGGAAGAGGGACAAATATTCCCCGGCACTACTTCAAATTTATACAATACGACATTTCTTAACTATTCGTTTGTCTGCCTAAGTATGCTCAGATTTTTCTGGACAGAATTTAAAAATCAACGCAACTCGCGAAATCGTTTTCCACGGTGAATTGCTTAGCTTTGAAGTATCCAGAAGACGACGAGATAGAAAAAAAAAAACGAAAGAATAATTTTAAAACTCGGCCCTAGTCGGATAGCGAATAATATAATAGGAAGAATAATTTACTATTATCTTAGTGGTTGTTATTAGTAAAGCCATCGAATCGACCAACTACTGTTGTGTAGCTGTTTCTGGACACCCTATACGACATCCGTGAGTTAATTTTCTGATATTAGTCGAAGAACCAGATTTAAGTTTTTTTTTATTTTATTAACCGCCTTTTGTTCCTTCCCCATCTTCTTCGAGATTCAAATTTAACAATATTAATCACACACAGAGTTTATTCTAGCGCAGCGCACTGGTTTTAGCGTCAATTTTACAAATCAAAGGGCAACTTTTTAATTTTTAAACGTTTTTCTTCGTTGGGATCGAACCCGCGTCTCTTCGCGTTCGGAGGCGGCTGGCGAACTGCTCGCTCCGCTCCGGGGCGGCGTTGAATCACTAAAACGCTACCGAAATTTACACGAAAATTAACGAAAACCGACGAAGGACGCCGAAGCTGTATTATTTCTGTGTATATTTCGAGACGTGTGTGCTCTATTTCGATACGAAATATACGTTGAGTCGAGGAATTCCGCATCCCGAGTGCGATAGAGCCACAGTTGAGGAAATATCTATACCTTTTATGAGGAACGAAATAATTGCGAAGTGATACCGCACTTGAGACTGTTCGAAAGTGTTGATGCTAAAGAATGTTGAGAGTGAAAGAAGATTTACATGAGGAAGGTTGGGTTAGGCAACCTTGCTATTCAGATCTAGTTACTAAATATATAAACACATAGACTCTTTCACAACGGGACTTCTGAATTAAATTAATACATATAAAAAAATAGAGTATCTTCCATTATAGAGCGAAGTGCATGTGTACAATAGATTTTATTTATAGGTATCGCAGCCAGAATTGACTCAAACACAGTACCCACACGGATGAATTGCTTGCATACAGCATGTTTCAATCTTATTGTACGACTTCAGGAAAGAAAGTTCCAATTAAAATGAAAAACAAGTTAATTTTTGACATATGAAAAATAAAACACTAAAAATGTTCGAATGTTCAATTTGACCATAGCATACATACACTTATCCCTTTCCCGCTGATAACAACAAGTAAGCATAAGCAAGACAAAATACTGTTTCTCAGTAACGTTTGGCAAGGACATACTATCGTAAGTGTATAAATATGCACCAATGTACACAATCATAAACCTATACATAAATTTTATCAATTTCTAATGTGTAAAATCCCAAAGCAAAAAACATACAATTTTAATTGGCCCTCACCGGGATTTGAGGACCTCGACATCAAAGCTCATTGAATTGACTTTTCTTTGAATTATGGTGGTATTGCGGAAATATACATTGTTTTGTTCACACAGTTATTTTCAAAACATAGGTATATTATTTCGAAAAATGCTTGTTTTGGCGATATTGCATCAAATGTGCGATCTATTGTTTTGACGAGGTGCAGAAAGGAAATTCCCCATCTTTATGCGAATAGCCACACTTGATAAAGCACAAAAGCTGTGGCCACATCGCAGCAAATCCGCCAACTGTCAAACAAACTTGTTTATGTTTTTTTTACGTAACACCGTTTAGTGATGAAAAATAAAATGACAAATGGATATACCCACGCAGTCTCGATGTAGACATAGATTTTTGGCCTCTTCCACGTCAAAATGTCTAATGTAAACAATACATTGACGGACCTCCACACCAGCGACCAGATTCTTGTAAAATTATTACGAAATCTAGGATTCAATCGAAGTTTTAATATTATAAATCGCAAAAAACGAAAATCCACCTCTCCTATCTTAATACAAATACATTTTTAATCGATTTTCATATTTTAATTAATATTATGCTGAATAACTTATAATTTCATATTCGTAAAAAGTATTAAAAGTAGTAAAAAGTATATTTCCAGTAAGCCGCTATGTAATACCCATAATCCCCTCAATTACCCCTTATCCTTCGCATTCCAACTAATAAATATGTATATATATATATATCTCAGCAATTTTGTATTTTAGGTTAATTTTAATATTGTCCTGATGATGGAAGGGTGCTTCCGAAACCGGTCGACATAATATTGAATAATAAAAGTGGTTATAAACAAAGTTCATCTGTTTTATTTATAACTTATATATTTTTAACAGTGAATACCGCACTAGAGTCCCAACTGCTCCCAACCGTCTAGAGCCAGTAAGACTATGGCATCCCCAATCAGGGTATGTTGTGAGGCTGAAGGTAGTGGGGAGGGGAAGTAGATGGGGAAGAGGAAGGTTGGGATTTACCTGGATATTCAGATCTGGTCACCAAACACGGCTAGAGCCATTTCAAGCAACGTTTCGATTCTGAATAATGGTCTTTCGCCAGGGCGATACTATGAATATCTACGACTCTGGAACGTGCCGCAAATATATTATACATTATTTTATATGAATTAAATTTGTTCTGACACATATTAATTAAATAAAAATTATTTGCGCACGCTGGATTTGAACCCGCGACCTCTGGATTCGTAGTCGAGCATCTTACCACTCGACGACGGAGGCCGTCAATGAACATCTAATCCGAATTTCATAAGGTTAATGTTAAGATGTTCATTATAAGTACTATACTATACTCTACCAAAACTTTGACTATACCATGACTCGAATGTTCTCTCCTATGTTTATTTTGTCCTATTTTTGACATCGGTTCATTTATTATTATGTAGGTGCTATTCTTTCTCTGTCGCTCTTTTTTCATTTCGTGTTTTATGTCTTTTTTGTAATTGGACTTTAGTCCGTTAATTTATAAATAGTTAAGTTGTGGTGTAATTAGCGAATATAAATTTTATGTTAAAACATGGAAAACGATAGAAAAATATAATAACGTTAAGGTGAGAGGGCTACATTTTTGATTTTTGGCGATTTCTAGCTAAAATCTTCGTTTGAATCATAGATTTCGAAAAACTTTAGCATGAATTTGGTCGCTAGTGTCGGAGGTCGTTGAAGGATGACTAACCTTTAACCCACCCCATAGTCATAAAATACTAGACACGTCATATTCATACAAATCGAACGATAAATGTGGCACGCTCTGATTTCAGCTTCAAAGCTCATAACGTTTATGAAAAGGATAGCCATACCAAACAGAATAATATATGTGTGTACGAATGAGATAGCTACGAGTATATGAACGTCCCGCGCTACTGTTATAATCGGGCATGTCGCAATATAGCTAAAAACCTTGTGAATAATTCTATTTGTTGAAATAATAGGTGATTTGTGGGTAATAATGCATGGAAAGAAACTCCATGAGATGTTTTTTGCTCTCGAATGATTTGTACACCTCTCAAGACATTTTTTCTCAGAAAGGAGCCTACAGCGACGCGTTTGTGACAGCTGGTGACAGCTTGTCTGTCGAACGAACGTTTGTGTGATACTAAACGCAGTAAATCTCAGGAATGTCTCTCGGACTCGGTTTAGTGCATTCACGCGCGTCAGTAACGTATCTACATTATTTAATTCATCTAAGATCCACCCTAATCTTTTCTACTGTTGTACGACCGCCTACGACCGCGATCTGAACGCGTGGTATATTATTTCACGTAGCCAGTTATGATTAGTGCAATGGTTATTTAGTGCTTTGATGTCTGCTCTACGGATGCATTAGAATTGATTCCATTTACCTTTGATGGCATCATAAAGGGTACCCTATACCGATGCAGCGTGCAGTTTAATATGCACCAGCTAATGTCAAAATGTGTTAAAATGTTAAAAAAACTATTAGGTACTTATTTGCTATTCGACTTTAGCGTTAATTTTCTAAAACATTTATTGGAATCAAATGGAAATTTCATTGGTTGAATAATTAGATTTCGTTGATCTAGAAGTTTAACTAACTCACCATCACGCTGTTTCTCTGCAGGGATGGGCAGAGACGACGAACCGCCATACAACTCTCTCTTGCCACACACTTCTTGTTTCACTCACATTCATACATCTTTTCATACATAATCTTCTGTTATTCTGACTATTCAAATGACCCGATTCAAATATTTGATTCACTTGATCGTGCCATGTCTTCCTCGGGCGTCCCCGACTTCTTCCATTCACTTTCGCATCATATATTCTTTTCACACTCCTTTCTTCGTTCATTCGCTCTACATGCCCTAACCATCTAAGCGTCCCTTTTTTTAATCCTATTCATTACGCTTACATCAGCTTTGCATTATTTCCGGATATCCAAATTTTTAACACGGTCATGGGTGGTTTTACCCACACACACGCCTCAGGGATCTCATTTATACAGCATCTAGAAGTCCTAGACATAAAAGGCTATTTTCACTAGTTTCGTGACGCCAAAGCTCACCCCGCTTGACAGATTTTGTAGTTTCAGACTACTGAAAACAAACATTGTTATTTTCAAAAGCCGCGTGCTGTTTAAAGACTTACAGTTATTGAGAAAGTGATTTTGAAATTGAAATAATGAAATTCTTCTTACTTGACGTGTATGCATGCACGCCATGTTTCAGTATTGCGTGTCTCGTGGACACAATGTTGCAGATATAACTAACAAACAATTCGATCAATAGAATGATTATTTAATTAGTAATTACTACCCGGCTAACCCAAGATTCTACACTATGTTATCTGTTATTGAACAATTAAAACATTATGAAAAAAAAATTGCATCTTTTAACCTTTATAATTTAATGGTTAGATCTAAGCTTCGTAGCTCATTATTAAAATGTTGTTGCGAACTGAAAATAGTTGCGTCAGCCCATACATTTTTGACAAGAAAAAAACCGTGCAAATTTCATGACGCCGCCACTCACAGAGTTTTTTTTATTGTTTTCAGTACACAAACTTTCTGCATTTAAGTTAGGATAATGTACTCAACAAATAACAACTAGAACACAGACGTTTGTGGATATTGTGGCATTGGTTTGAGAAGGCGAAACAGCTGTTTAGCGTAGTGATAACTAAATAGAAGAACCTTTTGAACTGTTATGAAAAATATTTTTAAAATGGAGTTCTGCGAAACAAATAATAAAAAATACATGTAAATATTCTAAGGAAATTTTTATCTATCTTGACGGTCTCCGTAGTCGAGTGGTAAGACGCTCGACTACGCATCCAAAGGTCACGGGTTCAAGCCCGGTGTGTGCAAATAACTTATATTTAATTAATATGCGTCATAACACATTTAATTCATGTAAAATAATATATAGTATATTTGCGGCACGTTCCAGAGTGGTAGATACTCTACGTATCGCCCTGATGAAAGACCACCATTCAGAATCGAAACGTTGCCTGAAAGGGTTTTAGCCGTGTTTGGTGACCAGATCTGAATAGCCAGGTACTTCCAAACCTTCTTCCTCATCTCCTTCCCCTACCCACTACCTTCAGCCTCACAACATGCCATAGTCTCACTGGCTCTTGACGATTAGGAACAGTTGGGACTCTTGTGCGGTACACTATAGTAGCACAGTTTGGGAACCAGTGGATCGGCTCGCGTCGCCTTCCATTGAACAACTATTAATAGTCGTGTTGGGAAGAAGCGGGGAGCAGCACTTTGTTTTATTTCCGCTTAGACTAGGTACGTACTGCCGGGTGCCTCGCGGCTGGGCACGCACCGCGTACCGGTACGGGTGCAAACCTTAGAGTAACAATATCTAGAGACCTAACTTTGCGAAATTTTGTCCGCACTTTTTGACCAAGCAATGACCAAAGGGTGTGGCCTAAACTCGGAGTAAAATCACTAACAGGGTTGTCACAAATTAAGTAAATTAGGTATTTTGTTGTGAGTAGGTAGTTGTAAATCATTAAAAAGAATGAATGTTGTATATTTTTTTGTTTATTCAAATATACATTAATCAATAAGATTATTAAAATCTTATTTATAGATAAAAATATAAACGAATTAAATTATTAGTACAGAACATTTTATAATACATATTATAAAATGAACTTCAGTCTCCATCAACCAAAATAGTTTACAAACAAAAGTAAAATAAAAAAAATGTACGGTGATAACAGATTTTAAATCATTTTCTTAACCTTGGAGTAAGAATATATGGAGAGGGATCAATTTTTTTTTACCTATATAAATTAGCGATAAATCACTTTCTCTGCGTTTTTACGTCGTACACCATGAGAGAGAAAGAGACACAAAAAATTCACAAAACATGACACCGCTTTTAAGTATTGTAGGGATGTTTTCCGTCCCGCGTTATTTTTGTAAGGAAATTTCGAATGCAGATAATAATAACAGTGAACTTATATAGCACAGTTTTGTGATATTTCACGTCAAGTGCGCTTCATACTTAATTAATTAAGCTAATAATTCTAACTAACAAGGAGAAAATAATATATAATATGTATACAAAATTAAAACTATCTAGATGCATATCGTTATCATAAATCATCAGAGAACAGGTTCAGAAATGGGTACAATAGTGCATGTGCACATCAATAGATTTAAAAAAAACAATTAACTAGAAGCTAAGGGTATAAAAATCCAGATGAAACGTATGAATTCATATTAACATATTTGTTAAATCAAAGAAAAAGAAATTAGATTTTTCTCGTCTTTTTTCATCCTTTGGAAATCTAAAAATAATTAAATAAATAATAATATTCCAATTTTGGCATAGCCCTGAATCTGGGGACGCAACCGAAATTATAAATATAACTAAGAGATAAACACTATTCTGTCTTTATCTGTTTGCCAACAATTTAGCGTTAGTATCATGAGAAAGAAAGAGACCGGGATACTTTCAGAAGCCGTACAATATGGGGATTCCCCCTTGTAATGGTTTCTTATGTGACAGCTAGTAAATATCTCTAAGTTAAAAATATTACGAATCCACTAAAAACTCATTTCAAACGGAAGTTTATTATATTGGAACGAATAGTCCAAAAGATTAATTACATATTGGTGTAAGTTACTAGTTGTTTTGTAGGTTAGAATGTTAAATATTTGAGATCTAACTAAAAAGATTTTTATGGTACATACGTGTGAAAACTGTTTGTTTTTGGTCCTTTTGTACTTCGATTGAAGCAACCAAGTATAGCACATATGGCCATGATGTTTTGCTAGATATCGGACAAAAAATAACTCAAGTTTTTAACTATTTACGCACTTTTGACAGTCCGTTCGCCTGACACTCCAAACGTGAATGAAGTTCGTGCAGATCAAATATCGCGGACATGGTATTTAGCCCGCCCCAAATCGTGTATTGGTTTCAACAATTGTTTGTCTCTTTTTCTCATATGCGTATAGAACCGAGCATAAAGAGAGAGCTATATTTTGCGAGTTTGTCAACGATTTGTCACAAATTAGTACGGTCTCTTTATATTGTTACTCTGAGGTGCAAACATCAGTTGACACGGGCGCACCGCCGATAGCTCCGTTGCGACCTCCGCCTCTTTCCCGCAAGCGACGCATGTAACAGAGAGAGACGTCGCAACGGAGCTCTCGGCGGCGGGAGCGTGGTTAACTTTTTATTATTATTTAGTAGTGGAGAGCGCCACAGGCGGACTGCATTCCAGGAAGGCGGGACGAAGGAAACGTGGGAGACTTTGGGGGTTTGAGTATTTGACGTGTTTCGTGGGATAAAGTTTAAATTGCCAGCCAGACTCGATTGTGGCGCTGCGTCGTGGGCAGTCGGGGTCGTGATTTTAAGTTTTTAGAAAAAGATTTTATTTTAAATCTGGTATCGGTTCGTAGGTTTTTTTATTTTATTTTTAAAGAAAGACATTCATTACCGGATTACGAATAACCTGACGATATTAAAAAAAACTCCTACTGCCAACATAATAAGAGCAAGATGTTGCTAGTGCAGTACGAAGATTCTATTTCAAATTCTTTCTTTGTTTTATAACAAAACGACGGGCCCCATGGTCGAGTGATAAGACGCTCGACTACGAATTCAAAGGTCGCGGGTTCAAACCCGGCGTGCGCAAATAACTTTCATTTAATTAATATGTGTCATAACACATTTAATTCATATAAGGTATATTTGCGGCACGTTCCAGAGCAGTAGATACTCTAAGTATCGCCCTAGTGAAAAACCACCATTCAGAATCGAAACGTTGCTTGATTGAAATGGCTTTCCCCGTTTTTAACCAGGTCTGAATAGCCAGGTACTTCCCAACCTTTTTATTCCTTATCTCCTTCCACTCCCCCATTTCCTTCCCCTCCCCATCTCCTTCCCCTCCCCATCTCCTTCCCCTCCCCATCTCCTTCCCCTACCCATCTCCTTCCCCTACCCATCTCCTTCGCTTGCCCATCTCCTTCCCCTCCCCATCTCCTTCCCCTCCCCATCTCCTTCCCCTCCCCATCTCCTTCCCCTCCCCATCTCCTTCCCCTTCCCATCTCCTTTCCTTTCCCATCTCTTTCCCCTTCCCATTTCCTTCCCCTCCCCACCAGTGGCGACTCGTGAGTTTTTGATGTGCTAGAGTGCTAAAATTAAAAAAATACGACATTGTTAGTGTTGTTGTAGCCGAAAATGATTTTTTTTTCAAATTTTGTTTTTTTTGTATGAAGATTTTCAGGATTTTTTAGTTTTGGTAGTACTGCACGGATTTCTGAAAAATCTTCATAAAAAAATTGAAATTTAAAAAAAAAATATGTTTTCGGCTACAACATCAATAATGACGTTTTTTTCAATCTTAGCACTCTAGCACACTAAAGAGTCACGAGCCGCCACTGCTCCCCACTACCTTCAGCCTCACAACATACCCCAATCGTGAATGCCAGTCCTACTGGCTTTAGACGGTTGAGAGCAGTTGGGACTCTTGTGCGGTATTCACTATAAAAAAAAATTCTATTTATGTTTGAATTAAGCGGATTTAGTCGATTAAACTTCATCGACGTGCTAGGGAAAAGGCTAGCATGAATCATCGATATAGATTTTATCGACAGTGTCGGTAATTTGTAAACGTTTCCGAGGCCGACTGCAGATCGCCAACGAACAAACGAAAAATCATCTAAATTAAGCAGATTTAGTTCTTGTGGTAACAACATGTATGTTTCCTCCGAGTTCCTGTTAGTAGTCCTGCTTACTTCATCATTCATTGATGTTTATGTGAAATATATATTTTCCACAAGCAATAAGTAAGGAACCATAAGAAGTAAACAGTTCATTAAAAATCCTCCAAGTTATCAAAGAACATTGTAAGCGTCCAGATCAAAGAGTCGACATAAAAACCGACATCGATCAATTCTCTGTTCACTGTTTGTTTAACCAGTTTGGCAATATAGATCGTAATAAAAATACTGTGAAAAAGTGGCTACACGAATAAACAAAAACATTATGTCGATATGTGATATGAATGTATGTATAAATACCGTAGCCTTAGTCTTAGCCGCGCCCAGGTGCGCCGAGACAGTTTAAAATCACCAAAAACAAGTCAAAAACTGACTTCGCTGCCTTGGATAGATACTACTCTACCAACTCTATGCTACTATCAAACTGTGGTTAGGCTACTATGAACTTACTTATTTATATGATTTTAGTAACCACCACCCTATTTTTATCGTTGTACTGTCTAATCGATAATTTTGGTATTTATTTATTTATTTGTTTTGCGCCTGTTCGATGAATGTAACCAAACTCTAAAACCGAAAATACGTAAACCAACAAAGACAATCAAATGGCTCTCTCTTATTCTGCACAACTTTTCTGATTGATATTACAAGTTTAACGCAACCGTTTCCACTTAATTTCCATCGTGAATTATGAAACATTAAAATATTCAGTAGCATATATTTTTTATGTTTTAAAATCTCGGGCAGAGTCGGGCAGTAAATAATGATACAGTAAAATATTTCCACGATGCAACACAAGCATTATCAACATGTTATAATTACTAGGATTCAGCAGGTCAATGACATGAAAAAAAAAAGTGGTTCTACCGTACGAACATTAGGCCAACTTGAGTTGAGCATATCGACCGTAAATCGCCAAAACCTTCTAACTTGCATTTTTAATTATAGATTGTGTATACGTCATCTTGCAGCTATTGTCGAAATAAACAAAAACTAGACTATCGTAAATGGAAATATTCAACAATTAATTCATACGCCATAATAGAAAGCGGCGATTGTTTTTTTTTCCTCCTTTCATTTACAGCATTATTCTGTGAGAAATAGTTAGGATGCAGGCGAGTTCTCTATACTTTATGTTTAATATTGTTTATTTATTAGTGTCTGTATTTGTGTTTTCTCCTAATAAATAAAAAAATATTTTAAAAAATCGATAGATAAAATTCTAGCCACTGAATAGATAATCCCTAGAATTGTTATGAAACTGATATCGTCATTTAACAATCAAGACATTTCCACTTCCGACAGGCCAAATAAACTGTTTAAAAACCAATGAAGAAATAATTTTAACATTAGAAAATGTTTGATCATTTCTACCAAAAGTAAGAAAAAATTAAACTTACTTCGGGCACACGGACACGCCTAAAAACACACTTCTTAACGGTTTATCTCTTCAGCGATTCCGGTACAGAATCGGATATGAATGAAATGAAAAAAAATAAAAAATAAAAAAAAATTAAAAAAAAATTAAAAATTAAAATAAATAAATAATAATCATAATTATAAGTTAATGATTGTGTCTATCTGATGGGACCTGCCAGGTAAGTGTGTTCCTGTATATTTTCTTATTTAAACTAGGAATTAATATGTAATGATAGAAAGTAAGATCTGTACAGCGCCCTTGAGGTGATTTTTCACAAAAACGGCGCTATACAAATCGTCCAAATATTATTATTATTTATTATTATCATCCTGACATTTGAAATCTAGTTCACAAAAGTAGCGTTCCACATAGGGCGATGCCGGGATTCGATGCGTGTACCGCTATCGTCGAAACTGTTTGAAGTGCACTACCGTTATGTACAGGCCCCAGACCGTGACCGAAATTATACTACACTACGTTTTAAAAATACTACCGGTAAACTCTATATACATTTTATATTACTCCAAATCTATAAAACTAAAAATATATATTTGCATTAGAAAAAATGTTTTTTATTTAAAAAGAAAGACAAACATTCCCGGGTTACGAATAACCTGACAATATTTGAAAAACTCCTACTGCCATCATAAAAAGCGGAAGATGTTGCTTGTGCAATGATGGAGGACTTAGCCAGCAGAGAAATCGAACGCACGACGCCCGGGTGGGAATCCGACGCGTTCTCCACTCAGCTACCGACCGGTCAAAATAATTGTGTTAATTCTGAGAGTTGCAGTAATAATAATGACCGGTTAGTGGCAGTGGTTTCCCAGGGTGGCGGGTTAAATCCTCTGCTAGCTAAGTTCACCACCATTGCACAAGCAACAATTTTCATAGTTCCAGAGGGAAACAAGTCTAAAAAATGGCAGCGTTTACCTCGAATACTTCACAATAAATTTAATGTTTTTAAGTGTGACATGGCACGATCAAGTGAATCAAATACCATGAGTCGGGTCATGTCAAGAGTCAGAATAACAGAAGAGTATATATGACACGGTGTATGAATGTGAATGAAGCAAGTAATGTGTGCCATAACGTTGTGTGACGGTCAATCCTTTTAGCCTACATATGGTCCAGGTGCATATTTTTCACATTATGTATACACAATGTTCAGAATAAGTGGAACTTTCAAAAAGAAAAAGTTGTACGTCATATTCAAAAGCAATGTAATAATAATAATACTTGGCTAATTTATATAGCGCCATTTTTGCAAAACATCACCTCAAAGGGGCTTTACAAAATTTGAAAGCTATGGCTATATTTACCATAAAACTACGAGTATCTAAATGCCTAAAGCTGTGGCTAAAGTTACTTTATTGATATTTACATATTATTTATTTGCATTTTTCGCGGGCTGTGAAAAATTGTCGAATTTGGTGTTTAGCAGTAGATTTGAGGATCGCAGATTGCTGCATGAATATCCGAATATCTGTAATATCCGAACACGTAGATTTCTCGCTTTGAAAGCGAGATAGTTGCATTAAAAATAGTATTTTTTTTTTTTTGTATTTTTGAAATGCATTAACCAATAAAGTGATTTATTGGACGTTGAATCAAAATCGGACGTAGTTATGCAGAAAGTGTCCAACCCACAATATGCCAAAATCGAGATTTACGTGTTTTCCTATTGATAAATACGAGATTTATATCTGCTGAAAACATTCAAGCTCTAAATGCAATAGATTTTTTGTAATTATTTTTTTTTACTAACTCACATTGTAAATATTTGACTTAAGGGTCAGCACTCAAAAATGACACTAAACGTTACTTTCTAGCATTATAATACAAGCAATCCTACAAATAATGTATCTGAAAATTTTCCATGGGTAGTTAAAAAAATATCTAAGGTTTCCAGTAAATACAATTTTACAACTGTAATCCTTTAAATTATATGAAAAACATACTAAAATGTTAGTAAAAGGTGTAGTTTTGAAACCAGAAAAGGTATTTTTAAACGTTTTACCCAAAATTCTAGTACGCTTTTCATTAAAAAAATTAAAATAATACTGTTTTATAATTGTATTCACTTGGAAACCTCCGACATTTTCCTAACTACCCGTATAGAATTAACAAACGAATCATTTGTAGTATTGCTTGTACTAGAAAACCAAAAATGATCTATTTTTGGGTGCTGACCCTTAAATTTGAGTTTAGATTTTAAATTACACATTTATAATAATTCTCATAAAGAACAAAACACTGATATTCACTTAACAAATGCCGATTACGCATATTAATGCTTTTGTATGATCATATTTTCAAACGCCTTTTTCTCAGTTTCGTATTTTTAGGGTTGGATGCTTTCTCAATAATTACGTCCAATTAAAACTATGCGAAATAGACGCCCACTCTAAGCAATAAAAACGTAAAAAAAGCAACAACGATGTTTTTTTTGCTGCCAAGTTGCGATATGTTAATAGTTGTTGACAAAAAAAAAGTTTCACTATATTAAATTTTTCTACATTCATTTTACTGTCAAATTGAACATGTTTAGATTTCAATGCCTCATAAATGCCATTAGAGCCATAAATATCGTTCAACTTCACGAGCGCGTTGAAAAAATCCCGATCGGAATGCAATCAGCGAGTGTTTGTTTTGCTACCAAAAGAAATGTTTAGAGTTGAAACTGCCATCGGAGAGCGGCGGCTATTTCTGTTCTAGACTAGAAATAAATAGTTTTAGGCCGCGGTCAGCCAGCGGTAGCCACTTCACTCCACTGCACTGCACTGCATGCTTCTTTTTTCAATACATTCACTATTATTATTGCGGCAAGTTTAGTATCACACTTGAAGTAACAACATATGGAGAGAGAGCTAATTATTTTTACCCAACCTATACAAATTTGGGATAAATCACTTTCTCCGGGTTTTTACGTCGTACGCCATGAGAAAGAAAGAGACAAAAAATCTCCCAAATTATCACACCGCTTTAAAGTATTGTTAGAATGTTCTTCGTGTCCCGCGTCTCCGTTGACTCCGCCCACACGCTTTGATACGTGAAATAAATTAACATAACTCAACGGTTTTTAGGTTATTTGCTATATTTTTGTTTATAACAATACTATGAAAAAATTGGTTATTTTATTTATTCGTTTATTTATTTATTTACGCCCGTTATAGGCTTTTACACAAATGTTGACATTTTTTTAAACAATAACCTCATTAGTGCAAAAAAATATTGTAAAATAAAAAATAAAAAAAGAGTATTCAATGGCAGATACAAAATATTGTTGATGATAATAACTAACAGGTTAATTTAGTAAATAACAGGTTCAAAAATATTGTAAAAGAAAAAAATAATATTAAATAACAGGTCCAATCATTAGTTTAGCTGTACTAAATTAGACTTATAGTTTGATATTGACGTGTTAAATATATCAGCGACATCGGAGTATGTGTTTCCCAGCTGTTGCATTCGTCGCATAGGCGTGTTGAATTGTTATACGAACAAACAAAAACATTATGTCGACATGTGCTATGACTCGATGTATAAATACCCTAGCCCTAGTCCTAGCCACGCCCAGGTCTAGCAGAGTCCGGAAAACCTCATAAAAACTGAATACAGAAGCGCTCTCTCTTGTATATTATCGCTTTGAGGTATCACACGAGAGGGAAAGCTGGCTCCGTGGGAACAGGCAGATAATGGGAAAGGTCAAAATTGGTAACAGCCCTCCCCACACACTAGCGACCGGATTCAAGTAAAAGTATTATGGAAATAAGCTATAGCTATAAATCGTTAAAAATCGAAAATGCAGCTCTCCTATCCTATCATATTTGTATAAATATAATTTTCACATTGGTCTCTTAACTTCTTAATTATATTCGCAAAATATGGGTAGGTATAATGAACATCTTAGCCGATTGAATGAGTAAATATTAAGATACCAGGTACCTGTGATAAATCACTGGATGTAACTTTACTTGCCTAGAAAAAATATTAGTTACCATTTCAAATATAGAATAATGTCTGCTAACATACATCAAAGAGTTTTTTTTTATTATTTGATAATTTCAATTAACAGCGGTTCCTAATTTGAAAACTACGGTTATATGCACTCACAAATAAATTATTTATGGTATATTCATCATCAGCGTCCTTGGGGTGATTCAGCGCCCTTGTGGTGATTTTTCACACAAATAGCGCTGTACAAATTATCCAAATATTATTAAGGTATTCAATTCATGACGATTTTTAGTAAGGCGTTTGAATTATTATTTTAACCGTTTCGTAGCATGTTTGAATTCTTCATCAAAGCAGTTAATCATAAAGAGTTTAAATTTAAACTACTTAATTGTAGTTTAACGGGATGATGATTTTTGAAGAACAATAAAAAAAATACAATTTTCGTTTGGTAGTAGTTGGTAATTGTTGGGATAAATATATCTTGATGAGAAAGTTATAAACTGACAACCGGGTGCTTTCTGAATTCTTTGTAATTGAGAAGTCAAGAAACATGAAGAGAGGGAGACAAAATATTTGCAGAAACAAACCACCATTCACAAGTAGCTGTCAAATGATCAGATAAAGTAATGGGGATATCCGTTGACTTCAATTGCTTATGTTCTCATTAGCTTCACGCCTACCACTCCCTGTGGCAATTAGATCGATTGTATTATTATGACACGCGCAGCTTTATAACCCCAATGGAATGCACCTGGTATTTATATATGAACAGATGTCGGTTGCAATGAAATTATTATCATTAGAATGAATTTAATCCCAGAAATAAACTGTTTAGAATATTAAAATCTCCTACAAAATGTTGTTAATGGAACCCACATTCTTCTCTTTTGAATTTTCTCAAACGATAATATTACGAAAATTATCAGTGCGTTTCGCTTATCCAATTCTAATTTCGTTTTCGTATTTGATACAAGAGAATGAAAGCGGTCGACGCCGACTTCTTGCACTTTCAACATCCTCCTACGACAAAATCCACTGTTCCATAATATTCATTTCACCATTGAAATACATCACCGTATAGTATGTCCAGTACTCGATACTTATTACAGCAACGCGCAAAACGTAATATAAGGCCATAGACATAAATTACAAGACACGTCATATTCACACAAATCTTACGAAAAATGTATCACCACTGGTACCGTCTTGTTTTACGTTTTTACCCACGTATGAAAAGAATAGGCATTCTAAGAATATGTGTGTGCTATCTCTTAGCTGTATGAAGCGTGTCTCGTGGACTCGGTTTAGTGCAACCAGTCTGCGCGTTGTCGCAGTAACGTATCTACATTATTTAATTCATCTAAGTATAAGGCAGACAAAATGATTGCAATTTTGGCCGTACGGAAAAATTTAAAGTCCAAAGAGATTCGCGAAACAAAAATAGTACAAAAACGAAGCAAGAATGACGCTATAGGCAATACTACAAATGATTTACCTGTAAATTTTCTTTGGGTAGTACACTTTTTTAACTGTAACCAAAGGGTTTGAATTCCATGAAAAACATACTAAAATGTCAGTAAAAGGTGCAGGTTGAAAACCAGCAAAGGCATTTTTAAATATTTTACTTAAAATTCCAGTACGCATTTCATAAAAAAAACAATAGATTACTATTTAAGATATGTATTTACCCGAAACCTTAGACATTTTCCTGACTACCCGTATAGAATTAACAAATAAATCATTTGTAGTTTTGCTTGTACTAGAAAGCCAAAAAGTATGTATTTTAGGTGCTGACCCTTAACTAGGAAGCAGAAAAATTGTCTTAAACCCTTTCTGACGATGTGTTTGCACACCTCAAACACCGACGTATTAATTTATTGTGGGTTCAACAATGTATTTGCACGACTTTTACACCTCTACTCGTGTTAGTTACGCTGCTATCTAGCAGTGTGAAACATAAACTTTTTTAAAAATTACGTTATTTTTCTTATTTAGATACATATATTTTTTTAAATCATAAGATTTAAATTGCATGCCTGAAAGGGTTAGTCATTAAACAAAAATCAGTTTCGAGATGAAAGGGCTGTGCAACTTCCAAGACGCCAGAAGTTACCGTAGATTTTTGAAGAAAATATATGTTTTTTAAAAACACATATCTAAATAATCTCGTAATTTTTTAAAAAGTTTAATTTTTTCAATAGATTTATGTAATATAATGTTAAAAAAATTACAAGACCCCAAAAATGATAAAAAAGAGTGCAGAAATATCGTATGTGGGTAATACGCATTACTTGTAATTTGTTTGTTAATAGACTTTAATACAAAATTAGATGAAATAATATCAAAACAAGAATCCCTTTGAATGTCTCCTCTATTATATCCGTCCTTTTTTGCATCAGCATAAAGCCAATCACCCTGTACGGCTGTTATGCATATTATTTAATTATCACGTGGGATTCGTCTGGTATGCATATTAATAAGGCAACTATAATAATGTGATATCATTGAAAAGTTGGCGTAAGGAAGGCTGACATTGACATCAATAAAGGACGTTGTGAGCATTGCGAATGAGATAAAGAAAGTAACGCTTAGACCAAACGATTAGGAAGGTTAATACTATAAAGTATATTTGCAGCACATTCCAGAGTATTTTTTATTATTTTAGATATTTTAAGTATAAGTATTTTCACCCAACAATCTGTTTTCAAAATAATATTAATTAAACTAACTAACTCATCACGCCGTTTCCTCGCAGGAGTAGGCAGAGAGGATGGAACGCCATACAACTCTGCCTTGGCACACACTCCTTGCTTCATTCACATCCATACATCGTCTCATACATATTCTTCTGTTATTCTGACTCTTCACATGACCTGATTGAAGTATTTGATTCAATTGATCGTGCCATGTCTTCCTCGAGCGTCCCCGACTTCTTCTTCCATTTACTTTCTCATCACATATTCTTGTCACACTCCTTTCTTCGTTCATTCGTTGATTATACTGTTATATATACCTTTTATTCCCCTCATATTAAAGTTTTAATCTCTATTCTTCGAAAGGTTGAAGGTAAAGGGTCCAAATGACAATGATGTTGTCCAACTTTCAATAGGATCATCGGAAGGTGAAAAAATAAATGAAAAAAATAGATGCAATACTATTCAATTTCATCATACAATCTATCAATTGAATTATTAAATTTATTAAAAATAAAAATAAATCTTCATGAATATCTTTTCACGCGCAATGTAAACGAGAAAATTATGAATAAAACAATGAAATTTCTGTTAATCTCTATTTTTTTTTCCGCTAATTTATTTTAATTAAGACAATAAAATGTTAAAACACGATAAGAAGTGTAATATTATGGGACGTGGGCCGAAGAAGGCGTCGGTAGACCTTTCGAAACTGCTACAGATACGAGCCAACACGAGAAATGCTCAATTCACGACGTTCGAGATTTCTGCATACATTACTATTTGTATTGGATTCGATTTCATTTAACGAATTGTTGGAAGTAAACTTTTAATAATGCTTCGCGTGAATCGCAAATTCGTTTGCGACAAATAAATACCTCGAGGGTACCTAATTTGAAACAGAATTTAGAATTAAATATTAAAATTGAATGCATAAAACTGCATTAATGGAGGACTGAACGCTGTTGGCGCAAATAAAAAAAATGCCCAGAGAAGCGAAGCTAGCAGTCCACAACGGAGTGCTTATACCAACCCTGATGTATGACAGTGAGGCATGGAACTGACAGAGAAAGGATGAAAGTAAACTGAATGCTGTGGAAATGAGATCCCTGAAGCGTATGTGCGGTAAAACCGTGTGTGACCGTGTTAAAAATGTTAATATATCCGGGAATAATGCAAGGCTGATGTAAGCGTAATGAATAAGATCAAGAAAGGGACGCTTAGACGCTTTGGGCATGTAGAGCGAGTGAACGAAGAAAGTAGTGTGAAAAGAATATAAGATCCGAAAGTGAATGGAAGAAGTCGGGGACGCCCGTGGAAGACATGGCACGATCAAGTGAATCAAATACTTGAATCGGGTATAATAGTCAGCATAACAGAAGAGTATGTATGAGACGATGTATGAATGTGAATGAAGCAAGGAGCGTGTGCCAAGACAGAGTTGTATGGCGGTCCGTCCTCTTTGCCTACCCCTGCGCGGTAACGGCGTGATAGTTGGTTAGTTAGTCAGTTAAAATTGAACTATTCACGGCGTGTCCATGAGTTGCCTCGGTAGTTTAGGAGTTTATATAAGTTTAGTATGTATTATTGTTTCAATATGTAAACACCATACGCGATTTCAAATTCTCGACGAACACTGGAACTCGGGAATCTCTCTAGAACACTTCCCCCTACTCTACTACAATGGCTCCCTGTGCCCTCGAATGTGACACCGCCTACTGTAAGACGAGAGACAGCGACCCTCGGGGAACACGGAAAAGACCGGAAATAGTAACTTGCAAACCTCTCGGCCAACCGCCTCACATCCAGAGAACCCTTGTGGACTGATGGCGAAAGCCTGGTTTAGTCGGGACACTCTCCTGAACATGAAAAATCAGCTCCTCGGTGTGGACCCAATCATTAAACTGCCAAGGTTCCCTCTCCCCCGGAAGACGTGGGCCTCATTAGACCGCATACGATACAGTCAGAGTGGCTGTGCGTATATGATGCACAAATTAAATTATGAGAATGTGGACAAATACAAACAATCGACAAAAAGATTCACCTCTTCCACATGCACGCAAGTTCAAGCAACACACCGAACATCACCATCGACAAAAAGATTCACCTCTTCCACATGCACGCAAGTTCAAGCAACACACCTAACATCACCATCAGATTCACCTCTTCCACATGCACGCAAGTTCAAGCAACACACTGAACATCACCATCGACAAAAAGATTCACCTCTTCCACATGCACGCAAGTTCAAGCAACACACCTAACATCACCATCAGATTCACCTCTTCCACATGCACGCAAGTTCAAGCAACACACCGAACATCACCATCGACAAATCTTCCACATGTACGCAAGTTCAAGCAACACACCAAACATCACCATCGACAAAAAGATTCACTTCTTCCACATGTACGCAAGTTCAAGCAACACACCAAACATCACCATCGACAAAAAGATTCACTTCTTCCACATGTACGCAAGTTCAAGCAACACACCAAACATCACCATCGACAAAAAGATTCACCTCTTCCACATGCACGCAAGTTCAAGCAACACACCTAACATCACCATCAGATTCACCTCTTCCACATGCACGCAAGTTCAAGCAACACACTGAACATCACCATCGACAAAAAGATTCACCTTCAAGCAACACACCTAACATCACCATCAGATTCACCTCTTCCACATGCACGCAAGTTCAAGCAACACACCGAACATCACCATCGACAAATCTTCCACATGTACGCAAGTTCAAGCAACACACCAAACATCACCATCGACAAAAAGATTCACTTCTTCCACATGTACGCAAGTTCAAGCAACACACCGAACATCACCATCGACAAATCTTCCACATGTACGCAAGTTCAAGCAACACACCAAACATCACCATCGACAAAAAGATTCACTTCTTCCACATGTACGCAAGTTCAAGCAACACACCGAACATCACCATCGACAAATCTTCCACATGTACGCAAGTTCAAGCAACACACCAAACATCACCATCGACAAAAAGATTCACCTCTTCCACATGCACGCAAGTTCAAGCAACACACCGAACATCACCATCGACAAAAAGATTCACCTCTTCCACATGCACGCAAGTTCAAGCAACACACCGAACATCACCATCGACAAAAAGATTCACCTCTTCCACATGCACGCAAGTTCAAGCAACACACCGAACATCACCATCGACAAAAAGATTCACCTCTTCCACATGCACGCAAGTTCAAGCAACACACCGAACATCACCATCGACAAAAAGATTCACCTCTTCCACATGCACGCAAGTTCAAGCAACACACCGAACATCACCATCGACAAAAAATTCACCTCTTCCACATGCACGCAAGTTCAAGCAACACACCGAACATCACCATCGACAAAAAAGATTCACTTCTTCCACATGCACGCAAAAGCAACACACTGAACATCACCATCAAAAGATTCACCTCTTCCACATGCACGCAAGTTCAAGCAACACACCGAACATCACCATCGACAAAAAGATTCACCCCTTCGACATACACGCAAGTTCAAGCTAGTTCCAGCATGATGTCACCGGCCCATCAGCGACGTAAAGTGTCGCATGATTCGTGCGTCATACGACATCGGCACCGGTCCGCGGCACTGTGCCGGGCAGCGTGCACTTAGCACTGTGCATTGCATTGCATCGCATTGGTATTGCACCGAGGGCCGTTCAGCTGTTAGCCGCTACAGCTGAGCCCGCAGACAAAGCGCGATGCACGAGTGTGTTGAGGAAACAAACCAGTTATAATACTGCTGTCCACACAAGGACATGGCGTGCGGATCCTGCCCATAGCGTCATAATATAACACATATACTATGCGTCGATCGATGGTACAATGCCATAGGAAAGCTTCATTCAGTAGGATATGATTTAAGTGTGCCTTTTTACCTGCATACTTCGCTAGTCAAGGTTCTACTCTACCTCCGTAGTGGCTCCGCATTTGAAATGCAATTATTACTGACAAATAATTACTACAGCTGTATGTGGTCTGCTCACGCGTTAGAAAACCTTCTGATTTATTCATATACGCGCCAGACGGGAAAACAAAAATATTGAGTATTCAAAAGTACTTCAATGGACAGAATTAAAACATTTTTTTTTTTTTTTAAAGCGCCATTGCCAAGCATGCCAGGTACTCGCTAGTTACTTGATATATTTGATTAACAAAGGAAACATGAACAAGTTAGAAGTGTTACTGAAGACATTTTTCTTTTATGCGAACACCGCTTATTATACCAACTGCCCGGAGCCAGTGGGACTATGGGATCCTCAATTTAGGATAAGTTGTGAGGCTGAAAGGGGTGAAGAGAGGAAGAAGGAGGTTGGGAAGTACCTGACTATTCAGATCTGATCACTAAACACAGCTAATACCATTTCTAGTTATATGTCGACGTGTAATGGTGGTCTTTGAGCAGGTCGATACCTACAGAAAGTAAAGTTATGATATATTTTGTACTTGGAGAAGTGTAACCGACTCTTTACAGTTAACGTTATACCGCCCACTACAGGCGGTAGTCCACGTGGCTCCCATCCCACTAATGGTTCGCTATACGCGAAATCTGTTTGACAGACCGTAACCTAACGACTTACTGGCTATGCATATACCTACCTATGAGAATGGGCGGGTACCTACTTCCACTAGAAGTTAGCAGTGACGTATTGTTAAGATAAAACCATAATACAACTTTCTCTTCTCTTTTTTTTAAAGAAAAAGAAACATTCTCGGATTAATAATAACCTGACAACATTTGAAAAAAAACACCTACTACCATTATTATACGCGGAAAATGTTGGTTGTGCGAATGGACTTAGTTAGCGGATGTATTGAACCCACGACTCCAGGGTTGGGAACAGGACGCATTTATCCACTCAGCTACTGAACCGATCAAAACTTTAAAACATTTTTTTTAAATGGAAAGCAGAATTTATATGTACGCCCTAGTGCCCTTTTACAACAAATTTGTAGAATATATTTATGTTGACAGTTAGAGCATTATATGATACATAAAAAATAAAACAAAAAAGTACATACTTCTTGAAAAATTAAAATAAATCACCTTAAACATATTCACTATTGTGTGGAAGACTCATACATTTCAGTGAAGTATTTGTGAAGAATTCGTTTTATCACTAATACAGAATCACCAAATACGAGTACATCAACATTCCCAAAACTATGCAGTCGATTTATGAGTGTGTGAGCCTGATAGTTGGTTTTAAAATTGTCGCAGGAAAGGGTAGCAATTTGTCTTGCATTTCTGGTCGGTACAGAATGACATAGATCCATTGGTTTTTTAAATATTTCGTTGTAATCTTCCAAAGTGGAATATATTGATTAAATAAAATCTATTTCACCCAACAGTGTGTTAAATGGGTCGCGTCGACCCCGACATCTTACTATATCGGCGTACACAATCGGACTTTATGTTAAACACCGCCATGTCGTGCCCAAAATGCAAAGTGGCCTCGGCAAGCCAAACGACCGCCGACCAACGCTCCATTCAAGGTTACTTGAATTCAGCAAAATTATTCTTAATAAGTATCTACTGCCTAACTGATAGGAATTAGTAAGATAAAGAAAAGAAAGCAGAGAAAACAACTATTTTTTATACATTTGGTATTTTTGATCTGTATGTGCAGCCAAATTCACTAGTAAAAAATACATCCTAACAAGTAAATCGCAGCTGGGGTTGACCCGAACCTCGAAGCAATAATATACAAGAGAGAGCGCTGTGGAGAGACCTGTAGTCAGTTTATACGAGGTTTGCCGGACTCGGATACACCTGGACGTCACTAGGACTAGGGCTAAGGTAATTATACATCCATTCATAGCACATGTCGACATAATGTTTTTGTTTATTCGTATAACCACTTTTTCACAGTGTTGTTTAAAAAAAAATATATATATAGCATGTAACCTAATAAACCGTTGAGTTATCCCAATGTATTTCGCGTATCATAAAGTGTGGGCGAAGTCAACGGAGACGCGGGACACGAAGAACATTCTAACAATACTTTAAAGCGGTGTGATAATTCGGGAAAAATTTTTGTCTCTTTCTTTCTCATGGTGTACGCCGTAAAAACCCGGAGAAAGTGATTTATCCCAAATCTGAATAGGTTGGGTGAAAAGAATTAGCTCTCTCTTCATATATTATTACTTCAAGACCCGAACACAGTACCCTCACAGGTGCATTGCTTGCATACGGCTTGTTTCAAAACCTGGTATTCGACTTCTAAAAAGAAAAAATCCACTGAAATTTTAAAAAGGTCCAAATTAATTTATTTTTTTAAAGTGAATACCGCACAAGATGGGACCTGCCTGGTAAGTATGTTCCTGAATATTTTCTCTTTAAACTAGGAATTAATATCTAATAATAGAAAATAAGATCTGAACAGCGCCCTTGAGGTGATTTTTCACAAAAACGGCGCTATACAAATCATCCAAATATTATTATATTTTCTATCTTTGTACAAGTGTCCTTGGGGTGAAATTTCACAAAAAATTAGAACAAAAAATGTATTCTAAGTTGAGGGTAGCAGAGTTGACTTGACTTTTTTCGCGTTTTATAACTTAAATATTCCATTGAATATCGTAACAAATTTACAAAAAATTGGTGCTAGAATGGAGGCCCATTAAAAATAGTACAACCTTTTCCGAATATCCCGACATGGACACGCCTTGCCGATTCGCATTTATGTATAAATAACAACCATAACAGTAAAAAATACGATTCTATAATTTCCATGCAGCCGACCTCACGATGGTAAATGTCACAAAATCACGAAAATTTTTTCGATTTTTTCACAGCGTTAATAGTTTCGACATTTCAAAAATCGACAGTAATACGATGATGGTAGGCAATAAAAACCGTTATTTACATGAAACACGCTGGAATCTCGTAGTTGGTTCGTGTTTCGTTTGTTTAATCGAATGATATAAGATACCTCTAGGTGCTTAATTGAATTCACAAATCGTTTAGTCAGAAAATACATGGAAAAGTTGAATATTTTTGCCAATGCGTCATACTTATTAATTCCACAGATGATCATATTTGTTTAATTGTGAACTCAACTCCGAGGTGCTATCAGAATTAAAAATACACAAATCAACTAAATGACGCGCCATTTTAATTCAGGGGTAGGCAGAGAGGATGAACCACAACTCTTGGTACACTCCTTGCCTCATTCAGATTCATACGTAGTCTCATGACTTGCTAAAGTGTTTGATTCACTGGCTCGTACGCGTCTTCGTGGAGTCTCTGACTTTTTTCCATCCATCCGCTCTACATGTAAAAACTATCAAAGCGCACCTTTCTTAATATTGTTCATTATTCGGTCTTGCATTCTTCCCGATTGTCCTCGTCCGCAATTTATTGTTAAATGGGAACATACATAGTTTTACCACACATACTTTTGTTCTTCCTCTGCACGTTCCTGCCTCACTGCCATACTACGTCATCAGGGTTGGTGTCAGAACACCATTGTGGACTGCTAGCTAGCCTCGCTTCCTGTGACAATTTGTTATTTGAAAACAAACCTTGGAGTAATAATATATAGAGAGAGAGCTAATTATTTTTACCCAAACTATACAAATAGGTTTTTACGTCGTACACCACGAGAAAGAAAGAGAAAGCGAAATTTCCCAAATTATCACACGGCTTTAAAGTATCGTAAGGATGTTCTTCGTGTCCCGCGTCTTCGTTGACTCAGCCCACACGTTTTAATATGCGACATAAATGGACATAAGTCAACAGTTTTTTAGGTTATATGCTATATTTTTGTTTATAACAATACTGTGAAAAAGTGGTTTGTACGAATAAACAAAAACATTATGTCGACATGTGCTATGAATGGATGTATAAAAAATAACCTAGTCCTAGCCACGCCCAGGTCTAGCCGAGTCCGGCAAAACTCATCAAAACTGACTACAGCAGCGCTCTCTCTTGTATATTATTGATCTGAGAAACAAACTGAATGCATAGCATATAACTCTAAATAATTTCCTCTGGAAGTACATACGAACGTACGAGTGTGAACTTTTTCAATTTGTAACTGATTTTCAATGAAATTATCAAATTTAGTAAATAATCTTTTCAAATAGCTACCTACCTATATTGTATTTTGGCAGACATTATTCTATGTTTTGAATGGGTGGATTAAAGCAACTTATATCTTTCGTGGCATGTCAAGTTACATCCCGGAATTTTTCCCGGATAAACACTAGTTCGTTCCATATTTTTCAATTATTCAATGAGAAAAAAGTTGTAACACAGTCGAAACCGGGTAGTATTGATTAATTGGAGGTAGTGAGGTATAAAATATATTTACCTACAACACAAATATACACAATCGTCACATCTTACAAAAAAAATTCACAACTGTCGTAAGGTTCATTGCCGATTAAACAGAGATAATTTGACCAATTAATTGCTGTGCAAATAAACGCGTCGGATTCTCACACAGGCGTTGTTGGTTCAATTCCACTTCTGTCAGCCAAATCCTCCATCATTGCACAAGCAACATCTTCGGCTTATTACGATTGCAGTAGGATTTTTTCAAATACTGCCAGGTTATTCGTAACCCGGGAATGTTTGTTTTTCTTTTTAGGTTTTGAGAAGAAAAAAATTATAGCATGTAACTGGAAACACGTGGCAGCTTAAAGACAAAGAAAGGCATGATGGTATTCATTTGAACATTGCTTCTTTGTGACCTACTGTATTCCCTTACGAGGACTTGCGTGGTCGGTAAAAAAAAAACACAAAGCAATAAAAATGGTCGGTTATCAATCAAACCCAGTCAAAAAGACGAAATTTATTGGACACGAACGAATATCAACGTTTGCTAGTAATGGGACCTCATTTGCATTATTATTTGGCGGGTGCCCCTCGCGAATTTGGAGCGTCTACCGTCTATTGTGCTTTAGCCGGGCCTTTGGACAGGCCCTGAACCGGAGTAACAAATTAATAGTGGAACATTTATTTTTGTTTGAGCGTAGCTGGACCAAGTATTTAAATGTCTGAGCAGAACTGGAGCAACTTTATAAGCGTCTTAGATTTTTAGGCAATGGCCATCAATTTTTAAGAATACATCATGTAAATATTTGACAGTAAAATGTAGAAATTTTATAAGTTGTTTTTTTTTCTTGATCACATTATTTTCTTCAAGTGTCAGAGCGGGTATTAAAAATTAATATCTGCTCCAGACCCGCTCCGACACTTAACTTCGTTACAACACATACCTGATCCAGCACCGCTATGAGGCTTTCATTATTAAAGCCCGAGTATTTCAGTGTCGGAGCGGGTATTAAAGCCTCATAGCAGAACTGGAGCAGATATTCAAGTGTCTGAGCGGAGCTGGGGATGGTATTTGATTGTTGGAGGGAAACAGGGGCAGGTACTAAAATAAAATTAACCATATTCGTAAAAAGTGTTTACTTTGTGGTTTGCCATATTAATGAATAAAACAGATGATAGACTTTGTTTAAAACCACTTTTATTTGCAATATTTTATCAACCGGTTTCGAAAGCACCCTTCCATCTTCAGGACAATATTAAATATATATATATTGTTCTGAAGATGGAAGGGTGCTTCCGAAACCGGTCGACAAAATATTGAAAATAAAAGTGGTTTAAAACAAAGTTTATCTGTTTTATTTATAAAATAAACTATATTAAAACGAAAATTATATTAAACTTTATAATATAAACTATATATTGTCCTGAAGATGGAAGGGTGCTTTCGAAACAGGTCAACAAAATATTGCAAATAAAAGTGGTTTTAAACAAAGTTTATCCGTTTTGTTTATAAAATAAACTACATTAAAACGAAAATTATATTATACGATTCATTTAAGATGAAGTCAGCTTGATCGCGCCAGCGCCAGCGCCAGCTTTTATCGCTATCGTGGTCAGATACCAAATGTATTGTAATTCTCAAGATAAAAATAGAATACGTCAAAGACGGCGGATATTACGAAATTTCAAATTATGACAGATATAAGAAATTAGCAAACCCCCGACTCTTTGTAGAATAAATCAGAACAGGGTGGTTGAACACGTGCTCAGGAAACTAGCAGAACCTCAGGGGAAGAATATACTCGTATATGGAGAGAGCTAAATGTTTTTACCCAACCTAAACAAATTTACGATAAATAACTTTCTCCGGGTTTTTACATCGCAAACCGTGAGAGAAAGAGACAAGACGAGTTCTCACATAATATAGCACCACCATTCGGTATGTAAGCATGTTTCCCGTCTCCCGCGTCTCCGTCGACTCCGACCATTAAGTTTTGTTATGCGACATAACTCAACGGTTTTTTAGGTTATATCCTATATTTTTGTTTATAACAATACTGTGAAAAAGTGGTCATAGGAATAAACAAAAACATTATGTCGACATGTACTATGAATGGATGTATAAATACCCACGAACAAGTTTGCTGAGTCCGGCGAAAATCATCAGAAACTGACTACACTGCCTTGGATAGGTACCACTCTATGTACTCTAAGGGAACTCCTGTACAGCAAAAATAAATTAATTAATATTGCCAAAAATCAAGGATTAAAAAATATGATAAGCGCCGGGTATTGTTTTCGTAATAATCGTTATCATCTCTGTCGTTTTGTAATATTGATAAAAAATATTATAGATATGATGAATCATTCGCCATTATTATGCAGCATCATCTCTGTAGGGCAGGGGTCGAAAAACAACATTGTGAAAAAAATCTAGTTACAACCAAACATATTAAGAAAAAAATAAACTTAATATCTGTATCTCTAATTCACAAACAGAACGAAAGCAAACCGAGTCTGTTTTACAGGTATTTCAATGAAGCCTGTTCAGAGAAACTAAAAGCAGTGGTACTATCCAAACTTTCTATTCTCTGTATCCTTCCCCTCCCCACACTCTTCAGTCTCAAGCAAACCTCAATTGGAGATGTCAGAGCCCTACTGGCTCCTTGCTCATTTGCAGTATTTATTTATTTATTTATGAATTAACGGAGTAAAGTCCAATTACAAAAAAGGCATATAAAACACGAAATGGAAAAATGAGCAACAGAGAAATAATAGCATATACATAATAATAAATGAAGCGATGACAAAAATAGGACAAATAAACATAAGAGAGAACATTCAGTCAAAGTTTCGGGAGAGTCGTACAGAATGACAAAAATCATTTAGACTGCTACCAAAAATTTCAAGACCATGGCTTGAATTAACGAGTCTTGACATTCTGGACATTGGAGAATTATACCCATAATTAGTATAGGGATGATTGAGGAACAGCAATTCATTGTTTCTGAGTCTACGGCAAGGAATGTTGAACTGGATAAGTTGCAACAGAGAAGGTGAGTCAATAAAACAATTAATAAATTTGTAAATGACCAGTATCTTTTATCAACAACAAAAAAATGGTCTGTTCTAAACTGGCGAACTAGCGAGAAACTCGACGGACAAAAGCGGAACAACCTCTGTGGGGCATCTCTGTGGGGCAGGGGTCGAAAAACAACATTGTGAAAAAAATCTATTTACAACCTAAGAAAAAATGTTTTAATATCTGTATCTCTAATGCACAAACAAAACAAAAGTAAACCGAGTCTGTTTTACGGGTACTTCAATGAAGCCTGTTCAGAAAAAACTAATAGCAGTGGTACTTCCCAAACTTTCTATTCTCTGTATCCTTCCCCTTCCCACACTATTCAGTCTCAAGCAAACCTCAATTGGGGGTGTCGGATCCCTACTGGCTCCTTGCTCAAGTGCAGTATCTTCTATCAACAGCAAAAAATCGGTCTGTCCTGAACTGGCGAACTAGCGAGAAACTCGACGGACAAAAGCGGAACGACCTCTTTGCAGTTGATGTCGGCAGCAAGAACGAGTCAGAAAATAGATTTTTGTGTAAAACTGTAGTATAGGGAATGATCTACAGGTGATTCGCGTTTCTCCACTCATTTATTACGGGCCTCTTCAAAATTCGTACTAACAAAACCCTCACCACAGACACCTTCCTTAACCCGCCTCAAAGCCTCGGTGGAGATATAGTTCCCCTGGCATTACACTATACAGACAAGGGTCTCTTACGAGGGCTCGCACCAAAAAAACAAATATTTATTATATTCTATTCGGGACACGTTTTGGGCTTCGTCAGGGCACATATAATAACCAAAGAAAAATACAGAGTTAATTATATATAGGTACAACAGTTAATATTATATGTGCCTTGACAGAGATCCAAGCGAAACCGGTTGGCCTTCATCATAATAAATTTTGGTTTTAAAGTATTCGTGTTTTATTTATTAATGCAACCAAATGAATTACTTCGAAAAAAATATTTATTATATTCTATTCGGGACACGTTTTGGTCAAAGCAAAATAATTAATTGCAATCATTAAATTTATCTTATATGATTTCTTCTATTTTCTTTACAGAGTAGACTTGCCCAACCGGATATTATTTAAAGTATTCGTGTATCCATTAATTTAACATAAAGAATGAAATATTATTTTTTATAAAACATAAAAAAAAAATTAACATTGAATAAATAACCATTAATTTTTAAAGTACGCTACAACAATCTAATTTACAGTGATATTATTTTTATACTAGTGTATTAAATGTTAGTTCCCATTTCAAATATAGAATAATGTCTGCTAGCATACAGGTACATCATGTGGAGGTAGGTACTTGACTAGATTTATTTTTAATATATCTGAAAAATATGCATTATGCAAATCTTAGAGTACATAGAGTGGTACCTATCCAAGGCAGTGTAGTCAGTTTTTAATGATTTTTGCCGGACTCTGGCCAGATTTGTGGCTAGGACTAGGGCTAGGATATTTATACATCCATTCATAGCATATGTCGACATAATGTTTTTGTTTATTCGTATAACCACTTTTTCACAGTATTGTACACAGCAAAAATATAGCATATAACCTAAAAAACCGTTTAGTTGTGTCGAGTTTAGTCGCATATGAAAACATGTGGGCGGAGTCCCCGGAGACGCGGGAGACCAAGATCATCCTTACAGTACATAAAAGCGGTGTGTTATTTTTGTTGTGTCTTTCTCTCTCATGGTGTTCGACGTAAAAACCCGGAGAAAGTGATTTATCGCAAGTTTGTATAGGTTAGGTAAAAATAATTAGCACTCTCTCCATACATTGTTACTCCAAGATACAAATTCTAAAATATGTCTTCAAACATAAAAATAATTTCCAAAAGAACGAAAATAGAATTAACAAAAGGGAAAACAATGTGCCTCAGTGAGGCATGGAACTGGCAGAGGAAGGATGAAAGTAGACTGAATGCTGTGGAAATGAGATCTTTGAGACGGATGTACGGTAAAACCATGTATGTCCGTATTACAAATGTGGATATGCGGAAAGAATGCAAGGCTGATATGAGCGTAATGGATAGGATCAAGAAAGGGACGCTTAGATGGTTTGGGCATGTAGAGCGAATGAACGAAAAAAGGAATGTGAAAAGAATATATGATGCGAAAGTGAATGGAAGAAGAAGTCGAGGACGCCCGAGAAAGACATGGCACGATCAAGTAAATCAAATACTTGAATCGGGTCATGTGAAGAGTCAGAATAACAGAAGAGTATGTATGAGACGATGTATGAATGTAAATGAAGCAAGAAGTGTGTGACAAGACAGAGTTGTATGGCGGTCCGTCCTCTCTGCCTACCCCTGCGGGGAAACGGCGTGATGGTTGGTTAGTTAGCAAACAATGTGTGTTATCCCCCCCCCTCCCGCCTAAGCAACACCAAATTCTAAACATTTAATGTTCTACCCTCAGAGCAATAATATACTTTTTAAATCATGGTAGAAAGACACAAATGTTGATACCTTATTTCTACAATTTCTTTTTTCTGATTTTGTTAATTTACTATAGGAAAAAATCCTGGGTGACAAGTCGGACTTCATCGCGATGTGTGGATGTACCCAAAAAATAATAAAGTTACTACATCGATCAAATATATCATCGTTGAGTTACTATAATCACGAGTTTTTTTAAATACTTATTTTTGGGGTGTGTAAAATTCCCTGTTATTTTCAAGTTTTTTAATGTATTTATATGAAGCATGAAAAAGTAAGTAAACAATAATAATCTACGAACAAGTTCTGTGCTTTCATTGTGAGTTATGAGATAAGCAAAAATAATTTATTGTGAAAACCGACTGTCTACTTCTACTACATGACATCGGATTGTTTCTTTAAAAATATATATTCTAGCATTATTCGCCTGAGTGAGTAAGTGGCTAATAGAGCACACAATACCGGTATAATTGATTGTTAACACAGAAATACCTCTCACTTTGATTACGGTCTATAAAATGTGAAGCAAATAGAAAAGAATGTAGGAAGTTCTGTCTAATAATATTCGCCATATTCGCGGATGACAACAATCAGAGCGGATTACAATTATTTTACAGTTACTTGGGCAAAACTGCGTTGCTTTACCGCTTTTATGGAAGATCGTTGCTCTCGGAAACTTGAAAACATTCAACCTGCTTTCGAATATATACGCAACAATAAGAAAATAGGTAATGACGGGAGAAAATAGTCATTGACATGTCAAAATGCATGGACAATGGCAAACAATGTCGAAAAATACCGAAGTAATAAGTAAATACAAGAAGTGCGTAGTTTTAAAACAATTGCATATTTTACACCGATTAGTTGCCTATTACAATCTACGAGAAATTATAATATGTACACAGGAAGAGCGGAAATAATATACAAATACGGAGTAGGAAGTGGCCGTGTTATGTGATAATCATCAACTCACCGGAATGTTTTCACGGAAAAATCCTCTTATCACGCACCGAAAACTAGAATTTTGGTAGAATTATTTCATAAACGGCACACTAGTACACAATTTTACTGACTTTCGAATAGTTTAGGCCCGAATCACGCCCAAATATAGAGTTAAACACGTCCGTACAGTCTCACTCTCACGTCAAAAATATTAACTGAACGGCCATCTTGGAATTTAGACACTGCGGCGTAAAAAACTATTGCGAAAATATGCATAATAATTTGTATTTTAAAAACTAGTCCAATGATTTGTAGACTCAAAGACTTAGAGAACTTAAACATAAAAGACTATAATTATTTAACAAAACAATGTTTGCAAAAATTTGCAATCGCCATAAGTTCAGTTCAAATCCCGCTTATCATTCAGGCAAAACCCTTTCTCATATTATTCACCTATGTAATTTATTTTTTAATCGTAATGCAGTTGTTACCTGTGAAAAATTACGGAATGTAACTGACCAGCCAAAGAAAAAATATTAGTTTCTATAATTTCTAAAATATAGAATAATGTCTGATAAAATACATTATTAGTAGGTACTTTATTAGGTAGGTAGGGATTGAAAGATTATTTTTTAAATTTTATAATTTCAATTAACGTCAGTTCCAAATTTGAAAAGTTTACACTCGTACATACATTGTAAGTATTTCAAATATAGAATAAATTTGTTTTCTTTTAAAATATATATAATTTAGGTAGGTTCTTTATGGCTTGTCTGGATTTGAAAATATACTTTTTATAATTTTCTCACCATCTAAATCAGTTCTAATTTTGAAAACTTCACACTCAAACATAGGTGCTAACAAAGAAAATAATTTTGTTTACTAGTTGTTAGCTGTTAAAAATCACAGTATGTAACTTGACTTACCAAGAAAAAATATCACACTCGTCCCAAACAGGGGTTTTAATGTAATCTCGAATGAGTGTTTTGTGCGATATCTTAGATAAATATTACTGAAATATTATAAATATACTTCTCTTTAAGTATTACAAATTACCTATGATTGTGTCATGAAAAGGTTTTAATAAGCAACATCAAATAAGGTAACTAAGTCACCTTCCTTTGGATCGTACATTTGATTTTTACTTTCAAATACAGAAAGATTAATCAACCCATTTTAAATATAAACTAAGTCTATATCTAATATGTCTGCTAAAATATATGATAGGTATGTACTTTATCACTTGTCTAGATTTGAATTTTATATTTGATCATTTTCTGAACACATAATCAGTTTCAATTTTGAAAAGTTCACACCTGTATGTACTCAGAGAAATTATTATGTTGTGAATTATTTTTATTTTTTACATTGTTACATTCATGGCCTATCCAATTTGTGTTGCATTCTGAGATATTGGAAAAAAAACTATTCAAATTTTAAGGTAACAATAAATTATCTTCACACTTTAAGAATTAAGTCTTATTTACTATGATAATTTACTTCTATAATATAGGAACTAAACTTAATATTAAGAAGAAAAAAAATTCCACTTGTTTAAATACTGCACTGCTCCCCATGAGGTTAGGCACAGATTTTGTTCATCAGATGAAGAATGATATCTGCATTCAAACAATTGACACATTTTCAGAGATTACAACCCTCGATTTTCCAATCTTCCCTGGGTTTGTAATTCCGACTTCGCTGTAATATTGACTCATGATCCTCCTACTTGGTAGTCATTGACTAGGACGTGTTGTACCTGAATGGGGTGGTTTCGGGTAGCTTTATTGTGAATGGCTTTTAAGAGTTTCAAGATAGAACCGTCACTGATTTTCAGGTCGGGGATCTTTTTTATCCCAAGCGGAATTTTGAATAGGCGCATAGTTTATAGAGTTTGTCTCATGAGCTACGCTACAAGTTGAAGCCGATTAATTTGTTTTTGTCTATAGGATCACATTACTTTTGCCAGCGGTGTCGGACCGTGTTTTTGTTGTTGATCAAGATTTGAATATTGTGAGGGAGATCGCCTCGGTAGTTCGGATGGTAGCGTTGAGAGATGAGTTTGAGGAAATGTCGATGTCTAGCGCATGTGTATTAGCGAAAATCCTGAGTTCTTGAATATTGTGTAAAAGACCTCTTGCATTCCAGAATGCGATGCATAGCGCGGAAGGAATAATAGATTTAGTCTTTGAAAGTAAATAAAGAGATGATCTTAGGAGCCAACTGAAAATATTATGGACATGTAGTCCAAGGAAAAGGCAGATTTGAATTTTGGAATCCATGAGAATGACACTGTGCACTGCGAGATTTCTAAGCATTTCCAGGTTATGAATAACCTGACAATAATTGTAAAACTCCTACTACTATCATAGTAGTAAGAGTTTTTCTTGAGATAAAGATTTTAGATGAGATAATGATTGAAATCAGTAGCATTGTGAGCGAAGCTCGGTGGCCAACCAGTTTGCAAATGCTATTGCCAATCCGTCTTACTTATTAGATTTTTACGCGCCTACGTAGCGTTGGTTTAGTTACACCTGACGTAGGCCATTAAGTTAGACAGATAAGCCGTGGTTTTAAGGCAAGTTTATCGCTATTCCGACCTTATAACACGCGTAACATTTACACCTCGTTTATGAGTAAGGGGGAATAAGTTTTAGTTGGGTTTCGGTTGCTAAGGACCTTACTCCCAAATATTTACAATTCACGGGGAAGGGAATAGCCTGCTTACTTCGAGTCTTAGTCAACAATCTCTGATCAACTATGGAATACATGTTTAGGATGGTTCCAGTGACCGCCAAGTCGCCGGGACAGGAATATCGAACATCTCTACTTAGTTTAGGTTTGATCGAATTAGTTTTTTTAAAGGATTGCGTAATAGCTTGGTGATAGCCTATAGTGATAGCATAGCAAATGGATATACACAATTATTTAAAACCAAAAACAAACAAACGAAGAAACTTCTTCAGAGAGTATATTTTATCGTAAAACAGTATGCAGATCTTTTAAAATGATCTTTATAAATAAAACAGGCAATATTTACCAGAAAAGAGCAAAATTTTACTCGTCAATAAATTCTGAAATGATTAATCTAAAGTAATGTGAACAAATATTATTATAGTGTACAAAAATAAACTGATTGTTTAAAATCACCTTTATACATAGAAAACGTTCAATACTTAACAAAAAGCAAAAAATGACTCAAAATCTCATGTCATCAAATTAACGTTACCCGTTTGTGTTTTGAATTGTTTGATCCTTGATGGCAGTTTGTTTTTTAACAGTGCCGCCTTGCGCCGTGAAGTACGTCCGTCTATTAAAATCATAGACTAAAAGTATAAACCTCGTTCAAAGTAGCGTGAGTAAACGAAAAACATTCAGGAATGATCGATCATTTTCACAATCGGAACTTTCCAAACGTAATAGACATTAAACAAACGATTGTCGAGATTATTATTATAAATTTGTAATGATCGTTTTCAACTTTGAGAAACATCAACATTTAATCAGAAAGATAATATTCGTTTCATGTTTGAGAAACGTAAAAAAATCATTTTGACATATAAATACAATGAAAATAATGACAACAATTGTGAACACAATGTGTCCACACCAGTCATTATTTTTAAATCTTTATTGTTGAAATTATTTTATTTTTTTCTTTGGTTCACTGTAAATATGTTATCCTATATTATGCTTAAATTACCCCTTTTTTACAGTTAGTTTTTTTTACCCCTGTCTTAAAGTTATGTCCATTTTCTTTTTTAAAACGACAGTGATTTAAATGTTTTGATAGTTTTATAGCTTTGAGCTGTGTATCTCTCTTGTTATTTATTTATACGTTGACTTATAAAAAATCTTGTTAATGTAAAAGCAAACTTAGGCGATGAAGAATAAAAAAAATTACCGACCAATAGTTGAGGTTCTTGAACATTCCGTAAAAATAGAAACATTCTCCTAAAAATCGTAAACATGCAGAGAATAGAAAAAAAATCTATGACTCATGCATTGTGCAATAAATAAAAAATAAAACTCACCACTTTAAGTCCAACTGCTTTAGTCCGGTCCATTTTTATAGATTTACCTTTGAAGATAGTTGAAAGAACGTCTCGGTGTCATTCCTTGAGGGTAAATATTAATACCACCATGCCTTGATGATTTTTTACACTTTTAATCCACTATCACAAACAAGATATTTTTGACGTAAGATTTTTTAAGACACTTTTGTTTAACACTGCACATTTGTTTATGAAAAAACTGTACTCTATGTTAATCATTTACATTGAATGAGCACGGAAACATTGAAACATTTTTATTAACGTTTAACGGCTTTAAATAAATAAATTCAAACAGCGAACACGCAGCTGTCGCACGCCGGCAAGGAAAAAGCAAACTGAAGAATGTTTCTCTTTTACCAATAGGAGGCCTGTTATAACTGTAAATGCTACAGTAAAGTGCCATCTAGGGCCAATAGATGTTACCGGCTGACTTAGGGAGTAAAGTGCCATCTATGGCTAATACAGTAAAGTAAGTAGTTTGAGTAAATGGACAACAAAGAGCAGTTTTTTTCAAATGCTTAAATCTTACCTTGAAAATCATAATTGTTTATCAAAAATATTTTTTAAATGTGTCGTTATTATTACTATGAAGAGCTCAATATAAGGTAATACACTGAACTTGTATTTCAAAATAAGCAATAGCTAAGAATTTAAAACTGTTTTACGTGAAACATAAATTCGCGCGCGAATTTAAAAAAATCGTCCGCTTTTCGGCGTGGATGTCGAAAAACCGCCCGTAAACAATGTGGTTATAAGAACGTGTGTTCCAAAGCTAATTTGGCTAGTGCTTAGAAAAAATAATGATTAAAATAAATCCTACTTCGATGCATAATATTTTTTTTACAACAAATTAAACTTTTTACTATTATTTTTTGTACACATATCTGAGTTCACTTTTCTGTCCTTTAAGGCTGATTCACACCAACGTCCGGATCCGCTCAGTGCCGATATTGTTCCGCAAGAGAGCTTATTGATATGGTATGAATATCAATCAAGGAGTATGTGCCAAGACAAAGTTGTGTGGCAGTATATCCTTCTGCCCAACTTTGTGATATTTAACTACTTATTTAGTTAAATAATTATTTTGAAGTGTAAAAATACTTACAGCGTAGATTTTTTTTTTAACCATTTTTTTATCACAAAATAATATTTTTAATAATTTATAAAAATATTATTTAGTGATAAAAAAAATGGTTTCTGATAAAAAAAATCTGCGATGTTAGTATTTTTACAATTCAAAATAATTATTTAACTAACTAAGTAGTTAAATATCACAAGGGTGGGCAGAAGGATATACTGCCACACAACTTTGTCTTGGCACATACTCCTTGATCGATATTCATACCATATCAATAAGCTCTCATGAGGAACAATATCGGCACTGAGCGGATCCGGACGTTGGTGTGAATCAGTCTTTAGGACGTTTCTCTCCCCTTCCCTGTCTTAATTAATATGCTTATTTAAAGCATTTCTTCAGGAGAAGAACTATCAGATTCAGTGGACGTCATAACGTTCAGACGATAACAAATGATGCAGTGTGTAAAGAAGGAATCAATCTTTCAGATAAAACGTTTTACCGAAAAACGATCTTTTGTTTTTGCATTCAGCCCCTCAATTTCTGCAAAACTATTCACAAAAACATTATTTTCCGTTTTCAATTGCGTAATCACGTATTTGATTACTTGCAGATAAAATTAATGAATGTGTAAAGATAACAGTTTCGAGTGCGCCATCTTTGTAAGCGGTTGTGAACTTATGGTATTTTTAGCCAGGTAACGGTTTAATCTCGACACACGTCAAAAGGGACATAGAAAGTAAATCATGAAGTAACGTATTCAGAATAGAGTTTTAAACTTTTTCTGTATGGGCAATTTTTCCCATGTATTAAAACAGCACTGTTCTTCCAGACATTAGCGCCCCACACGGCGATCGAACGAAATCATGTGCGACAGACGTTTGGCCTATTAATACCATCAGATAACTACAATGTGTATCGGATGTTGGAAGATGTTGTGTTTATTTGTTTAGCAATATCCGTAAACAAGAGCAAAGTTTCATTGTTTACCAACATTCGTAGGACTGTAAATTAAATATTTATGGGCATTAATAAATAATAGCATAAGTATATTTATATAACATTAATTTTAACTTCTCGGATAAAATTTGTCTGCGAAAGGAAAAGGGGAATGAGAAAAAAATGTCCATCAGTAATATATCTTGCATAATTAAAAAAAAAAAACTATTTAATTCTTTTCAAAAACCTGCATAGATGTGCAGTTTTTTTTAATTTTCTGAAGATCTCTACATACAAAAAAAAAAACAATTTTTGAAAGAAATAATCTCTTTATCCATCTAAGCAACTTAGCACACACAAAATACACACATTTGCAGATGTTAGTTCTTGGACAAGTGACAACTTGTATAAAAGTTCGTATAAATATTTCTGTATTGTGATGGCAAAATGTTATACGAGTATACCTAACTATTTTATAGTAGAGCAAAAACAAATTTTTGAAATGTATTTCTGTGATAGCATTTTATATCAAAAGAACGCAATTCTGTCCTAATTTTGTAAATCATATTGAAGTTGTGTTGTTATTTGGCATTCTATGAAGCTATGACTTTACCGCTGGTAGAAACTAAATACAGTGCTTTTTTTACACGCCCAGCACCTTAAAAAAATAAATTAAAAAACGATACTCATGGACGGTAATCAAACCCACATTTTTCCGATGCACAAGGCCTGATGGTGCGGATTTTAGATTCGCGCATTTCGTTTAATACTTGGTCGTTTAATACTCGGTACATATCTTCTGTTCGAACGAAAAATTCACACTGAATGTTAAAAAGAGACAAAGTGATGGAGAAACAAACAATTATAATGAGAGAAAAAATAGCGCAAATTAAGTTAAGTGAATGCTGTCGCATTATTTTAGCAATACCAGCCAACTTTGCTGGATTTTTTCATATAATCGTCTTCAAGTCATCATTCATAACATACTTACTAAGGTTCAGTTCATTTGGTACCTTAGAGCCTGAGATAACGGCATTCAATTTCCAACCCCAAAGCTCGCATTTTGTCCACAAAGTGGTATTTTTTTTAACAAATGTTGCTTTTGCTGCGTTTGTCATTGTCATTTTTCATTAACTCAAGGTCATCATTCGTTCCATAATTCCTTCATTGGGTCCCATAGAGCCTAAGAAAACGGCATCTAATTTCCGACCCCAAGTTTCACATTCTGCCCGCAAATTGATATTTTTTTTAATAAATGTTGCTTTTGGTGGATTTTTTCATTTAATCGTCTTGAAGTCATCATCAATAACATAAATCCTAAAGTTAAATTCTTTCGGTTTCATAGAGCCTGAGAAAACGGCATCCAATTTCTGACCCCAAGGCTCGCTTTTTCTCCGCAAAGTAGTATTTTTTTTAACAAATGTTGCTTTTGCTGGATTTTTTCATTTGATCGTGTTGAGGTTATTATCAATAACATAATTCCTAAAGTTTACTTCTTTCGGTTCCATAGGGCCTGGTAAAACGACATCTAATAACTGACCCCAAGGCTCGCATTGCTGGATTTTTTTCATTAAATCGTCTCAAGGTCATAATTCGTTCCATAATTCCTTTATTCGTTTCCATAGAGCCTGAGAAAACGGCACTAATTTCCGACCCCAAGTTTCGCATTTTGCCAGCAAAATTGGAATATTTTTAACAAATGTTATTTTTCCTGGATATTTTCATTTAATCGCGTTGAGTTCATCATCAATAACATAATTCCTAAAGTTTACATCTTTCGGTTCCATAGAGCCTGGAAAAACGGCATCTAATAACCGACCCCAAGGCTTGCGTTTTGTTCGCAAAGTAGTATTTTTTTAACAAATGGTGCTCTTGCTGGATTTTTTCATTTAATCGTCTCCATAATTCCTTCATTCGGTTTCATAGAGCTTGTGAAAATGGCATCTGATTTCCGATCCCAAGTTTCGGATTTTGCCCGCAAAATGGTATATTTTTGACAAATTTTATTTTTGTTGAATTTTTTCATTTCATCGTCTTGAGGTTATCATCAATAACAAAATCTCTAGAATAAAATTTCTTCGGTTTCATAAGACCCTGAGAAAACGTCATCCAATTTCTGACCCCAAGGTTCGCATTTTGTCCGCAAAGTGGTATTTCTTTAACAAATGTTGATTTTGTTGATTTTTTTTTCATTTAATCGTGTCAAGGACGTCATTTATACCATAATTCATTCATTCGGTTCCATAGAGTCTGAGAAAACGGCATCTAATTTCCGACCCCAAGTTTCGCATTTTGCCCGCAATTTTGTATTTTTCTAACAAATGTTGCTTTTGATGGATGTTTTCATTTGATCGTGTCAAGGTCATAATTCGTTCCATAATTCCTTAATTTGGTCCAATAAAGCCTGAGAAAACGGCATCTAACTTCCGACCCCAAGTTTCGCATTTTTCCCGTAAAGTGGTATGTTTTTAACAAATATTAATTTTGTTGGATTTTTTCATTTCATCGTGTTGAGGTCATCACCAATAACATAATTCCTAAAGTAAACTTCTTTCGGTTTCATAGAGTCTGAGAAAACGGCATCCAATTTCTGACCCCAAGGCTCGCTTTTTGTCCGCAAAGTGGTATTTTTTTAACAAATGTTGCTTTTGTTTAATTTTTCATTTAACTGTGTCAAGGACGTCATTTTTTCCGTATTTTCTTCATTCTGTTTCATAGAGCCTTATAAAACGGCATCTAATTTTCGACCCCAAGTTCCAAATTTTGCCCGCATAATTATATTTTTCTAACAAATGTTGCTTTTGATAGATTTTTTTAATTAATCGTGTCAAGGTCATAATTCATTCGATAATTCCTTCATTCGGTTCCATAGAGCCTGAGAAAACGGCACCTAATTTCCGACCCCATGTTTCACATTTTGCCCGCAACTTGGTTTATTTTTAACCAATGTTACTTTTGCTGGATTTTTTCATTTTATCGTGTTGAGGTTAATATCAATAACGTTATTCCTAAAGTTCACTTCTTTCGGTTCCATAGAGCCTGGGAAAACGGCATCCAATAACCAACCCCAAGGCTCGCATTTAGTCCGCAAAGTGGTATTTTTTTTTAACAAATGTTGCTTTTGTTGGATTTTTTCATTTAATCGTGTCAAGGACGTCATTTCTTTCATAATTCTTTCTTTCGGTTCCATAGAGCCTAAGAAAATACTATCAATAACATTATTCCTAAAGTTCACTTCTTTCGGTTCCATAGAGCCTGGGAAAACGGCATCCAGTTTCAGACTCCATGGCTCGCATTTGGTTTGCAAAGTGATATTTTTGTAACAAGTGTTACTTTTCCTTGATTTTTTATTTTTTTTGTCTTCAGTCATTCATTACATAATTCCTTTATTATTTACATAATCCTGGTCCCATAGAACCAGAAATAATATCATCTAGTTTCAAAACCTAAGGCTCGCAGTTAGCCCGGTAAATGGTTTATTTTAATCAAAAGTTAATTTTGCTAGATTAATTTCATAATTCCTCAATTCGGTCCCAAAGAACCTGATAAAACGGCATCTAATTTCCAACCCCGTAAAATTGTATTTCTTAACAAATTATTCTTTTGGTGGTTTTTGATTTATTTAATCGTCCTAAGGTCATCATTAAATTCACATTTCCTCTGGTTCACTTCATTTGGTCCCATAGAACCATAGAAAACGGCATCTAATTTTCGCCCCCATTTTGCCCACAAAGTGGTTTGTTTTATCAAATGTTACTTTTGATGGATTTTTTTCATTTAACCATCATTAGTTTAACATTCATAACTTCATTCCTAAGGTTTATTTCAATCGGTCCTATGGGTCTTGAGAAAAAAACATCTAATTTCTGACCCCTACGCTTGCATTTTGCCTGCAAAGTGATATCTTTTTGTCAAATTTTCCTTTTGCTGAATTTTTTCATTTAATCGTCTTAAGGTCATTACATTATTCCTTTATCATAGAGCCTTGAAAAAAGGCATCTAATTCTCGACCCCAAGGCTCTCATTTTGCCAGTTAATTGGTAATTTTTTGAACAAATGTTATTTCCGAAGATTTTTTCATTGAATTTGCTGCAGTTCATCTCTTAGCACAGACCAAAAGTTTTAGTTCATTCGATTCCATTGGAGCCTAAGAAAACGGCGCTTTCTTTCCGAGCCCAAGAAAAAACAGTGTGTAATTCAAACATCCTAATGTAGGAATTTTAAAAAGTACACAATAAAACATTGTTTTCATTGATGGCAATCGAACGGCACGATGTAAAAACCTATGCCTCTCTCTCGTCTTACGCTTAAAAATGAGAAGATTATGCGAAATCAAGCAGGGCAAATGAGAAAGAATTTGACGCTTAAATACGTGTCAAATTAAAACTAAATAGTTTAATAAAATAGTGTGGCAGGGCTATATGAATTTATAGTGCTGTCGTATCCTTTCAGCAATGTCTGTCATTTGACTTAAGGCTTACGACGTTTATTCACAATACGAATGCACACGATTTTTTTGTGCCTATTGATATAAATGTTAAGTTTTTAGAAATAGTGCAGTAGAAACATTGAGCCACTTGTAAATCATACTTTATATTCAGATATTTTCAGAGTGGAAACCTGCCAAAAACAAGTGGTTAACAGTCTTGGAGTAACGATATAAGGAGGTATAGCTTAATATTTTTACCCAACCTATATAAACATGCAATAAATCACTTTCTCCGGGTGTTTACGTCGTGAGAGAGAAAGAGTCAAGAAAAGTCGTCACATAATATTGTAACACTTCTAAGTGTGTAAGAATGTTTTCCGTCCGCGCTAACTTCACATCATCGAGTTGTATAACTTACGTCAACGGATTTTGATGTTATTTCCTATATTTGTGTTGATTAAAATACTTGTAGTGGTTATACAGATAAGCGAAACACGACAGTGATATTTGCTATGCGTGAATGTTCAAATAAGACCAAAGAAAGATTATAAAACATCACTTTACAGGAGGTATTTCAACAGTTTTTAATATTTTTGACCGAACTTTAGAGTTATCATATTTTTGATGATTTATGTCTTTATAGACATAAAATAAACAAAAAAGCTACCATTATTATTTGTGAAAATTTTCTGTTATTAGTGTTTACATGATATTTTGACTTTATAAATAATTTTAATGGTGTATTGAAATTGTTTTGTTTAATGTGTTTTATTATGTTTATTAAAAATGTCCGAATTCCACGTGGGCGGTAATTAATAGACTATCCAACATCCTTTAATATATCTTTGTCTCTTTCTATCGAGTCAGTATAAAGTCAACCGTCCTGACTACACTGTTTCGCAAAGATACCTCTCCATGTCCTCCAAGGTTGATCAGATCAAGTAGATCGGAGTGAAGGAGACTGGTCCACCAGGGCAAATAAAATAAATTCTTAAGAAGACAAAAAGTCATTATTTTACATTCAAGGGCGCGCTAGTATTACTGTTCTATTTCTCCTTACATTACAACTAAGCAATTTCCGTATTCACTCCCTACCCACGTAAATACAATCACTCTTCAGTAGGCCAAAGTAATTCAGTGTCCTTACGGTGTCAGTCAACTCGGTCAGGTAGACCACTGCATTGTTCCAGAGATTTCCGTCATGACGTCTAGAATGCCGCATCACACCTTCAAACATCTGGTTCACAGGTCTGACCTTTAGTACCTCTAGAAGTCAACAAACTTTAAATGATTTTCACGACGTATAAATAATATTGTCTAGGAATGACCCGTTCGCCTTCCAAGAATACTATGGACTTGACCGGTCTTCCGTCGGGAATCCTTCGGAATAACGAATAAACGTTTTCCTGAAGAATAAATACTCGGTCGCCGCAAGGAAAAGTTTCTCGCGCGTGACATCGAAGAGGTTGCTCAAACAGTTTGTATCGTGTTGGTATTGTAGGCAAATTGCATCAGTCCGTAATGAAAAGTATACACAGCCTGTTCAAAACAAAAGGTGAATTTTGAATTTTCGCGGGCTGTGTACATTCGATTATCGATTTTTTTGTTGTTGTTATGTTGGTACACATATGTTTATCATATGTTAGCATTATCAGCCATTTTGGCTTAGTGGTTTGTTTTTGACAACTGGAAAGGTTGGTCACGTTTTTTGTGCGTTCTTCGATTTTTTACTTTGAAAAAAATGGATCCATTTTTAATCCATTTTTTTCAAAAGACAAAAATCGAAGCCACAGTCAAAAGCGTTGGACTAATTCCTTCCAGTTGTCAAAAATAAACCACTAATCCAAAATGGCTGATAATGCTAAAATATGATAAACATACGTGTACCAACAAAACAAAAAAAAAACGATAATCGAATGTACACAGCCCGCGAAAATTCTAAATTCACCTTTTCTTTGAACAGGCCTCGTATAGTTTAGCAAATAAATGTAGAAAAAAGTGGAGGGCGCTGCAATCGCCTACATGAAAGGTTCATCGGTTAAAGGATACAAATTTAAAATATCACTATGACCTAGGTGCATTTTTTTCACATTATGGATACACGGTGTTTACAAATTAGTGTGAAACGATTGAAAAATATGAGTCAAATGAATATTCAAAGCTTCATCTCTCACGAGAGAAATGACATCGCACGCTGAAAATAATTGCGTTAGTCTAGAAATTATAGGCAGAATGACTTGTGAAAATTTCATGACGCTAGAAAACACAATTCAAAGGCTTTTACACACAAATGGATATACTACTACATACAATGGATTATTTTTAGTAAAAATACCTGTTATTTTTTTAATGAATGTTTTAAAAAATTATGTTTATTTTATGTGAAGTTTCAAATTCATAAAAATCGTTTTTACCATAAGAATCAGCTTTATAAACTAAAAAAAAAACTAACTAACCATCACGCCGTTTCCCCGCAAGGGTAGGCAGAGAGGACGGACCGCCATACAACTCTGTCTTGGCACACACTTCTTGCTTCATTTACATTCATACATCGTCTCATACATACTCTTCTGTTATTCTGACTCTTCACACGACCCGATTCAAGTATTTGATTTACTTGATCGTGCCATGTCTTTCTCGGGCGTCCTCGACTTCTTCTTCCATTCACTTTCGCATCATATATTCTTTTCACACTCCTTTCTTCGTTCATTCGCTCTACGTGCCCAAACCATCTAAGCGTCCCTTTCTTAATCCTATCCATTACGCTCACATCAACCTTGCATTCTTTCCGGATATCCACATTTGTAATACGGTCATACATGGTTTTACCGCACATCCGTCTCAAAGATCTCATTTCCACAGCATTCAGTCTACTTTCATCCTTCCTCTGCCAGTTCCATGCCTCACTGCCATACATCAGGGTTGGTATAAGCACTCCATTGTGGACTGCTAGCTTCGCTTCTTTGGACAGTTTCTTATTTGCCCCAACAGCGTTCAGTCCTCCATTAATGGAGTTTCCTGCATTCACCCTTCTTTCAATATCCTTATCAGCCTTTCCGTCTCTTGTAAACATACTCCCTAAATACACGAACTCATCCACTTGCTCCAAGTATTCATCATTCACAACTATATTGCACGCTGTTCTCGTACTCTCTCTTTCAAACACCATCACTTTGGACTTACTTACATTCATCATCAACTCATTTTGCATACATACTTGGTTCATCCTAGACACGAGAAACTGTAGATCTTCCATACTGTCAGCAATCAGCACCGCATCATCCGCATACAATAGGCAACATACTTTCACATTGTTCATTTTCGCGCCCAAGCCCACACCTTTCAATTCTTGCATACAATTATCCATGTACAAATTGAACAACCACGGTGACATTACGCAGCCTTGTTTTACACCTTTTGTGATGTTAAACCACTTCGTAAAATCACCGTTCACTCTAACACATGCAACGCTTCCCTCGTACAAGGACGCGATTGCCTGTATAAGATTTGTGTTAACTCCATACATGGATAATACCTTCCACAATTTGTCCCTATCAACTCGATCATACGCCTTTTGCAAATCGACAAAAGCACAGAAAAGTTTCTGGTTTTTTGCCAAAAACTTCTCTGTAAGCATCCATCAGCTTTATATATTCTAGTAATAATAGTATTGCTATGTAATATTGACGACCAGCGCAAATATTTTTAAAAATTATTTTGTGTTGTAACACATTTAATTGATATAAAACAAAATATAGTATATTCGCGGCTCGTTCCAGAGTGGTAGATACTCTGAGTATCGCCCTGGTGTAAGACCACCATTCAGAATTGAAACGGCTTAAGCCGTGTTTGGTGACCAGATCTGAATAGACAGGTACTTCCCAACCTTCCCCTTCCTCATCTCCTTCTCCTTCCCTCCCCTACCATCAGCCTCATAACATACCCCTTTTGGGGATTCCACAGTCTCACTGGCTCTAGACGGTTGGGAGCAGTAGAGACTCTTGCGCGGTATTCACTTTTTTTTTTTTTTTTTTTTAAATCAAAATTCATTCTAAATTCATCGCTAGCAAAAACCAATTTGAAGCAACAAGTCAAAACTATTGAATCGCCCCTCTATTTCCAGCTTAATCCATGAGTTTCAAGTTTTCCAGGCCACCGCGGGAAAGGGACATGGCATCACCCCACGGGGTCATTCCCTCGAGAGTGATTTTCTCCGCGGGGCCGGGAAAACGCTCCCGGGCTCGAGGCGTCGGGACGGAGCGTCCACGCGAGTGGGAACGGCGGCGCTACAGTATTTTTAATTTCGCTGACCTCCCGGCGCCGATTACAATACACAGTGGACATTTGGTTGAGAAATATTTTTGAGGCGGTTAACGTTACGTTATATTCTCCTTATATGGTATTGCGAGGAGATCACAGTAGGGCATAGAAATCATTGATACAGTCTAGGGAACCTATCATTTTGTGCTTCACTCTACACAGTACCTACTCTACACCGTAGGCCCTTACCCAGGGATGATCATGTGCTCTAGTGGGCGCTATTGGAGCAGGCGGCTATAGTACCCAATCAAAGTGCTTTATTTATGTAATTTATATATATAAATATATACATATATATATATATATATGTACTCGTATCATATGTAATGACAAAAACATATTATTCATGGACGGCAGTTGAACCCGTAAGCTCGCGGCCCGACGGCGCGGAATAAAAACCCGCGCCACCCGTCTTATACTCGATACGAGTTGGTGCCAATCATCTGTTCGAACGAAAAATGTATCTGCTCCAGGCGCCGTTTGACTCAGGGCCAGGCTTGGCCCCTACCAATTCGCCACGTAGGTAACTACGGGTGTAGAAGCACCATTGTTGAATCCGAAGCTGCGATAAAACATCGAATATGTTTTCAGCTTCAGATGAATTTGGAAAATAGGGTTATTTATCCAGTAAAGACCTTTTTCCTAAGAACTCACTAATGTAAACTTAAATTCAGTCAATTAAATAGAACCATCAGATGGTGATAGTAATGGCCTAATGAGCCACAGTACTAGTTAGATAGACATTATGAGGGGTATTTGTAAAAGCCCCAGCTAGTTAGCAGAGGATTACGAAAGAATCCATAAAATCAAAAAAATCAAAGGACTTTAAAGCGATAAACTATACTACTTAACGGAAGTGTCTAATTATAAATGGGTAGAGATTATTGGAATGAAGGGAAAATGTGAAACCATTCACTCACCGATGTAGTTGAAGTAGAAGTTCTTGATTATTCTTACACAGTTATGTTGTTAAAGAAAAGAATCACAACAAAAGCACCACACTTAATTTTATATAACTTGGAAAACAACAACAAGCCGACGAACAAGCGAGATACCAACGAACAACGCGAAAAACGTTTTTTCATATGAAACTCTCCTGTTTCGATTTTGTAACTTATTTCGAACATCATGCTGTTCCACACGGAATTCAATATTGCGAAATGGTTGGATAAGGTAGGAACTGGGTGAAAACTTGAAGGTAAGAACTTAAAAAATTATCTTTATAACAATATTAAAATATGCGAGACTGTTCATAGCTTTGGGGAAAATTATTTATTACATATTTTCGTAGAAAGCAATTACTTTGTGGTTTGACAAATTCAAATGAAAATGAAATAATATTTTTGTATGGGACCTCAGAGATTTAATTTAAAAAATTATGACCGACCGGTTTCGCTTAGCCTAAGCATCATCAGGGTACAACATTAAACTAAACCTAAAAATACATGGCGTGCGGTAATATATGCTCATTCATACAGATGGAGAACACTATTTAAAATAAAATAAGAGAACAGTAAGAAAACAAAAAAATAACATTTGAAGTATAACAAAGGAACAGAGAGAAAGAGACAGATAATATCAAATGAAAGAGGTAAAACGTCAACTGAGAACGTGATAAAAGAATGATGATGCTTAGGCTAAGCGAAACCGGTCGTCATTTTTTTCAATAAAACCTGTGGATTTTCATTATTAATTACAATCAAATGCAACATGACATTGCCTCCTTCATTTTCAAATTTAATTACGATTAGCAATTAGCTTTCTCGACTCATGAGTTGGACAAGTGCAAAGAACCAAAATTTGAACATTAATGGAAAGGCTCGTATATATTCGTACAGTTTCAAATAATTTCATACACTTTATTATGCCCTTTTGACTATAAAATTATAAACGGACAGTGCTTCTGTATATAGGCAATGCGCATACCACCACTTCTGGTAAGAAATTTTTATTTATACGTATCGCAAGCAGAGTTGACGCGAACACAGTACTTTCACAGATGCATTGCTAGCATACAGCATGTTCAAAAAAAGTTGACGTCATAAAAGAAAACTTCAATCAAATAGAAAATAAAATGTTTTTTAATATGTATTAAAAAGGACAACTTTTCGAATAAATGTAAGAAAAAATTCTCGAATATTATATTTATGAACGTATACGCTTGTTGTAAACTAATTGTTGCTTTCTTAATGAAAACAATAAGCAGGCGTTCAAGACAAAATGCTGTTTTTCAGTGACGTTTGGCAAGGCATAAAATCTTTAGTTTGTGTCGTTTGGACCAACTCTAATTACGCGACCAACGATTGAACAGTTTCATGTCTGGTGGTCGTTTTCATGACAACATCAGGGCTGCTTCCTTAAAAAAAATGAGTATTTAAAATTATCGTTTCCGGCATGTCAAAGATGTCCACTAGGTCTGCGCCCATCTCCCCGCCATTTCCACGCGCCGCTACCTGCCTACAACTACAAGCAGCATCCACTGGACCCGACATCTCACTATCAGCTCCACTCACTCCACTGTGCCCGCCCCGGTCCGACCCGCGCAGCCGTTCTTCCTCCGCGATACCGCGATCACTAGGCGTTTGTTTTCATACAACGTTATTGTAATATCGCCCAGACTTTGCCAGATATTATGTGGCGCGAGTTAAGTTCGTAGTGCGCCGGTCAATTGAGTCGGAAAATAGACAATCTGTAGTAATCAATTTGTACGTTTGAATTTTTATAAATTCAAAAAGTGTTCGAATTTTTTGAAAACTTTTGTTTTTTTGTGACAGTGAAGTGACGTTTGGGAATTTTCGAGAAATAACGGTAATTTATTAACAATTTTTATTTTTATTTTTGTAGATAGCAATCACTTTGTGGTTTGACATATTTAAAGAAATGAAAAAATAACTTTGTGTAAGAACACGGATATTATTTTATTTTTTTATGACCGACCGGTTTCGCTTAGCCTAAGCATCATCAGGGTACAAAATTAACACTTAATACAATAGTCATATTCTTAAATAATCAGATAAATTTGTCCAGTAGTCCAAATATTAGGTATATTTCCTGTAAACTCATAAAATGTATTATTATTCTTTAATCACCTTCTCAGTTGACATTTTGTCTTTTTTAATTCATATTATCTGTCTCTTTCTCTTTGTTCCTTTGTTATAATTTAAATGTTATTTATTCCATTGTTTTCTCATTGTTTTGTTATTTTGTTCTCTATCTGTATGTAAATATAACCGCACACTTTGGTATTTTTTGTTTAGTTTGAAATTGTACCCTGATGATGCTTAGACTAAATGAAACCGGTCGGTCATAAAAATAAAAATAATATCCGTGGTCTTCAGCAAAGTTTTTTTTCCTTTCTTTAAATATTGATATTTTTATAACGTGTGTCAGTAAGTGTTATGAAGTTGGCTAGGTAACAGCGAAATGTATTAGCGGTTAGAAGGTTCATTTATGACGTTATATTTGATATAGACAGTTTGTTGCGGGTTCGATTTCAATTGAATTAAAAATAGTATGGTAGTTATAATACCCGACTTTGCCAGAAGTTTGAAATCGTGTGCGAATCCTCTGAACAATACTGAGAAACAATAAGTAAGAAAAGTTCATCTAAATCAATTCAACTAATTGACTTGTTGATATGTGTTCTTTGTATTTATTTTTTTTATTTTTTATTTCGACAACCTTTTATCAAAATCTTTTTTCTTATTGAATAATTGGTAACAGTAAACAAACAATGGGGCATTGAAAAAGTATATTTTTAGTCATTTACATTTTCAAAGTTTCATAGCTCGTGATGAACATTACATTTTCAGCTATTTCACATGCTTTGGCAGGGTATTCTTGTTTTTTTTTACGCACAACCAAAACTATATAGTGGTTTGTATGCAAAACACTGTAGTTAATATTTAGTTTTTTATTCAAATTTAATTAATGACACAAAGTAATATTTCGATCATCGTCGTTATTATTAGCTTCCAAACAATATTATGTTTAACAAAGATTACCCCTCTTTGTGACGTCTGGCAACTTTCTTTGTAATCAAAATTGTTAAAGAAAACGTTACACATTACTTTAAAATAAACATCGTTTGAAATATGTCATTATTTGATTTAGTTTTGAAGTTATAATATAAGTTATTCTTATAGCATACATTCCTACCTTTAATACGTTTCTTTCTTCATCGGTTTTGAGTTTTTAAGAGAAATTATTTTACTGCATTTTACCTGCATTGTTTCCCAACCCACTCAGCTTTGTGCCTAATGCTTTATTTGTATGATAACATGAAAGAAAAATGAATAATAATATTTGGATAATTTAAAAATCACCTCAAATTATATTGAAGTGTCAAAATAAATTTTAAAACAACTGAATTTGTTTTGATTTCGAGAAAACTCAGCTTTGCGTCTAACCCTTTGTTTGGATGAAAAAAAAAACATTACGTCGGAGTGAAGCGGTAATTTCTTTTGTAAAACGAATTTATTTGTTTCTTTACCTTTTTGATCTGACAACGTCTTAGGACCAGTGGCGGCTCGTGACTTTTTAGTATGCTAGAGTGCTAAGATTGAAAAATACGACGTTTTTGATGTTGTTATAGCCAAAAAATGATTTTTATTTTTGAAAAAAAAAAAAAAATATTGTATGAAGATTTTCAGGATTTTCTGTTTTGGTGGTGCACTGCACGGTTTTCTGAAAAATCTTCATGAAAAAAATTTAAATTTTGACAAAAAATAAATCGTTTTCGGCTACAATAACATCAATAATTACGTTTTTTTTTAAATCTTAGCACTTGAGAACATTAAAAAGCCACGAGCCGCCACTGCGTTAGGATGGGTTAACCCAGTTTTAACGTAATAATATCTTCAGCAAGCGTTAGTTAATTTTGAGTTCAACGATCCTTACCACAAATTTATTCGTGGCATTGAGAATATTAAATTTGAGAGTTACGTTTATTTTTAATTTGTCCACTTCTATAAATGTTTTTTTATTACTGCGTGAACGTTTAGAAGCATTTTCCTCGAAATGTTGCTAATGACGTTGGGTCACGTAGCTCACCGAGAACCAAACATCCAATGCTATAACCACGAAAATAGATGGAAAATGCAGCGCGATCATTTCAGAACTAAAACAATACATAATTAGAAATTACGAAATTGTTTCCAGTAAATCAGGAGTTAATAACGTACATGTTTATTTATAATGTATTTGTTTTTTTCTGTTAAAATGTTTTTTTTTTTAGTTAACGTTATTTACAGTCTGACATAAATAAACATACATTTTATACAATATGTAGACATTTGAGTGAACCTAATTTTTTTCACTACTATGGCAACATCGAGATTTCTAAATTTTGGAACAAATTATAGTTCTTTCAAATGTGAGGTTATGTTTGACATTTGACAGAAAACGGTGCAACTCTATTTTCTCTAACATTCTTCTTCTTTAATTGGCTTAGGTGCGTCTCTTCAACATATTTACTATTAAATTTTACGTTGGCATCTAATAAATGGCTTACTTAATATAAATATACTCGCATATACATGTTTATAGATTTTTAAATTACCTTATTGATGTGGTATCATTTTCTATTGAAAAGTACCACTAATTTCTTAAAACCGTGTCTACACGATGTGAAAAATATACGCCTGAATACCATAGTGCTTTTTAAAGATGTTTTTAGTTCATTTAACCTTTATACCATCATGGTATTGCCATTTAAAGCGGTTTAAACGATTGCAGCGATCTCCATTTTCTTCTACATTTATTTGACAGACGGTAATTTCATTGATCCAATATTGACCCATACGTAAGTAATTTCTCTGTAGTACATAGTTAGGTACTTTTATTTGAGAATTTTCTCAAAAAGCATCGTAACAGTTTATTTGACAGCATTGCTCAGTGAAAAAAAAGGTGTAATAATGTATTTTTTCTTGCGAGTTCAAATAAGTGACGTTAAGAGCATAGACAGTTTCATTTAATAAAATTAGTAATTTAAAATTATTTTGAAAAGTGTCATCATAAGTTGTTTTTACTGCTGGATGCAAGCCGTCTCTAATTTACAATGCATATTTATTAAGCTGTGTATATTATTTATTTTATTGTATATGCCCGAGTGAGCTTTTACGTATAAAAGTTTTCATTAAACAGTAAACAAAATGAAAATTATTCGCTCAAACAAAATAAAGAATAGTTGTAAAATAGTAAAGAATAGTGTTTTATTCTCAGAGCAATAATATACGAGAGAGAGCGCTGCTGTAGTCAGTTTTGATGAGCTTAGCCGGACTCGGCAGACCTGGGCGTGGCTAGGACTAGGGCTAGGGTATTTATACATCCATTCATAGCACATGTCGACATAATGTTTTTGTTTATCTGTGTAACCACTTTTTCGCAGTATTGTTATAAACAAAATATAGCATATAATCTAAAAAACCGTTAAGTTATGTCAATTTATGTCGAATATCAAACGTGTGGGCGGAGTCAATGGAGACACGGAAGAACAATCTTACAATACTTTAAAGCGGTGTGATAATTTGGGAAATTTTGTGTCTCTTTCTTTCTCATGGTGTACGACGTAAAAACCCGGAGAAAGGCATTTATTCTAAATTTATATGGGTTGGCTATAAAGAATTATCTCTCTCTCCATATATATTGTTACTCCAAGGTTTTATTACATTAAATTAATATTATTTGTACTTTTTTTTTCTAAATTATGATTTTATAGATTGGGTAGGATAATTTAACATCAAACATAAAAAATAAAAATAAATGTATTTAACTCTACTAGTTATATGTATGTATTTGACTCGATGAATTGAATTCCTAAACCATTCTTTTACCTGAGCTCTGGGGTCTTGAAATATGCTCACCTGAATATGTATCTGAATTTTTAGGCTAAGGTCACTATTTTCAGCTGTAATTTCATTTCTAGCATGAGGCATAGAGCTATTAAATACCATTTCATTTGGTAAAAAAAATGGGAAAAAGCGCCATGGACGTAGTAATGCAGAAAGCATCCAACCTCAAAAATATTAAACTAAGAAAAAGGCGTTTAAAAATATGACGATACAAAAGCGTATTACGGCGTTTGTAAAGTGAATACAAGTGTTTTATTCGTAATGAGAATTATTATAAATAGGTAATTTATAATCAATTAATGTATTTATTAAAAAAATAATTGTATTCCCTATGTTATCCTACATTTTGATGTTTTTAAACTTCAATTTAAGTCAAATATCTGCAATTTGGGCTAATAAAAAATCGAAAAATCTCTTTAATTTGGAGCTTGAAAGTTTTCAGCAGATAGAAATCTCGTATATCGAAATATGTAAAACTCGATTTTGGCTAATTGTGTATTGGACGCTCTCTACATAACTACGTCCAATTTAACGTCATACATTATTTATTTTTTTAACTATGGATTTATGTGTATTATTTATATGTATTTATTTGACTTGATGAATTAAATGGCATTTTTTGTCTGAGCTCAGGGGTTTTGAAATATGCTCATCTGAATATTTATCAAAGGTCGCGGGTTCAAACCCAGCGTGCGCCAGTAACTTTTGTTTAATTAATATGTGTCATAACACATTTAATTCATATAAAAATAATGAAAAAAATATATTTGCGGCACTTTCCAGAGTGGTAGATACTATAAGTATCGCCCTGGTGAAAGACCACCATTCAGAATCGAAATGTTTCTTGAAATGGCTTTAGCCGTGTTTGGTGACCAGATCTGAATAGCCAGGTACTTCCCAACCTTCCTCTTCCCAATCTCCTTCCCCTCCCCATTACCTTCAGCCTCACAACATACCCTATTTGGGGATGTCATAGTCTCACTGGCTCTGGACGGTTGGGAGCAGTTGAGACTCTTGTGCGGTATTCATATTAAAAAAAAACTGAAGTCTCAGGGCAACGCGACTCTTTCCAGCTGCAATTTCATTTCGAGCATTAAATTGCATTTAGTTTGGTAAAAAAGTGGGACAAAGCGCCAAATTATTTTGTACTTATTTTACAATTGATCAACAGGAAAAATAATAATGCATCGAATGTTTAAATTAAATATAATTAAATAAAAACACTCGTTGTTTTAATCCGCTTTTATTTTTGTATACGTCTACTAGTTTCGATTCAGCAGAATCTTCATCGGGACTTAAAAAGATACTGTATATTTTTTAGTCCTGATAAAGATTCTGCTGAATCGAAACTAGTTGACACATACAAAAATTAAAGTGGATTAAAACAACGCTTGTTTTTATTTAATTAATCATGCCAATCCACAAAGTGTTTGCTTATTGTGATAATTAAATCAAAGTTTATTTTTGATGAAAATGTAATCAAATACATTTTAATTCTTTTCATTTTTAGTTTCCCTCTCGTAAAAAGAGAAGACTTTAAAAACATGCACTTGGCTGTGTGTTTTGCGCGTAAGGCGATATCTCGCGGGCGCTATGAATAGCGGGAGACTCCTTTATTCACTTCCCCCACACTAAGTGTTTGCAAACAAGTTTACACAGCGCTTTCGGTTTTCAGCGTTTGTTTATGCATTATTTTCAAATACAATCGGAAAGATGAATCGGTCTTCATTCAGCGTTAGTGACGTACGAGCTGCGCGACAGTGAAATACGCTTTGTTTTAAAATCGTTTTTCTTATATCGCAGAGCGGTTTTTTGGAAAATTTGTTTATGTTTTCGTAAAACGATTATTATATTACAGCTGATGTAAGTGATTGTGATTTATTTGTTTTAATTTGTAAAGAAAGTCAAACATTCCCGGGTTGCGAATAACCTGACAATATTTGAAAACTCCTACTGCCATCATAATAAGCGGAAGAATTAGCAGAGGAATTGAACACACGACGCCCGGAGGGGAATCCGACGCGTTTGTCGAATTATGATTATTATTATTAATATTAGTTTTTTCATTGAATATGGGGTGAGACCATTGACTTATACTATTTTTAGTGACTAGATCTGAATCGCCGGGTATTTACCAAGTAGTTTTAAAGTAACCTTAAGCCTCAGTTTTTGTGAGGAGAAGAGAAAGTGTAAAGTCAGAGGCGGTTAGTGGTCGAGTGATCTGAAGCGTTGAGTTCAATTCTCTGGCAGCTAAATCCTCCATCAATGCCAAACAACATTTTCCTCTTTTATAAGAATATTACAGAAAATGATTTTTATTTTTTCAAGTTTTTTTTTTTTTCGTATGAAGATTTTTAGGATTTTTCAGTTTTGGTGGTGCACTGCACGGATTTCTGAAAAATCTTCATACAAAAAATTGAAATAAAAAAAATTTAAAAAACGTTTTCGGCTACAACAACATCAATAATGACGTTTTTTCAATCTTACCACTCTAGCACATTCAAAAAATCAAGAGCCGCCACTGGTTAGAAACGTAGACAATAATTTAAATAAAATTAAAAATATTTTCTAATAATAATATCGATCTGATAGACCGCAATTAAGAACTGAAATATTAAAATATTTGACTTATACTATGTTTAATGACTAGATCTGAATCGCTAGATATTTACCAAATATATTTTTTTAAAGTAGCCTTACAACATCATCACTATTTTTTTTTTTATACTAGTTGCTTTGTACATTAAAGTTTACAAGTATCTAATTATTTCATTTTCTTTTTGACTAATAATATTTTAACTTAAACACTACTTATTATTTTGGTTTACATGCATTTTAAATAATTTTTACAGGCTTTTTTAAATTTATTGATAGACATAATTTTGATGGTTTCCGGCAGCGCATTATACGATTTCATTCCTTTATGTAGTAAGCTGTTTTGGGTGTTGGCTTTATTCTTTTCTGGTAGTCTAACTTCTTTGTATGCCCTTGTATTATACTTGTGAATATCAACATTGTAGATAATTTTGTCAGAAAAATACTCTGGTAACAAGTTGTTGTTCTTCATTTTATGTATAAACATCAATGTGTTCAATGTCAGCATCTGTTTAACTGTTATATTTCTACTCAGCAATTAAGATTTTCAACAAACTTCCTAGAGACATAATAGATGTAAACAATTACGAGATATTAAAAAAAAATCTCAAAATACACTTTTCAATAAAATAACTTAAAATGTGTGATATTCATTTTTAATCATAAAAAAAATAATTTCAAGAAACCCATGATAGTACTCCCTCCCTAATCACGAGAATTTTATTTATTTATTTATATACGCCCTCATGGGCTTTTACATAACATAGATATAAAATAAAATAAGAGTGACATAAAAAAATAACAATGACATAAAAAATAACAATGCACCCAAAAACATGATGAAATTGATAGAACACTAGTATTTTAGAAATAGGTATGCTATTATAGCCTTCTTGGTTTTCTCAATTAGGGAGGTATTTATCATTAACTAGAAACTAGATATTGTATATAAATTGAATTAATATTATACCTACTGTTAGTTTTAAATAAAAATGATTATTTTTGTACAATTGATTAAATAAATAATAAAAAAAACCCTTGAATTCTTTCTACTTCCATAATTATAAGAGGAAAATGTTGCTTAGGCATTAATAGTGGATTTAGCTACCAGAGAATGGAACTTAACGCTTCAGATCACTCGGCCACTAACCGCCTCTAACTTTCCTCTTTCGCTTCTCCTCGCAAAATCTTCCGAAATAAGAATGGTCTAGTTTCACTGGTTCTGGGTATTTGAAACTCTTGTTCCGTATAACAAAAATAAAATAAATATTGTCGCCATCGTTTTACTTTCCTTCGCCCACAAAGTCTTCTTTCTTTCTTCACTTGGTGAATTACTCGGAACTATGACTCCTTGTCCGTTGTTGATCTTACGAGTACCTACTTGGCCATGACGGCTGCTTTCGCCCGACATTTTACAAATTATAACCGAAAGCAAAATAGTTCAATCACTTAAAATGTTATAAATTATGACATAATTTGCTAAAATGATGAATTATCAAATCTATAATATAATAAATCACTTGAAATGTTATAAATGATGTTAGCGTATTTTGATAACTGTTTCACTGAATGCTAAAAGTTTTTTTTAAGTAAAAATGAACAAAAATCAGGAATCCCCTTGCCCTAAGGTGTTGCCAGAACTATAATGTAATAAGAGCCCATGAGTTTTATTTTTATTTTTTATATGAATACCGCACAAGAGTCTCAACTGCTCCCAACCGTCTAGAGCCAGTGAGACTATGGCATCCCCAAATAGGTTATGTTGTGAGGCTGAAGATAGTGGGGAGGGAAAGTAGATGGGGAAGAGGAAGGTCGGGAAGTTCCTGGATATTCAGATCTGGTCACCAAACACGGCTAAAGCCATTTCAAGCAACTTTTCGATTCTGAATGGTGGTCTTTCACCAGGTCGATACTTAGAGTATCTACCACTCTGGAACGTGCCGCAAATATACTTTTTATTGTTTTTATAAGAATTAAATGTGTTATGACACTTTATTATAAATTATTAAATAAAATTTATTGGCGCACGCCGGGTTTGAACCCGCGACCTTTGGATTCGTAGTCGAGCGTCTTACCACTCGACCATGGAGGCCGTCAAAAGCCCATGGTGATGTGAATCAACTAACAAAATAGTAGAACTTATTTCTCTGAGTTCTGTTCTAATATTTTCAATAAACATGGATGTTTGGTACATAAAGAAACAGTTTTTGTTTTATATAATACTGCTCATAAAACCAATATAAGTAATGAGTGATGTAAGCGATAAATATGTCAGTCGGATCACTCATATGCTATTTATTCATTTCGTATTTCATGGAAAAATGACCTTCATTCCAGTGTAATGAAAAGATTTGAGAACTACGTCACGTAATACGATTAAAAACAAAGCTGGACCTTCGTTTACGTTACAGTATTAATAAATGGTATTTTTTTAAATTATAAATAAACAAAATATGCCTGTATGTAAGTGCCAACATACACACAATACATTACATCAACTAATAAATTACGGAAAAGTTATAGTGAGCCATGAATACATTTCCTATAATATGAAAAGGGTCATGTATTTTCCTATGTTAACAGCTTTATTAAAATGGTTTAAAATAAATCCAAAATTCATTTAATACAAATTAACAAGCCGTATTAATTATTAAATAATACGAATTAAATGTAAAAAAAAAACATTTATAACTAGTTTTTACACGTGAAAAATCACGCGATGTAACTTGACTTACCATACTAAGAAAAAATAATAGTTACCATTTCAAATACAGAATAATGTCTGCTAAAATACATTATGGGCAGGTACTTTATTAGGTTGGTAGAGAAAAAAAAGGTGAAAAATAAAGAAAAACATTATGTCGACATATGCTATGAATGGATGTATAAATACCCTAGCCCTAGTCCTAGCCACGCCCAGGTCTAGCCGAGTCGGGCAAAAATCACCAATACTGACTACAGATAGTACAGAAGCGCTACCTCGTGTACTCGTATATTATTGCTCTGAGGCTACAAGTCTTCAGAATCAAACGAGAGTCAGAGCATTCGATGCAGAAAAAAACTTAATCAAAACTGCATATTTAACTCATTTGACCAAAGTGTCGCTTAAGCCCTTTTTTCCTTTCCAGCGGCGATATGATTTTAAACGTTACAAAAGTAAAAATAAATTTATTTACAAAAAAAACTATGAAAATTTATAACGGAAAAAGCTGTGCAAATCACATGATATAGAAATGTTATTTTTAGTTTGATTTACAAATACAGAATTTCTGCATTATACTACAAGTTTACTTATAACTTTATATTTATTAAAAAGCACCCAACTAAAATCGTAATAAGTACACAGTATTATGGTAATGAATAACTCTACGTTCGTTCTACCTGATTTGTTCAACGATATCACAATAATTACAGAGTGTTTCAAATAGAAATGTGTTGATTTTCCAGGTTTACGTGATATTTACACGTTTTTTCATGAGAATATTTCCGTTTCTTGGCTCGGGTCCCGATCCGTAGGGAGGCTGAGCATTAGCTGCTATTTAATTCGTGTTCCTGGCGAAAATCTCCGCGATAATAGCGTTTCGTTCTATTTTCTCATTCCGTCGATGCTGATAGACGGAAAATAAACAAATTGATGTCTCAGTTGAGAACAATGCTCACAACTTAACGTCGTTAAATGTTCAATATCAGGTGCTCTATTCGTGTCCCTTTGAAATAAATACTTTTATTTATTACTACGAGGCTCTGAGGTTTTCACCAAGGACTTATATCTTGACTTTGATTTACTGTCAAATAGAACAAACAAAAAAAACTCTTTCTTAATGAGAAACTCCAGTCAACTTATTTTTTTATTTTTTTTACAATATTCAATTTTCACAACACATATTTTTAATGTCCATTTTCACGATGGAATAATTTTTTAATGTTTGTTTTTTTTTCCTCGTAAAACGGGCCAGATTTGTAGCCATCAGAGCTCAATGCGATTTTGAATCAGATGACGTCACAGTAGTTGTTAATCTCTCCATAATGCTGGTCAATGTCGCTCTGAACGGGGTGGATTGACGACAGCTTCGTTTCGATTTGTTGATTCAAAAAATATTGTATGGATAAACATACGCAATGAAAATTTTATAAAGAAGTCACTTGTTTTTCAATTTGAATAAAGTTATAATATTTTTCACCGGAAAGAAAATCCTATAATTCATTGCTATGGATACATACTTTTTTGGGAAAGTGTTTTTTTGGAAATGTTGTTAAAAGCAAAGATTACACTTTTTTCTGTATATTAGGTATATGACTAGAAAACATTGAACTAGATATTTTTAAAGTTTTAACACAGTCATTTATAGTTTTACTCATATACTGCATATATTAGTATTATTTCATAAAAGCATATTAATTCTCTCGTATGTATTAGTTAGCTATTAGCATTATTTATCATAAGCATATTAATTAATGGCTCTCAATGTGTTATTTGCTTTAGTCTTCGATTTTATTAAATTTTATCCCAATTGTTACAAATAGTTTATTATATTAGGTCCTACTTTTATATGCTTTTTTTTAAAACTCAATAGATAAATATGAGTGAATTAGTTTGATTTTAAAACTTCCAATTAAACCCTAAAAAAGAATGACAAAATCTCAATAATATCCACGCACAGACTTTTGTCTTTGTGAGGTTTTTTGGCGATGATTTTTTTTCTCTCAATTACCTTATTTCTGATACTTATTAATAAATACTAAATTTTTCTATTTTTTAAATTTTTTTTAAAGATTAAAATAAATGAAAAATTCTACGAATCTCTGTCAGTGGCATTAAAACACAATATATAACGGCTTTACTTGTCATAAAGAGTTAAAGTTTTTTTTTAAATCGGTGGTATCGCCCTGGTGAGAGACTACCACTCAAAATTGAAAAGTTGTTTGAAATGGCATTAGACGTGTTTGGTAACCAGGTCTGGATAGTCAGGAACCTTTCAACTTACCTCTTCCCTATCTCCTTCCTCTCCCCAGTACCTTCAACCTCACAACATACCCCAATTGAGGATGCCATAGCCTCACTGGTTCCGGACGTTTGGGAGCAGTTGGGACTCTTGTGCGGAATTCACTATTAAAGTTTATGTCATTATTTAAATATCTGGGACAAAATGTTTGTTGATGACGATTCAGAAAAATATTCGCCTGTTTTATTTTAAAGTAATAAAACCAAAAATAGATATTCAATTAACAATAGGCCGAAGTAAATTAATTCACATCGACAAATATCCGAGAGGATCAAAGGAGAACTCGGCAATCGGGGTCGCCCTCGTGATTTTCTGTTTACAACGAAGCAGAAGAGTCGACTATGATCTGTCTAACCCTCGGGGCAGTGTGGCCATGTCGACGCACGTTTGAAAGAATGGAGATATTTTGTAATCATCAAATTAAACTAAATGACTAAACTAAGCACCGGTGCTCATATTCTTCACAAAATAATCGAGGCATCAGATTGAATAATTTAGAAGCACTAGAAATAAAGAAAACCATTAAAATTAATAGTCATATTTTTTTTATAATCAGATTAATTTTGTTCAGTAGTCCAATATTAAACTCAAAAATTATCATTATTCTTTGATCACCTTCTCACTTAACGTTTTGCCTCTTTCAATTCATATTATCTGTCTCTTTCTCCGTGTTTCTTTTTTATAATATAAATATAATTCTTTTATTTTCTCATTGTTTTGTTATTTTATTGTATATTTTGTTCTCCCTCTGTATGTATAACCGCACACTTTGTATTTTTTGTTTGGTTTAATTTTGTACCCTGATGGTTAAGCGAAACCGGTCGGTCATAAAAATTAAAATAGTATTCGTGGTCTTATACAAAGTTATTTTTTCATTTCTTTAAATGAATTAACTTCGACATAATTACATCCGCAAGGATCAAAGGAAAACTCGCCATAGAAGGTCAAACTCGTGTTTTTCTATTTGTATTTCCAGAAAAATACAAATTATGAGCCGCTTGTGCGACGTTTAAATTAATTGAAAGGATTCCTAAGGTATTCAGTATTCTTAAGCCGTCTTACTTATTAGGTTTTCACGCATTACATTAGACGCATAAGCCGTGGTTATAAAGCAAGTTTTTCGCTATTCTGACCTTACACCACACATAACGTTTATAAGTGAGGGGGTTAAACCATGCAAGCGGCTCATCGACTGTGTTTTCGATATTATCTGCCTACCCCTCGGGGAAGTGCGGCCATGTCGATGCACGTTGTAAAGAATGAGGATATTCTTAAATCGTCTGCAACGGATTTTAATAAATCACTCTGCGTGACTTGGAGAAGATTTCAATCATTTTAGATGCCAACAGATTTCTCGAAGGCGCTTTGATATTACAAGTTGAATAATTCTCTAGAAATAGAGCCGTTGAGACTCCTTGATCTGAGCTTTGCATCTCTCCCGAGTTTTTGATCTAAGTTTCTGTACATTAAGCTTTGTAATAATTATCTCGATTCAATTATCTTTACTTCGATAAAGCAGAAAATCCGTGGGTATGGCCTACTAAAGCTCGAACTCTCGCGAAAATTTCATGAAATTTACACAGGTTTTATGTCTGGAATGTTTGGGTCATTTTTTTTTCAACATTCGATGCTCTTTATATTAAGATCTATGCAGCTTTGAGCTACGAAGCTAACAGATACAGGACTATAACTATAAAGCTTTGAACTATGGAGATTTGAGCCATAGAGCTTAAAGCTGTGGAGTCTTGACCTACGGAGCTTTGAAATAACCATTTAACTGGAAAAAATGATTAAAACATATGTCAAAGGGTTTCCGGAAGCCCTTAAAAATGCTGGGTGACAGGACCCAGAAATGAAGCAAAGAAAAAATACAAAAAACATGCGAATTTCCTTGAATGAATAGGTCAATAACATGTCACTTCCCCCTGTTTACACTTCATCGGGTCAACAGCACCAAAATATCAACTTTCCGGAAAACATTTTTTATAGCTTTTCGCATTTTCTGAAGAATTTCAGAGGACTTATTTTGACGCCACATTTAAAAGATTATGTTTCGCGTCCAAATGAATTGTAATATTTTTTTACGAAAAAAGAACATTGTTAAAATTATTTTACGAATTCGTAAACACATTCAAGGTAATGCAGCTGCTAAGTAAATGGTTTTCACATTAGAATTTTCGCAAAACGTCCTTACCAGCTGCTAATTCAGGCTGAATATTCGTTTTTTATATTTAAAGGAAACAATTAAAGTAATAAAATAATCAAACGAATTCTTTACAGCTGCCTATGTAGAAATTTGAAAAAATGGTAATTTGTCAAACTCAATTTCCTTAAACTTGAAGCATAATTATATACCTTAGACATAGCTAGTTAATGGAGTAGGTCTGAAGACCTCCGAGGTCGAGCAGTTAAGATCTTCGACAACGAATCCAAACGTCGCGGGCTCAAATCCCGGCGAGGGAATTTTATTCAACTGTATTGATGCATTTTATTTCATATTTAATAAATATAAAATATCCTGGGTGGGAAATACTCTCAGTATCACCCTGGTGAAAGACCACCATTTAGAATCAAAACGTTGCTTGAAATGGCTTTAGTCGTGCTTGGTGACCAGATGTGGAATCCAGCTACTTTCTACCTCTTCCTCTTCTGCATCTCCTTCTCTTCCCCACTCCTTTCAGTCTCACAACATATCCCAATAATTGGGGATGTCATAAACCCACAGGTCTAGAGAGTCGGTAATAGTTGAAACTCTTGTGCGGTATTCACATAAAAAGGCACTAGACGTAATTTTATTATTGTTTTCTTCTTGGTAAACACACAAAAATCGTGCATATATAGGTACCTACACTCTACATAAAGAAACGTCAAGAATTAAACCCGTGAGAAAAAAAACCCTCGCGAATTTCCGAAATAGCTTTCTCCGGACGACAACTAACGCAGCAGACGACAACTTCTAACGCAGCAGACGTGTTGCATTGTTCGTTGTGTTGTTTTTGGATTTCAAAATGGCGGCAGGAAAATCCAGAGAGTTAAATACCAGAGACAAGAGTAATTTACGTTGTATTAATTTATTCGAGCTTATGGCTGTATCTTTGTCTTGAAAACGAGTTGAAATACATTGTTAACATCCTAAGAAATTACGATTTAGTGCAATTATATTATTAGATGACGACAGGCCTTAAATAATGTACCTTAAAAGAACAAACTAAGAGTAGAACGTTGATTATTAGGGTAGAGTATTTTTTCTATACAATATCGTCCATACTTCTTGCATACCAACTGTGTAGCAAAATAATTGCGTGGGAGAGTTATTTTCAATATAAGTTTCACAAGAATGTGAAAGAATGTAGTGCCGAGTGAGACATTACAGATGACATAAAGAAAGTGGCGCTTTTATGACTAGATCGTGAGCAGGGACAGTCGAACGGTATTAAAAGAGAAAACGACGGATGATTTCTCGAGTTTTTATGAGGTGGGTGGTTAAATAAGTCAAGGGCGTTTGCATTTGACGCATTAATTTTACCGATTACTCCTTGTTTAAATATAAACAGGTACTCACATTGAAATACAACATAAAAGCTTTGAAAAATAAGCCGTGAGATTCACAGGGAAGAACTGAATACTAACGCAACAGGCAAAGTGTTGATTGTAATTAATACAGAGGTCGTGGGTTCGATTCTTATGGCAATTAAATACAAAATTAGCTAGAGAAGTCCTAAAATATGTTTATTTATACTTTTCAGGCCCTGAGGTTTCCTTTGAGGCCTATGTCATGTTTAGACGTGTAAGGGAGTGAACCTGAATCTTAAAAATACCTGTATTTTAAGAAGAGGGATACTTAAAAAGTAAATCGATTCACAGCTGAACACACCACAGAGTCGTAAAACGAACCATTTTCATTAAAAAAATGTCAACCGTACACAAATATTGGGCACGTGTTTTACATATATCTTGTCTGAACTCAGGTCGTCGCTGTAAAGGTGGAATGGCTTATGCTACACTTTGGTAAAAAAAATAGTTAAATATGCTATAATATAATAATATTTAATCAGTATTTTTCTGTTTCGAGTGCCCTGATTCTCGTTTGATTTTGAAGACTTTTGTGGCCCTTCGGCTATATAAAACATATTTACCATTTGGGAGAAGGCTTGATTCAAGCGACACAAGCCTGGAACTTTTAAAACTTTTTGACGCTTCAGGTAACTAAGTGAGATCATTGGGTTACCTGAGTTAACTTTTTGTTTTCAAAATCCAATCAGGTAAAACAAAAAAAAAAACAAAATGGCGCCTCAACCCTTTTGCCTTTCCGGTGATGATATGGTTACTGATAGCAGGTTCAAAAGATATGTTGTCTGTTGTTTTAGCGTTTTTTTATAGAATTATTATTTTTTATAATAATAACAATAATAATAATTTAAAAACTGTTTTTTAATAAAAAAAAGTTTTGGCATATATAATAAAATTAACAGAACGGTTTTTAAATTTAAAAATACAATTATTATTAAAAATTAAATAAAAGTTGAAATCCAAATATATCTTTAACATAAAGATTGTATGATTAATCTTGTAATATTTTTGTTATTCCAGATTAGACCAAATCAATGACGAAGAGTGACAAGTGAATCGGAAGTAGTAAAATGAAACAATCGTCAGCCTGCTACACAGTGGACACAATACAGAAAAAGCGCAAAGGAACTCAGTGACCCAAGCGAAAGACAAGAAGTGGAAGGATCAAGTCAAGAAGAAGTGCTGAAGATATAAACTAGATGTCGGTAGTTGCTCCTCAGCAGTTGGCGTTTGGAACAGGACAGCAGCAAAGCGCAGCTTTCAAAATGAAGTGGTAAGTGTTTACAGCATTATTATTATTGGCTACCAACAAAAAAGCTTGATTGTTTTTAACCTTTTCATCACACTATTCGAACGGACACTGAATTTAGGTTTGTTAGTTCTCACTTTACATAATACATGTACTTTACTGTAAATATGTTTGTTTAGAAGTGAAAGAACTTTAGATAATAATAATAATGTCCCCTTTCCATGAAGAATCTATCTAGAATTATCTTCCTATTTCAACATCGTATGTCTTCTAAGTCTCAATAAAGTTTTAATTGTTTAAGGTTGTCCAGTAGTCCAATATTAGGTATTTTTACATTTCCCGTAAACTCATCAAATTTATCACGTTCTCAGTTGACGTTTTATCTCTTTCATGTCATATTATCTGTTCTTTCTCTCTGTTCCTTTGTTATAATTTAAATGTTATTCTTTAGTTTTCTTAGAGTTTTATTGTATATTATATTTTGTTCTCCCCCTGTGTGTACATATAACCGCACTCTTTGTATTTTTTGTTTAGTTTAATTTTGTACCCTGATGATACTTAGGCTAAGGGAAACCAGTCGGTCATAAAAATTAAAATAATATCTGTGGTCTTATACAAAGTTATTACTTAACTTTCATTAAATATGTCAAAACACAAGGTGATTGCTTTCTAAAATATTTAAAAATATGATCACTTCAACAAAAACAAAAATTACCTTCAGAGAAAGCTTCGTCGTTTGAATCGATGGCACTAACGATAAAAAAAGGAATAAAAGGTACTAACTAATAATAAAAACTTTAATAAAGGGACCGGGTTACTCTCAAAGAAATATAGCACAATGAGCTTTAGACCTGAGTGCTTACGGGAGACGTATGTAGGCCACTTTCGTATCAAAACTAATTAAAAATAACTGTCACTTTACGCAGCACTTCAATGCCATTTATACTCAGTGGTAATTATTATTAAGATCATACGATTGTTTATTTCTTCAAAACACATAGGTATACAACTTAGGTAAACAAACTAATGTTAGCGCGACGAAATTAAGAAGTCTTTAATGAATGCCTAATGTATGTTAACCATGCATCATATTTGCGACAGTCGCGTATAAGGCATGCTGTCAAAATCTCATATATGATATAGTTGAACCGATGAGGTTAAAGTTTTTCTCATGTCTATTAGCTATGTTGGATTTTGAAATCAGGTTTATTTCCCAAAGCGAAAGCTCTTAGTGATTTAAGGCGATTAGACGCGTGCCACTTGTGTTAGCATGCATGTATTTGTTAGAAGAACAAAAATAAACTAAAATTTTCGTCTGCGGCGTAAATGATACAGAGTGTTTCAGAGTTGCTCCGGTAATAGGCATCTGTTAAGTGACATCTTCTTAATTGTTCGGGAGTTCTGTTCAACATACTAATTAGGGGCCCCTTAATAAATAATAACGAAATTAAAGATCTAACCTATAAATTGCAATAAAATCAAGAATGCAGCCCTGGTACCCTAACATAAATACATTTTGCTATCAATTTCTATGTTTTACTATATCGCCACCCGAAAGGCAAAAAGGGTTAAGCGACACATCAAAAATTAGTTCAATTTGCAGTTTTTTTCTGCATCGAATGCTCTGACTTTCTCGTGTGATTCTGAAGACTTTTGTGGCCCTTCAGCCGTTTAAAATATATTTACCATTTGGGAGAAAGCTCGACTCAAGCGACACAAGTTTAGGACTTTTTAGCTTTTTGTCGTTTCAGATAACTCAGTGAGAGCATTGAGTTACCTGAATTATTTTTTTTTTAAAATCCAACCGGGTACTGAAGACTTAAGAATTTTTAACTTCCCAAAATGGCACTTCAGCCCTTTTGCCTTTCCGGTGACGATAAGTAATATATTTGCTAAATACGTCATCCCGGCTACTTCCAGAGCCGATTGAAATGAAATGTTTATTTGCTGTTCCACCCTTTTCCCTAAATCGTCTTTTGTGGTAGATGCTGTAAGAGGCGTAGATGCTCAAAGAATTGCCCTGGTGAAAGACCACAATTAGAATTGAAACGTGTCTCTTGAAATAGTAATAGCTGTGTTTAGTGACCAGATCTGAACAGCCAGGTACTTCCAAACCTTTATTCTCTTTATCTGCTTCCCCTTCCCACTTCGATACCATAGTTCCATTGGCTTTGAATAGTAGGGACTCTTGGGCGATATTACACATTTAAAAAAAAAAGGTGCGGTCATTTAAAGCAATGTAAATGGTTGCAGTGCCCTCTATTTTTTGTCAGCCTGTATATCAAAGTTGATTTTGTATTCAACAATCAATGCACCATCATTGCAGCCGGTTGCAAAGCATTCTTCGGCTGTAACGAACAAATTAAACAGCAGTAAGGTGTCGCGAAATTCTCTTCTTAGGTAAACAAGGCAATAGTCATTAATTTACCGCGTGACGAGCATAAACCTCATTTACCGAATTACCGCTCGTGCAATACTATATATTATACACCGGTCTCATCCGCAGTACATTATTTTATATGCAATGTAGCGAGGGAGACAATTCAGTAGATTATTTGTTTGTCGAGGCATGAAACCGTGTCCGCCATACGCGCGAACTTCACATCATTCATCGAAATAACTTGAGTCAAACAGTTTTTGAGGTTATTTCCAATATTATTGTTTATTGAAATATTGGCCGTAGCTTTATACAAAACAAACATCATGGCGATATATTGTGTTCTATGCGTGCATGTGCCAAAAGGAACGAAAAAGCAGTAAAACGATTATTTTCACAGTTTTTAACATTTTTGACAGTACGTTAGGAATTTCGTATTTTTCAAGGATATAAAAACATAAGATCTATTTTCACGGGTGGGAATATGTTTATGTTAGAAATAGACGTGCTCTATTACATCTTAACCTGAAATCCTAGTTTGGTGGACAGAACAATGTCAACAAATATTGATTTAAAATTGACAGCAAATGTATACCTCTATTTATTGTTTCCTTCAAAGATATTCGACTTTCTCTTATTATTTACCAATGGGGGACAACAGTGAAAATTATGACTTATAAAAACAAAATATTCAGATAGACCAACAAATATCAATTCTGGCCATAAAAGTGTTTTTCGTACAGTCAATCAATCTTTTTTATATCTTAAAAAAATAGCTCGGACCATTGTACCTGAATTTGATGGCTTAAGCATCTCTGGGACATTGCTTCGGTGACGTGTGTGATGGACGTAGTTTATTATTCCTCCCAACTCTAAACGTTTGTGACATCATTTTATCCCGATTGTGACGCCATTGCGAACAGACTGACAACAATGTGACGTCATCTGACCCTGATTCCCATAGCTCCACTTAACACTTCAAATCGGGCCCGTAATTACGAGGCACAAAAAATCATTACATTTTACGTTTTTTGTAGGTAAGGAAATTCAAACCCCCCAAAAATGTGACAGAGGACATTCTGGAGCTAAAGCGACAATCAATATCTAGTTGTAATTGATGATTAACAGATTCAACAACCCAAAACCATCATATGACTTAGTCACAAATACGTTGGTCAGCACCAAACCCCTAAACATATTTAGACAACTCCCTCTCCTCTCAAGTTAATGTTACACCAAATCTCTTTTGCGGAAATTAAACGTGAGAATTATACTGTGCAGATATATGGAATAGGCCTCTAAATCGCAGAATACATGCAAGTGCAATTTACAATAATAATAATGAAAGTATGTGGAGCGAGCATAAATACAGACATTTTAATTCACATGTCCAACGACACCCACACAACAATAACAAATCCACATCTGTTTGGATTTGGATGGTAGCCATGGAGTCCACATCTTAAGTTTATGTTGTCTATGGTTAACATGTTCGTTCGCACGCCCGCCATCTTGCGGCAGAGATTTGATTTTCAACAACTTGTTTGTCATTTTGCGCGCAAATCAAGGAGCTAACGCACTCCGTTCTGTTTACTCCCGACTAATTGGCAACGTTTTGGAGAATTTCTGAATTTTCGAATGTGATTACTGATTATCTTCAGGAAGCACTGTTACGATTGATGATTGTTATGCCGCGGGTTGACAACGAGCTGGGTTCTTGACGGAATTTTCTGACACTCTTTAAAAGCAATATCACTGCCAAATAAAAGTGCGGATTATCCCGCAGACATTCATTGAGTCATAAATTACTTCTTTATGTGAAGAAATTAATAATTTAACAAGCATAATTTACGACTCTACAACAAAGGAAAAGTTGTCAACAAGAATATTTGACGGCACCATATAGGTACTTACTTGTCTAACATAAAATATGAAACTGGTAGGCTATTATATTCGCATGTTGATAAAATAGTTATGGAGGATATTAAACTCTTGTTGGTCCTGTTGCGACCCAGTGGTAATTCAAATTAACACGAACTTTGTGATTCATTTTTTTTTTCCAAGACCGTGGCGATTTAAAAATGTCGAGTTTTTGTTTTCTAATAGATGGCAATCTTCTTGATGGCATATATTTTTTCCGCTAGGTTGCAATCTTCATTCCCGACACAAAAACTTTTAATACTTTGACAGCTCATTTTGGCAGTCATGCTCCGTCTGGGATCTATTAATATTTTTATTTTGTTTTATGTTATCTAAATATTTATTCATCATACATGTTTTTTTTAAATAAAACAGTTATGTGTATGTTATATTTATTTTACTTTACAAATAAAAAATACTGTCTGAGGACCAATGTTAACTCAAATGCTCGTATAAAAAATTCTAAACTTCTAAACAAAAAGTTCTATATTTTCGTAGAGAGCAATCGCTTTGTGGTTTGACATATTTAAGCAGTTTAGTTCTATACCCTGATGATGCTTAGGCTAAGCGAAACCGGTCAGTCATAAAAATAAAATAATAAGTGGTCTTATACAAAGTTATTAGTTCATTTTCACTAAACGGACGGCCTGCATGGTTGAGTGTTCGAGTTCAAACCTGGCGTGCGCAAAAAAAATATTTAATTAATATGTGTCATAACACATTTGATTGATTTAAAATAAAATATAGTATATTTCCGGCACGTTTCAGAGAGGTAGATACTCTAAGTATCGCCCTGGTGAAAGACCACCATTCAGAATTGAAACGTTGCTTGAAATGGCTTTAGCCGTGTTTGGTGATCAGGTACTTCCCAACCTTTCCCTTCCTCATCTCCTTCCTCTCCCCACTACCTTCAGCCTCACAACATACCCCTATTGGGGATGCTATAATCTCACTAGCTCTAGACGGCTAGGAGCAGTTGAGACTCTTGTGCGGTATTCACGTAAAAATATATATATATATATATATTTGTGGCTTCAAAATCTACGTGACTGCGTAATCTAAGTGCATTGTTATGGGCTCCAGATTACTTTGCTGATAGCTAACCTCAGATAAGAGAGGGCACCAGATTAAGAAGAATCTAAATGGCAACCCTGGTAGGGAGACATATTTACATTTTATGAATTCAATGATTGATTACCGAAAGCCACTATTGCAAAATAATAATTATATTTGGGTTATTTATTGGTACTTTTAAAATACCTACATATTCAATTTATAGGACGGCTTCCTCCATAGATCTAAAGTCTTATACAATAATACGAATACATCATTAAGATTTTCTATTCGTGAGCTCCGTCGCAGTCTGAATTCGCTCTTTCTTGTTGGCACAACCGCCGACACTAATCACGAAATATGACAAAATACATTTTTCCTTCCGACGAAAATCGTAAATAGCGGGAATAATTATTAATGGCCACCACTTTTCAAACTCTACCGTTCTGTAACCGCCCAGCAAAGAAAATATGCATTGCTACGATCGACAGTTTCACGAAATGTCAAAAGTCTATATTATTTCTCGTCCATCTATCGAGCTATCTAAAAAGCTATCCGACGAATTAGATTTTTTCTCGCTCGTCGAGCTAATGTTGTTTTAATTTAAATTGTTATTTTTATAAATGAACTTCTGTGCCAGCCGGCTTCGCACGAGATCTGAATTCACCGAATACCAATAAATTTTCTCATTGCGTTCTTTGATTCTATTAACATAGCCAAACAATATATAAGTATTTTAGAAATATATAATAAATCTTAATATTATATAGATATAGATTTTATTAAAATTTTGCTGACCGACCGGTTTTGCTTAGCCTAAGCATCATCAGGGTACAAAATGAAACTAAACAAAAATACATAGGGTGTGTTTATATATACTTTTTTTCATACAAAGGGAGAAAACAATATAAAATAAAATAAAAGAACAGTGAGAAAACACAAGATTTACAAAGGAACAGAGAGAAAGAGACAGCAAAAGAGTGCGCAAATAAATTTTATTTAATTATTATGTGTCATAACACATTTAATTAATTAAAATAAAATATAGTATATTTGCGGCACGTTCCAGAGTGGTAAATACTCTTAGTATCGCCCTGGTGAAAGACCACCATTCAGAATTGAAACGTTGCTTGAAATGGCTTTAGCCGTGTTTGGTAACTAGATCTGAATAGCCAGGTAGTTCCCAACCTTACCCTTCCTCATCTCCTTCCCCTCCCCACTACCTTTAGCCTCACAACATCCCCTTTTTGGGGATGCCATAGTCTCACTGGCTCTAGACGGTTGGGAGCAGTTGAGACTCTTGTGCGGTATTCACGTAAAAAAAAAGATATTATTAAATGAATTAATTAACTAGAAATTTCGGTTATAATTAACAAAAGAAAAATATGGAACGAACAACAGAACATCTTCCTTTATTATTTTACAGTTTTTTTTAATGCTCCATGGTTCATTGTCAACATAATGTTGTGAGCTAACAAGTAAATTTACAACTGTATTTTATTTGTAATTGTATTGGTTCGACGTTATATAAAGAATGTTAGAATTTTATTTAGAAGTTTCCCTGAGAAAACGACTTTCATAATGTAGTGGTTTACGTATTTTTCTTTCAGTCAGCAAGGTGTGGGTTCGATTCTCGCTGATTTATATTCGGAAAATATATTGACATTGTTTGATAATTTCAAAAAAGGCCATACGGCTTATAAATAAATTTACCTGTGTAATGTTTTGGTTTGTCGGCTGTGTTTTTTAATAAATTGTAAGATTTAGACATTCTATTGTGCGAGTTGATTGGTATCTCACATCATTTTATATTTGTATTTGTATGTACAAGGATGATTTTAGAATAGAGTTTTTCTCGTATTCAATTTCATAAAGTTCAGATATCTAGAGAGTTTGGCTAGAGGAGAGTGCCATAACATGTGCCAAAACGGTTTTTTGTATCACCTTTTTTTTCATAGGTTGGGAGTGTCGGGTTTCCGGAAATACTTTATTCAAAATGAAAAATATCCGGAAATCTCCGCTTAAACATCTTTTTCAGATTGCTACTATGTGCTTTTGAATAATTTTAAATGAAATTTTTTCATGCGTAAAAAGAAATTAATATTTTTCATTAATGCATTTTTGCGTTCAATTGTTGAATCATACTAAATAATATGGTTAGGGTTTTATTAAAAAAAGACGAGCGTTTTTTTGTAAATAAAAGAAAGACGAACATTCCCGGATTACAAATAACCTGACAATATTCGGTAAACTCCTACTGCCATCATAATAAGCGGAAGATGTTGCTTGTGCAATGATGGAGGCCTTAGCTAGCAGAGGAATTAAACCCACAACGCCTGGATGGGCATCCGACGCGTTTTTCCATTCAGCTACTAACCGGTTGGTAATAAGAGTATATTATTTTTAATCAGGGGGGATTTGAATTTCGAATGTCAACTTGATCATTTATTTCTCGAGAAACATGTTCAAAGTTCCAATGGAAGGCATAAATAAAATATTATGAGAAATATCATGATTTTTTTAATAAATATATTTTTTAAGCAATTATTAGTTTACTTGCATCAGTTCATATTATACAAATTCATGTTCAGAATTTTTAAAAAACCCACATACCGCCCCTGATATTTAGACACATTTGACTAAAGTGCAGTTCTTGCGCCTTGTCGCATAAAATAAAAAACCGAAATTAATTCACTATCAATCGTTGATAACACTAGCCCGCAATCAGTGTCCGACCTCTAGGGGAGATGGGCGAGTGTTGCCAGCGACATAATATAACATAGAGGTCACTAGAGCCCGTTGACCTGCGCATCCCAGAATAGACCACTGCGCCGATCTGCAAACTTGATCGGTGGCGATCAGTGGCGTAACATTGAAAATAGGCGGATTGGGTTACAGAAGCGGGGGTGGCACAGCCAAATGTTTTTTTTCATAGACACAATACGATGCGATATTGGATGGCAAATACCAACATATTACTGTTTATGGACTTTATGTTTTTTTCTGATTGATATAAAATATGCCTTGTCAAGACAAAAATAATCATAGTTGTATAAAGCTTGGTTAGAACTATTGAACACCGTTTTTCAGTTTCAAGAAGTGAAAAAAAAACTGTCTATTCCTGATAAGTATTAAACAAAACTGTTCCACATTGAAAAAAAAAAACAAAAAAAAAATATGCCGCTTGATGACAATTTTACTGCTTACTTCAAAAAAATCCTCTAAATTTTTTTTTACATTATCTTAGCTGAAAGTCATTAGAAAAAATGATTAAAATACAAAAGCTTTTCATTCAAAATTTGACATTTCAAAAAATGTGCACACTTTAACCACTGAAATATATTTAACAATGCAGATATTATGACATTAATAGGCAAATAATTACTTTCCAGAAGGAATGAAAAAAATACGGTCAATTTTCGCGACATAAATTATTATACATTTTCAGAAATACCCTAAATTGTTAAATCATTGTATAATCAATTATAAATAATTTCCTTTGTGGGTACGTACGCTCGTACGAGTGCGAACTTTTTAAATTTAGAACTGATGATTTTTGAAATTATCAAATTTACAAAAAAACGATATTGTCAAATTAATAAAGAACCTACCTACAATATAAATATATTTTCAGACATTATTCAAGTCAAGTATATATCATCATTTTTCACTGGTTACAACTAGTTTTACCATTAAGGCTGTGTGCCCGATAGTGGAGCGATTGCATTCGAATAGGCTTCTTGGGTATAGACGATCAAATTTTAGTCGATCTGTTTAATATTTTTAAAGTTTCCCGATAACGCATGAGTAAATTTCCTTCTGTCTTCGCTGTTGTCCGATCTGCTTACCTTGACCCGTCACAAATGATAAATAAGACACAATAAACTCGTCTCTCGCACAGAGTTCTATGTTCGGACAATTAATAATGATGCTTTATCTGTTGTCGGGAACCTTCAAATTTCGTCATGTCGTTTTCATCGTTTTCGACATGTTGACTTTTTATTTACGCCAAGTCAAAATGAATTAACAAAAAGTGGGAGATGAAGGAAACGGAAGTTGTTTTAACTGAGAAAACCAATGTTTAAAAAAATACAAGTGTGTGTTTTACATAATATAGTTAAATGTATAAAAAATAGCGTACTCGTGCAGTCGGGGGCGCCGATACTGCAGGTACGTTATTGCGGTCACCTGTGCAAAATAAATTATCACGCTGGATCGCTCTTTTGGTAGGCTCGAAATGAAGTTTTAAGATTTCCGTACGATTTTGTAACAGCTGACGTCACAATAGTTGTCGATCTGTCCACAATACTTCGCAATGGCGTCACGAATAGGGACGAATGACGTCAGAGGCGTTTTTATCTGTTGGTTTATCCTTTTTCATAATCGACTTACTTATTGTGCAAATAACCAAATACAATAAAGCTCATGTACTATTGATTCAAAGTTTGTTTTTATATTTGAATATGTATTATTTAGAATCTTATCAGGTTTCCGTGGAGATCCTTATTAAGTTAGTCATTTTCATTACATTCAAACATCATTCTACTTAACGTATGGAACAAAACTTCAATTTCGTAATGTTTGTACCGTATTGTTAGTATCACCACCACTGACTGCGGCCGCCGCAGCTGCATCTCTTGTTCCCTGGAGCGGCCGGGACAGAAATACCACCCGGAATTGAACCGCGGTCCCTTGCATCAGGAGGCCTGACCCACTTAGTCAAATGTCGGCTGCAGCGAGCTAGACACTGCGTTATTATGTAAACATAAGTAGCTGGAGATCTACTTCCCGTCGCTCTAGCGGAGTAACATAATATATACTGTCAGTATCGCTCAGGTGCAGCGGTGCTTGAAATAGCTTTGGAATTTTTAATTAAATAACCCAAGCATTCCGGTTTAAGAGTAACCAAGCTGAAAATAATATAAGACTTTGATTGCAAACGATTGAACCTGTGACGCCTGGGTGCAAACTTGACGCCTTTAACCACTCGGCTACTAACTCGTAAATATAATGCGAGCATCCCCTTTTAAATATGATTTAATTGACATTCTCCAATATAATCATTGAAGACCGGATATTACTATCGGGAATTATTTTGCATGGAAAAACAAATTGAAATATCATTTTAATATGTTTTTTCGAACAAAATTCCCTCGTAATTAGCTGTAAATAATTTCCTTTATGAGTACGTATGACCGTGCGAGTGTGAACTTTTCTGAATCATTTTTTTTAAATCCCTACCAACGTACCAACCAAATAGAGTACCTACCTATAATGTATTTCATTATTCTATATTTGAAATGAGTGGATTAAAGCAACTGATAGTTTTTCTTGACAAGTCAAGTTACATCCCGTGATTTTTCACGGGTAACAAGTAACAACTAGTATCATAATATATTATACAATATATTTAAATAACTAAAAGTATTTTCAGTCACGTCGTAAAGCTTATTTTCCAATTTACGAATTGAAACTAAATAGTGCAATGTTTAATTTACAATTTGATTCAGAGTTTCTAGTCTTATTATTTGAAACATTAATTTCACCGGTGGCAAACAGTTTTTCAATATCACCCCCCACTCCGTTCTCATTTGGCCTTGGTCGGCATATCCTTGCGATGAAGTCAATTAATATTTCACCATTACATGAAACACATTGATTTTTATATAAAAAATTAAGAACAACTGGTTATCAAAATATTTTTCTGACAAAATTATTTACAACGTTAATATTTATAGACATAATACGAGGACATGCAAATAAATCAGACTACCAACATAATAATAAAACCAATACACAATACAGTTTACTTTATAAAGTGATGAAATGTTATAATGCGCTGCCGGAAACCATCCAAATTATACCAATTAATAAATTTAAAATAGCCCGTGAGAACCATATAAAATACATTGGTAATATCAAGTAGAATATAAGTTATTATTATTAAGTCAAAAAGGATATGAATTATAATTAGATACTTTGTAAACTTTGATGTACAAGTACCTAAAATAAAACTAAACAAAATATAAACTCGGACTGAGGAACATCGCAATTTCGCGATTTACGGAAACAATGAAAGCTTGGATGTTTTGTGGTCTTCAAATCAAAACCTCATGAAAGTTAAAGCTTCAATAAATTCGATGGAAAATCGCTCCGGCCCATTAGCCCCGGCTCTGCTTGCCTATAGGTGTCATAAACAATAAAACTGAGTGGTCCTTTAGTGGTCCAATGATCATCATTAATGGGTGTCTATTAGTCGACGGCTTCTGTTGATTTTTGGCTCTAACTTTGGCCGTCTGTCAAAAAGCGGTAGTGTCGGATAGTATCGATTATTGGCACACCGGCGCTGCCGACAGACGAGCACTGTGTCGAAAACACCGACTCGCCGACCGTTGGGAAACGACAGCAAACGTCTTGAAGTCACACCCCTGATATTGGAGCATGCCAACGGCGGCCAACTTTTTAAGTAGTCTCATCGTGGAAAGTAGTGTTAAATAGAGCATTATCTCGATCGAAGGCCTCCGAAGAACGACAGTTTATTGTTGGTGTATCAAATTGGGAAGGTCGCGAGATACAAACGCGCCAAAGTCCAGAAAAAAATGATCTATGACGTTATCATCGAGGTTTTAACATTAACTTCACACGTGAGACCCTGAAGTTTCTGAGGGGATTGCAGGTAACATGTTGTAAAAAGGATTCAATACGAAAGCCGTCAAGTCGCTCCACAGCCAAGATAACCTCTCTGTCACCTTTGGGGATGTTTTGTAAACGGCATTAAGTGGTAGTGAATTTAAGTTTGGTAACAACACACCAATTCTATCTCCTTTCTTCGTCTTGAGACGATCTTCGCCGAGCAGACTGTTACCTGGAACATTTTGAAACCGCTTGTTGATAAAAAAAAGAGGAAAATAACAGTAGGCCTTTGGTCCAGGAGAAATGAGAAGTTAAGTTTTTTTTTATTTTAGTAAAATTTTCACATTTTTTTTCTCGTGATGTAGATTGTTTAATTTGACGTACCTAACAAACAGTTCATAGCCGTCAAAAGAAAGATTCATATATACTAGTCTCGACGCATAGGTCAAAAGGGACATAGTGAATAAATCGTGAAATAGGATAATCGGAATACAATTTCAAACATTTTTACGTCTGAACGAAAATTACTGTTTGTCATTTTAATTTTTTTATAATTCAATTGAATTAAATTTAATATTATTATTATTGAGTTCTGCTATTTTAAGTTTTTTATTTTAGTTTTTAGTGACAGCTGTTTCGGCGTTTAAGGCCATTGTCAAACTGTGGCCTTAAACGCCGAAACAGCTGTCACTAAAAACTAAAATAAAAAACTTAAAATAGCAGAACTCAATAATAATAATATTAAATTTAATTCAATTGAATTATATAAAAATTAAAATGGAGTTCTACAAATTAAACACAAAAACTATAAATACTGTTTGTCATTTTTCCCGTGTATTGTGTCAGGATACATGTTTTGCAGACAGTAGCGCCCCACGCGGCGATCGAACGAGTCATGTATAGAGGACGGCTTAGCGTATTAATACTATCAGATAATATAGGTGTGTATTATACGTCGGCATGTGTGAGCTAATAAATTATCTTCATAGATTATTACTTTTTATTAATTCTTAATGAATGATGTCTGATCCGTATGACTCGAGTGAATCATAATAAATATCTGGGGTCAATAAATTATTTTTGAATCGTTGTCAATCAACATGTCATTCGGATTATTGACACTACTGTCCGGTGACATGTGATAATATGACATACCTACGCAAATGTATTATTTATTACTAGTTGTAACCGGTGAAAATCACTCGACTTGCCAAGATAAATATTAGTTGCTTTAACCCACCCATTTCAAATATAGAATAATGTCTGCTAAATACATTATGGTAGGTGCTTTATTAGGTAGGCAGGGATTTGAAAAGATAATTTTTTTAATTTAATAATTTCTATTACCATCAGTTCCAAATTTGAAAAGTTCACACTCTCATGTGTACCTACACTCTACGTACTCGTACTCGCAAAGTATTTATAGTAATACTCTCCATGAATTAAAATCATTTCATCAAATAAATATCTCTCTGTTGGAAAAATGAAAATGGTTTTGTTGATGGCATCAATATAGAAATCGTTCCTCTAGCGCAATGGTTAGTTTTAAAATTACGCCGACAAAAGCTTTTAACGTTTTGAACGCATAAAATATTAATTGAACGGGTGTGATAATTTCAAAGAACTGGCGTTTTCGATTGAAAACATTTAAGCCGGTTAGTTGCTAAGTGTACAAATGCGGGTTCTTACCTAGGCGTCATGAGTTCAATTCCTCTCCGTTACTGCACAAGCAACATTTCTCGCTTTTCACGATGGTAGTATGAGTTTTCCAAATATTAGCAGGTTATTTTTAATCCTGAAATGTTTGTCTTTTTTTTTAAATATGGGCAAGGGCATGACGTGATAAGTTTTTCCATAGCATTTTTTTCTATATTTATAGTCGTAAAGATTAACTTATTTATTTTTTATATTTTATTTTAGTTTATTTTTATTTTTAAAAACATAATATTGCACAAGAGTCCCGACTGCCTGGATTCAGAAAAACTATGGCATCCAATATTTGGGTATGTTCTGAAGTAGTTGAGAGAAGAATAAGATTGGGAAGGGGAAGGAAAAGGTTGGGAAGTACCTAAATATTCATATCTGGTCACCAAACACTTCTTAAGTCATTTCTGATGATCTTTCACCAGGCGATACTGAGAGTATCTACCACTCTGGAAGGTGCCCCAAATATGTATTATTTTACATTACTCATAATCTAAAATAACACAAACAAATTAATAATATATTTAGAAAATATATATTTTTTAAAGAAAGTACCTTTCCGAAAGACTAGTTTTCCGATAGCCTTTTCAATATTAAAAAAAATCAAGTGCAAAAAAATGTTTTCAGGTTGGTCTAAAAACACTAAAAAGAGAATCGTTCTGATCTGAAAAACGATAAAAATTGCACACAAACTGCTACCTAATATTCATTGAAGTATTCACTCCTATTATAGGCAATATACATAACATTTTTCTTCCATGAAGATTATTTTGTGAACAAATTTTTCTCACAAATGGATTTAAAACGTCCTTGCTAAAACGAATGACAAGGTTTGTGGACGTGTTTAAACGTAAAAGACTCTCTTTATGGTTCGTAGATATCTACATTAAAGGCCGACCAAGGTGGTCAATGGCAATTAACCCCAATCAAACATTATTAAATTCTATTATTTGTTCCTTACAAATGTCACGTATTCGGATCTCTCCCTCTCTATACCATCGTGAACCCTATAAAAATCGCTGCCACTTTTGCTGTTTCCCTCCACACTCTTAACTCTCGTTACAGTGTTCACCTTTATATCGTCAAACCACCTAACTCAACACCTAATTCAATAGTCCTTCATCCTATTACAGGCTTTACTTATCTTTCCCAGCGGAACTGTCTCAGTTTTAGTTCCAAAAAATGGTATAAAAGTTCGTGTCTGTGCCTTTTCCGCAAAACACAATTTTTGTATGGCTCCAAAGACGACCAAATGCAATAAAGCTGACACAAAATCACTGATTGTCTGTACTGCTGACGATATAATTTTTTATATGTTGCGATTTCTTAAAACGATAAAAGATAAATTTGGCCTGATGATTTAAGTAAGTTTTAACTATTTTTTCTTCTATTTTCTTTCCACATTGTTGAAAAAATACCGATTGCACAGAAAACAATATAAATAACAAGCAGCTGTCAGTTTTGAAAGTAGAATTCCGTCATTCCGCAGCGCCGAGATATTTGAGAGCGAATTTCCGTGACCGCACGGAAGTCGATGCACGCCCCGTCCTTCCCTTGGGAAGTTCCATCGTGTGACGGTGACTGACGGGTGTAAATAATTATATTACTAAATTAAAACGTTCTCGACAAAAGCCGTGTAAACTACACCCGGTACCTTGAGAAGTCCACGCGCGTTTCGCCAAGCGGCCATTATTCTATATTTTTTTCGAAATATCCTCGATTTAAGCGGTTCTCCACGCGCGAATGAGACATTCTGTTTAGCCCGCTTTCTTTTGACTTTTACACTCGGGCAGGTAACCCAATTCGTAGCTTTTGCGCCTCGCTTTTCGTGGACGAAGGTTAGTGACTCATTTCGGCCACACAGCCCTCTCTCGTCAGAACGGCGCTTCGCTACGGCAGACCTCTCATTAATAATACTATCGATATAGACACTAATACGAATCTTTGAAGCCATACGAGAAAATAGTGCCTGTTGAATGAGATACAACATTGAGCTAAACTGATTGTTGGAAGAGCTATCATAAATCATGTTTATTAAACTGAGACATCTTCGTTGGTCAAAAGGCTTATAATAAGCCTGCACGATGGACCTTTGGGAGTTGCTATAAGGCGTGGATACCCCTGATCATCCTTAGGCATGGGGTCTGAATAGAGACAGCGGGAAATCAGTTAGACTGGGGACGTTCCCTAAAGAAAACATGTTGATTACTATTAATAAGGAGGCAGTGTGCATAGCTCCGGTAAGCACTTAGGCCATAAGCTCATTGTGGTATCCCCCCTCACTCGGTAGTAACCCAGTCCCTTTTATAAAGCTCACCGAGGTTGTGGAGGGGTATTCGGCTAAGCCTGTTAGTTCCACAACTTGGTTTCCCATGTATCTGAGCCTTCTCTCGGTCAAGGCGAGACACTGGCACCATTGCTGACTTGAAGTTTCCTCATCCTCACCACAGCTAAGATAGTACCGAAATCTCCAACTTTTCTGATTTGCTTATATGTGGCCAATTTTAGTTTTGATCCGATCGGTCATATTTATAATTCAAAGCATAAATAATTGCCAGTTTTATTATGACATTCTCGGACTTGGTAAAAAACCAAAATACCCTTCTGGCTGCGAAAGCCATCACTTGGCACTCAAGAGCGGTTAAAATATTTAATGCTTTAATGGCTGTAGATTAAATCTGTGGCGTGGATAGGGGCATGTGTTCTGGCGGCGTATATTGCAAATAAATATTTTTCGGGGAACTCGCTTCCAAACAGTTTATTTTCTTACGGCAGAGCTCTTAACATAGCGACGAGGTCACTCTTTAAAATAACAGGTGATTTTGTACAAGTTTTGAGTTTTATAAAACTCGTTGGACGCACTCTGTTCATTTATACAAAATATTATAATCACTATACGTAGATTTTCGTCAGTTGCAATTAATTCGGGTATTTATCCTTGCCAACACAAATGTCGCATGGCGTTTTATGCGACGTTTCTTCTTTCATCACATTCACGTAATTAAATATGAAATATGTATATTGCAAAAGATTTTTCAATAAATAAAATATACTACGAATTGTACGATGAATAAAATCTAACAGAGCGATTATTTTATTTTTGATCTTGTCGAAATACTGTATTGTAAGTCAAGGTTTCACTTGCACTTGCTATGGCTAGGCGCATAAATCGGATTGGCTAGTGTTCGAAATATATCAGAAAGGTGGTACGAAATTTATATCAACCGGGCGCAAATAAAAAGTACTAAAACGTTAAATTTTGGAATTTTTTTAAGACTTAAATGAAAACAAAAGTTTGAACGTGAAACGTAGATAATTCAAATAATAGCTTTGAACTAATAATGTACAAACCTGGCGGTCGTAAAACGCTGGAAAATTAAGAGAATTATTATTGTTTATGATACATGATTAACACCACAATACCGGCTGTGGGGGGGGCGTCTATGTTTAACGCACGGAAGAAAAACCAGTCTACTGTTTTTTTCTCTTCCTCTGTAGAAGCCACTGCGTAGACCGAAAGTATTGAAACCACTAGGGCATCTGGTGCTTTGGGAGAATGAGGGAAAAACCAAAATAAGGAGGTGGTCTTGAATTCACCTGAAAGGCATCGCGTCATTCGGGAGAGCGGTTCAACGGACACGGAGCTCCTTGGAAGGGAGAAAGGCCTTCCTCTCTCATGCAACATCAAGCCAACAGCTTAAGTTTCGGCACGTTGCCCTCCCGCGAGACCAGTTCACTTGGTCATGGCGGCTTCCCACCCACAAGGCCGTCAAATGGACCGTTTGAAGATATGCGAAAATGCCATTTTCATCATGAACCTTTAAATATCACTAATTTATCTATTCTTCCCATTCTGCTTCATTCTTCTTCCCCACAGTTAGCCCACCAAGTTTCACAAACCATGTGTTTAATCAACATTTCGCCGATTCCGACGAACAACGTCAGATGTGCAAATTTACTAATTTGCACATCTGACGTTGTTGGGACAGTCGATTTATCGCAACATTATATGATCAGCAATGTCAGTACGATGTTCTACTTAATGAAATAAGTCACTCTCGTAAGATTTAGCACGAGAGTTGAATAGTCAGAGCCAAGGGTTTATTATTTTAGCTCCAGCTAACCCATATTGCCGCTCTCCCTTCTCCTGCCGATGGGGTGAACCCACCACCAGGGCTGGTCACTGCTCCCAGACCGAATTACTAACGAGGTAAAACAACGAGGCCGCAGCATAGATACGCCGCGATAGAAAGCCATTCTCTACGGCCGTGACTGGTCAAAAGCCTATTACGTCCAAGCTGGCTTTCTGACGAAACGAACGGCAGAAAACTCATATTTACTGGCACCTTTAAACGTTTAAAAATAAATTAAACAAAATCAATGTCAAACACACAGCAGCGGCGGCTAAATCTGTATTATGTCATGTACGTACACTCCAAGCGCGAGCGATATTATTTTAAGTATTTTTACCGCGGATCCGTGAGCTATGAAGTGCTATTTTTTAACATTACGTGGAAACATTTGAGGAGACCTTGACCCTAATTAAAGTTAAACAAGAGGAGACTCTGGACGGGAAATAGATCAGGGTAAAAGGCGAGCGTTTTAAAATGCTTTTAAGTGTTCAACACACGAGGGAGAGAGCGTGAATTTGGTTATTTTTAATGAATGACTAATAAAATGGAAGACTCACCTTCGCGCAACGTAAAACTTTGCCTATTTGGTTTTCACGTACGAATACGCACCGATGAAAATGGCCGAAAGCAACAAACAGACAACTCACAGAGGCGGCTAAGATAATAAACATCGCTGCGTTTATTAGGCAATTGTGAGAAATAATACCAACAGCGCTGATCGAAGAAAAAAAAAAAAAAGGCAGATATGTTTTGCATACAATTTGTAGCAGCTTTAAAACAACTATCAAAACAATGTTTAAGAGGAGAAAAACAGAATTTATCACACAAGTAAATATAATATCTAGATGAAGAGGAAAAATGAAATCACAAACATAACAGACATAGCATTAAAAAAACGCATATGCCAAATGCTTTTACATAAGCCTAAAACGGCCTCGATCCAATAGTGGATAGAAAACAAATTGATGACGAGGATGAGGATGACTGTTAAAGGTGACTCTGTTAATACATACCTATTAAATTAACGAAAAGGACAAGAAATATGACCAACAAGCGGCGTAAAAAGGAAGAAAGAGAAGTACAACGAACGAAATTGAAGTCACCCGTTGGATAATAATACTACTACGAGTATGTTGACACTCGTAGGTTTAAATGCTCATCAATTTGATAGCTGAGCTTGCGCGTAGATTCAAACGGTCCATTTGACGGCCTCGGGGTGGGAAGCCGCCATGACCAAGTGAACCGGCCTCGCGGGAGGGCAACGTGCCGAAACTTAAGCTGTTGGCTTGACATCTTATGAGGAGGAAGACCTCCCTCTTTTCCAAGGAGGTCGGTGTCCGTTGAACCGCTCTCCCGAATGACGTGATGCTTTTCAGGTGAATTCAAGATCACCTCTTTATTTTGGTTTTTCCGTCATTTCGCCTAAATACCAGATGCCTCAGTGAAAAAAAGTGTGCCGATGGTTTATTTAAGAAGCCTCAACACCCAAAAATAGCGTTAAACGTCACTTTGTAGCATTCTAATACGAGCAATACTACAAATGATTTATTTGTAAATGTTCTATGGGTAGTTAGAAAAATGCCTAAGGTTTCCAATGAATAATTTTATTAATTTAAAAACTTTTAAATTCCATTAAAAACATACTAAAATATCAATAAAAGGTGCAATTTAGAAAACCAACAAAGGCATTTTTAAAGGTTTTACCTGAAAATCCAGTATGCATTTCATAAAGAATTTAAAAGATTACCGTTTAAGAATTGTATTCATTGGAAACCTTAGACATTTTCTTAACTACCTGCATGTAATTAACAGATAAATCATTTGTAGTATTGCTTGTATTAGAAAGCCAGAAAGTGTGTATTTTTTAGTGCTGACCCTTAAAGAGAGCGATGTTGTAGGAAGGAGGAAACTTCGTAAGGAAGAATAATTTCAACTTTCATCATCAGCGCCATGTATGTAAAAAAATCAAAATGGCGCCAATCGTCAATCAAATGTGATGGAGGTTCGAACATCCCACCCACCGAAGAGAAATATGTATTCGTATGCCCGAAGTAAGCTAATTTTTTCCTTACTTCTGACGAAATTAATCAAACATTTTCAAATATAGATTTTATATTGAAGAAATAATTAATTTCATTAGCCTGTTCGGGGGCCTAGGAGTCAAAAGATCTTATGTAAATTGACGAAATAATTTTTCTTTCAAATCGGTTTACACGTCTAGAGTGACCTAAACCGTTGAAGATTCTCTTGTAAAATTACTACGCGTTATATTTTTTATCAAAATTTTGCAGAGTAGTACCGCCTAATAATAAATTAGTTCACCTACATACAGCAATGCGCCAAAACTCTGTTCCAACAGCACCACTGCGGGGAATGTTGACTTAACTCTTTTTGCACCCGGATGCTTTATGACAACCTTTTACAGAACTTATTGAATCTACATCTATTTACGTGACGAATACGCCATTCTTTGACAGTTCTGACTGATTAACAAACTAACCATCCCGCCGTTCCCCCGCAGGGGTAGGCAGAGAGGACAGACCGCCATACAATTCTGTCTTGGCACACACTCCTTGTTTCGTTCACGATTATACATCGTCTCATACATACTCTTCTGTTATTCTGACTCTTCACGTGTCCTCATTCAAGTATTTGATTCACATGATCGTGCCATGTCTTCACACTCCTTTCTTCGTTCATTCTCTCTACATGCCCAAACCATCTAAGCGTCCCTTTTGATCCTATTCATTATGCTTATATCAGCCTTGCATTCTTTCCGGATATTCACATTTTTAACACGGTCATACATGGTTTTACCGCACATACGCTTCAGGGATCTCATTTCCACAGCATTCAGTTTACTTTCATCCTTTATCTGCCAGTTCCATGCCTCACTGCCATGTTGGGTTGGTATAAGCACTCCATTGTGGACTGCTAGCTTCGCTTCTTTGGACAATTTCTTATTAGCGCCAACAGCGTTTAGTCCTCCATTGATGGAGTTTCTGACAGCACATCATAAATAATAACCAGATATGAGTATTTATATTTGGCGTATCATTTACTTATTTTATAAATAAATGGGGCAAAAGTAAAACATAAACTCACGGTATTATGAACAACAAAAAAAAACAGTAGCAAAACAAAAAGCAAAGCAAAAAAAAACAAAACAGAGCATGTATACAAATTGAACAGAGTGTAAAAATGTGTATAAAAAAGTATGTGGGTCGTTATGTACCAGCGGTCACTCTTGTACGTACGCCAAGATATAACGACAGCACTGTAGACATATGTGCATCTTAATACACCTAAAGAAGATGCATCTTCGTTAAATAGTTCCCTCGCTTTATATATTGGCGTGTTTTTGTATGAGGAAGTTCTCATTTTCGGTGTGTAAAAAGAGACATAGTGCCTCGCACGAATGTACTTAAATGAAGCAAACAAGTTGATCTCTTTTAGTAAAGACAGATTATAAATATCTCCAGAAATCAACTTCTAAAAATGTTGTATGACGTTATGACTGTTTGTACAGCGATGGGTATTTTGCAGCAGTCACTATTTTTGTTAACCATTAGATGAATTGAATAATGTAGATACGTTACTGAGACAACGCGCGTGAATGCACTAAACCGAGTCCGAGAGACATACCTGAGATTTACTGCGTTTAGTATCACACAAACATTCGTTCGACAGACAAGCTGCACCAGATGTCACAAACGCGTTGATGTAGGCTTCTTTCTGAAAAAAAATGCCTTGAAGGTGTAAAAATCATATCTCACGGAGTTTCTTTCCATTCATAATTACCCACAAATCACTTATTATTTCAATTCAATAAGTACAATTATTCACAAGGTTTTTAGGTATTCGAACGGTGTGAGATAGCGAATGCAGAAATACATAAGTGTGTGGAAGAAAACCACGGCGTTCATATAACTATCTCATCCGTACACGGCTATCCTTTTCATACGCGGGTGAAACGTAAAACAAGACAGTACCAGTGGTGCTACATTTTTCGTAAGATTTGTATGAATATGACGTGCCTTGTATTTTATGTCTGTGGTTTTACCTTCGATTTATAAAAACAAAAACAAGAACATCGGGCAAAAATGTTTCTGCACGGTCACTCAAATATTAATATATTCCTCAAAGCACATTTTTTTATGAAATGCTATAATTTTAAACGACTCGTCGTTGCTGGCCGTCTGTTCATATAACACGTGTCAAAATCAAAACGTCAAACGACCATGAGAAAATCAAAATGTGAACGTTTTAATGAAATTTAAAAAAATAGATGACGGATTAAAAAAAAGGTGTTTACAGTTAGACACACTTTTTTTCAATATGAATGCATATTCCCAACTTCTCCCAGCTACCCGGAGCCAGTGGGACTATGACATCCCCAATTTTGGTATTTTGTGAGGCTTACGGGAGTGAGAAGAATTTTGTGGATTCAAAAAAAACATTTGGATTTTAAAATTAGTTCGTTCGTCAATTCCTCTTTTAACCAACTGCAAAGTTTTTCTTGTCAAGCTATACCTATTTGTAATTGCTTCAATAATTCCTGGTTACATCTTGACCTAAAACTCGTTGGAACCAGAAGATTACGTGCAAAACAAATTAATTAACATTTCAAAATAAATTTACATTTTAACAGTTTCCTTTTTAATTTTTGTCCATTAAGATAGCAAAATACACGAAACCCAACTAAATGACAAAACAACCCTTGTTTTGAAAAAGTATTTATTTTAAATAAGTTCTGTTCTAAGTTCAAAATCGAAAGGTTACGTAATCATTTTTATTTCCTATTTCAACGGAAAGTAATATTTCAATTCAGTGTTTTATATTCAAAACTTTCATTAAGAAACTGCGCTCGCCTGCTTGAATAAAGAATAAAGTTAAAATAAATTATTTTCCAAGTTTAAAATCAGAGTTCAAAAAATATAATTTCAAATTTCGCCAAAACAGCCCTTTGTAATGCTTTCCGCTAACTCAGTGTTATTATCGAGAAAAGGACAGCAACTGTACATGATATTCGAATTTTAAATTTGAAAGGAAATTAACACTTCACTCCAGTGAAATCAGTGAAAAATGCACAAGTTTTCTATTTGAAATTTGCTAACAAAGAAAGTCAAAAAGCTGGTATTTTTGGCTGCATAAAATTATTTTTAAGGGACTTAATTCTTATTTCTCAATGATCTCGTAGTTTTGAAAGCTGGTCAATACTAATTTGCTTGCACCACGTACAGGAATGTGCAATTCACGAGAAACAACTCGGCGCGATGTACACTTGTACGGGAGAGCGTCATTATTTACGTGTAATATAATTTACGCTGTCGTCTGGTAGAGGGAGGCGATAATCGTATTTTCAAGTCTACTCTTCCATGTCTCATGATTAATTTACGATACGTGCAGAGCCGCTTCCGATTTCCAACAACATCTTAAGGATTTTCGGGAAATAAATTTAAAAAATTGTATGTTTCAAAAGACACCTTGTCATAACATAAGTTGAGGCAGCTATTTAATTTCCTGTTTTGTATCTGATGGAAAATTCCTAATGAATGATGAAGTGCTGATACCAACTCTGATGCATGGCAGTGAGGCATGAAACTGACAGAGGAAGGATGAAAGTAGGCTGAATGCTATAGAAATGAAATACCTGAGGCGTAAGTGTCGTAAAACCATGTATGACCGTGTTAAAAATCTGGAGATCCGATAATAATGTAAGGCTGATTTAAGCGTAATAAAGGGACGTCCGAGGAAGACATGACACGATCAAGCGAATTAAAAACTTGAGTCGAGAGTCAGAATAACAGAAGAGTATGTGTGAGACGATTTATGAATAGGAATGAGGCAAGGAGTGTGTGCCAAGACAAAGTCGTATGGCAGTCTATCATATCTGCCTATCCCTGCGGTGAAATGACGTGATAATCAGTTAGTTAGTTCTTAGGAATTACCCATGTAGAACTCCATACAAAAATACGCTCAGAAAACATATCGGGCTGTTCAAAGTGAAAACACTGAATATAGATATGTTTCGAAGAACACGTTTTCCGTATAAATAATGTGCTACTATTTCCTAATAATCAACACGTAAGGCATGTCGTCTCGGTGTTCGACTCGCAATTGAAAGGGGGAGTGTAACTGATTGGCTCAAAAAGAACTGAGATTGCATTCGAAAGCGGGTTCTGTTACATAATTATTGATTTATTTAATCGTCTGTGTTGACCACTGATCAAGCAAGCGTTCTACACTCTATGACGTATTTTAAGGTATTTAGGAATTGCAGAACCTACAAAGGAAGAACACCAGATCAGAAACTTAGCCATATCCTAAAAAAAGGAAGTAACTCCAACAGAAGGTGTTGGACGCGTGCATTTAACAAGTGTATACTTCTAATATTCACAATCGGGGCGCAAAAATGGACTCTAACTTAATTAAACCAAAAAAGTTGTGACGAAGATGGCCACCACAAAAAGAGCCATGGAAAGAACTATGCTCGGTATCTCCTTACGAGATATAAAGACCAACGAGTGGATAAGGAGTAAATCTAAGGTGTCTGATTTAATCATTACAATCTCCAACCTCAAATTTATTTATATACTAACGGATCATTGTCCAATTACAAAAAAAAAAATACATAACACGAAATAGGAAAAAAACAGAGAAAGAACAGCACATACATAATGAAGCAATGACAAAAACATACATTTGAAAGAACATTCAAGTCAAAGTCTGACCAAGGTTTTAGTAGAGTCGTAAGGAATGACAAAAATCATTTAGACTGCTACCAAAAATTTCGAGACCATGGCTTGAGTTAACAAATCTCGAAACTCTGGATAGTGGAAAATGCTACCCATAATTAGTAGAGTGATGATTGAGGAACAGCAATTCATTGTTTCTGAGTCTACGGCAAGGTATGTTGAACTGGAAGAGTTGCAACAAAGAAGGTGAGTCAATAATACAATTAAATAAATGGAACTATTCTGGGTGTGTAACACGACCGTCGGAATCACAATTTCGTTGAATGGAGTTCTTGGTTGTTAAAGAGGAGTAGAGGTCGCCCACAGACGAGATGGGCTGACGGTCTGAAGAGACTAAGACGCCAGAGGATTCTTGTAGATGAAGAGAAGAACTACAAAAACAATCATTTAATGTGAATGACATGCGTATACACATAAGATAGTCGGTGCCAGATTCAAAACATGTCTATTTTTTACTACCGACATATAGCTTGAGAGATTACCATTAAAACAAACAGTTAATATCCTCAACAGTCACAATTAAATAACAAATAATTGTTAAATAATTTTATTTAATTCCTCCACTAAATCAAGAAACACGCTGAGGGGGGACAGTTGACAGTTCACACGTCATAGTTGTAAATTTTCAGTACCTACGCATCGCAATATCTATTAGCCCAAACCATAGACACAAAAGAAAAAAATCGTCACATGTTTTGTGTTCGAAGAGTTTTCTGGCCGCTGAATTTGGGAGTCGCTCATTGGTGCCGTCGCGCGACGTATAAATAGCCCCTGCCGAGTGGGAGTCGGGAGAACAATAATATTCCGAGGAATAAGATAAAACGCAACTATTAATAACGCGATGGTCCTCTGGGTGGATTATATATTAAATGCTATATTTACAAAATGCAGAGGACAATCCATATATTCGGGAAGGAGTTCGAGGAGAATACTTGTATGGTTTTTATTTCTCGTTTTGTACATAAACGTCCCTTCACACTAGCAACCACATACTCGAATGGAGTTTTGCGAATTCTAAGATTCATCCGAAAATCTAACATATAAATCACAAAAAGTCGGAAAAGCGTCTCTTCTACCCCAAAATAAATATATTTCTCTATAAATTTCCACGTGACAATACTCGTCGCCGGAAAGACAAAAGGGGTGAAAAGGCATTTTGGAAAGTTTACACCAGAGCACTTTTTTTTAATATATATAATAAAGTTTGTAAATCTTCAGTACTTGGTTGGATTTTTGAAAAAAAATTGACTCAATGCTCTCACTGAGTCAAACAAGTCCCAAACTTGCGTCGCTTGAGTCGAGCCTTCTCCCAAATGGTAAATATATTTTAGATGGCTGAAGGGCCACAAAAGTCTTCAGAATCAAACGAGAGTCAGAGCATTCGATGCAGAAAAAAAACTGATCAAACTGCACATTTTACTCATTTTTGACCAAAGCGTCGCTTAAGCCCTTTTGCCTTTCCAGTGACAATATATCGGCTGTGATCCCCACCGCAACGCGTACAAGACAACATGTTTAATTGCATAAGTGACTTAATCGTGTGTCTTAAATTTTCCGGATTGCCAAAGAGGCAAATTAACTTTGTTTTACTTGTATTGTTGGAGAGTGGCAAAATATTTTCTTAAGGGATGAATAGGCAAATATGTAACGGTACATGGTTGATCTATTTTTTTTAATGATCCGTCACTTTCAAACCACAAATAGGTAGGTACGAGAAAATGGACATATTTTAAACAACGTCATCCTGGCCGCTCGCGCGTTTCAGCACGCGATCGCTGTTTGCCTTATTGTGACCAAGCAGGCAGAGTGTAGGTTCACACGCTCGCCTCATCTCGCCGTTCTTCGTTTCACCTCGTCAGCGCTCCGATCGCTGTCAGTTTTTGTGCTTGAATCAAAGGGCACGAAACGAACCATCGCCGTGGAGAGAATGGTGGTTTGGAGGGTCATAACCGCCAGAAGCCAGTGGGACCAACAACTCCGGTTTGATTAGAGATGGTCGATATTCCTGTCCCGGTTAAAAGGAACCTATTCCAAGCCGGTCACTGGAACCGTCGATATTATTTCTCCGAGGAACCGGTTCTTTTATTTGGCAAAAAAGGTGAATACCCATTAAATGCTTTTTCACGAGGAACCGGTTCCACAGTTGCAGTGCTTTTCGTTTTCCGAACAACGCTCGCGCAACACCCCTCCCTCCCATGTTTTTTTTTGCGAAGAAACGGTTCCAGTTCTTTTCGTTTTCAGGAAACCCTAGAAAAAAATATTATGGTTATTTAAATTTAGTTAGTAAGCACGGTAAAGTTTTGTTTCTGACCACGGCGATACAGATAGTATCTTGGAGAAACAATGTATGGAGAGAGAGCTAATTCTTTTTACTCAACCTATACAAACTTGCGATAAATCACTTTCTCCCGGTTTTTACGTCATACACCGTGAGAGAGAAAGAGACCGCAAAAATAACACACCGCTTTTATGTACTCAAAGGATGATCTTGGTCTCCCGCGTCTCCGAGGAATCCGCCACCATGTTTTCATATGAGACTAAACTCAACACAGCTAAACGGTTTTTTAGGTTATATGCTATATTTTTGTTGATAACAATACTGTGAAAAAGTGATTATACGAATAAACAAAAACATTATGTCGACACGTGCTATGAATGGATGTATAAATACCCAAGCCCTAGTCCTAGCCACGCCCAGGTCTGCCGAGTCCGGCAAAAATCATCAAAAACTGACTGCACTGCCTTGGATAGGTACTACTCTATGTACTTTAAGGGTAGTATCCACTAGTCGGGTGTCTCGGATAGACGCCTCATCAAGAGAGTATAGACAATGTAGATATTAATGATTATGATTACTGAACGCATACCCTCTCACAGCTTGGCGGGATGGTATTAGTGACGTAGGCAATGCGACATCGCGGGCAAAACATGTTTTGTTTTCTCTTCCAACTGAATAGGCGTCATCTATTTTTCTCACCTGTCTTCTGTCCCACTCGACAGACTTGAAACAAACGATGCATTTCCATGTTGCCCAGTAATTCAAACGAAATGTCAAAAATGTTATTATCTGTGTATTATGTAATTTAATATTCGTTCAAAAAGATTCATTCATTTTTCTATGTCTTTAAATGTTGTTTACATTTTTGTATCAATTGTAGAGATGGCCGATATCCGAATTGGGTGTACCTGTGGTTCCAGTTACCGGTGACCGACGAGGAACCGGTTATTTATCCAGCTCATTTTGGAACCGGTTCTTGATGTCAGAAAAGTACCTCCAAGAAGAATTTTTCATGGGGGGGGAGGTTGTCAGCGATGTTCATTTAACGAAAAGAATTGCAACTGTGGAACCAGTTCCTCGTCAAAAGGTTATTTCCGTCAAAAACCTATTATGCCCAAAAAAGGAACAAATTCCTCGAACAAAGAGTATCGATTTTTATTTGCCAAAAAAAGGTACCAGTTCCTCGGAGAAATAATATCGACGGTTCCAGTGACCGGCTTGGAACCGGTTCCTTTTAACTGGGACAGGAATATCGACCATCTCTAATCAATTGCATTATTTATTTTTGTGACCCTTTTACTAAGTTAAAATTATTATAAAATATAATAAATAAATAATGCAATTTGTATTAACTCTAAAATACTACAAATAACAGAATCTAATCAATCGAATTAAGACCTGTTGATAGCTGAGTGGACAAACGCGTCGGATTCCCATCCGGGCATCGTGGGTTCAATATTCAGGTCAACCCTGCTTGCGAAATCAGTACTAAAAAAACATGGTTAACGAAATATTCTATGTATACTATTTCCCTTAGTTTTACGACGTTCTATAATAATATAAACATAATTATCATGTTTTATTGAATAGATACATAACAAAGCCTAGTGTTAAGTAGATGCGGTTACTGAAACGCATTAAAACAGTTAACGATGCCCACTATTTAGTTGATCGTTAACAACTCTGTTTAACTTACTGGTAACAGATCGTTAATTTCATTTTAATAATATGTTGCAATGGCCGCCTGCTGCGAACACGAAAAAATATTATTCACCCAAAAATATTTTTAATCATTTAAAAAAAAAACAAATTCCACGTAATTTTGAATACTGATGGACCGAATATCAATAAATGCAGTATTTATATCAACTCACCTTCTCGTTATTATCACTCCTTCATTATTTAAGGGTTGAAAAATAAATAAATATTTTTGTGGCCTAGCGTAATTTTCCACAGTTTAGTAGATATTTCAAAGTCTATAGCTCATGATGATAATTAAGTTTCCAGTTAAAAATAGTTGCATTGCAAAAATCTAGTTCAATTTTATAACACTAGAGCTTACTGTTCGTCTATTTTTGTGTATGAGATTCAAACATATATATTAAGTGCATTTAAAATAAATTCAATAAGGTATAATATATTTTTGTTCATTCCAGATTGGCGAATACTTTCAGAATCACCCTAGTCCCCACTAGATAATATTATTCACATTTGACATATTGCTGAAATGGCTTTATCTGTGTTTAGTATGTAACTCAATTTGAAAAGCCGCTTTCTGTCAAGACGCCATTTTTTTTTTTTTTCTATAATTTTAATCTGTTCAATACATTTTTACCAATTAACAAGATTGTGTTAAAACACGGACAAAGCCGAGTATATTAACTACTAGTTAAGTTTGTAAACAAAATAGCAATCACTGAAAAATTTTACTCCCAAAAACTTCAACCAACAGGAAAATTTACGACAGCCCCCCTGAAAAAAAACATTTAAAAAAAGGATTGACGTGCAGCCAAAATGTTATTTTCCTCATTTACCAAACCAGTTTGGGGCAGTTTTAAATCTCAATTTGTTTCCCGCACAAATGGACAAATAATCTTGAATTATTTTTCCCAGAAAATGGATTGATGTCTGCTCTGTAAATACAAAATAGCAATAAAGTGAAAAATGTAAAAAGCTTCCGAGAATATATTATTTTTGCGGCTGGCAAGAAGAAAAAAAACACACCTGCGAATCCATATACATTTATGATGTAGGTCAATTGACCTCTGTAAACAGTTTATTTGCGAATCATCATCACTCTCTTGGTATTTTATCGTTTGAAAAATAGAAAATTTATGCCTGCCGGGAAAATGGATAGACAAAGAAAATAGGTACCCAACAAACAATGGTCACATCACTAAATATTAAGGCTGTGCTAGGTCGCTAACTTATTTTTATAAGGTGTAAATTAATTATTTAAAAAATAAAAGTATATTTTTTAAATATATTATGCCATGCGTTGAGAATTAAGTACTAAGGTAAATGGGCAAAATAAACTTGTTCCCACCTAGCACCTAATTTTCAAAACAAGCCTACATTCTGACTTTTATATTTTCCACTCCCATAACATTACGATTAGTTAAGGTACCTGTATAATTTAATCGTATTTCAAATCTATAACTTGCGAGTTTCTAGTTAGATTATCAGATAACTTTTCTTCTACCTACGTTAATCCGTAATTAACGGCTCATCTAGGTAGGAGAAATAAATCACTCAATTTCCTCTGCGATATTTCAGTAGTCATTATTTCAAGCAAAGAAAACCGGGAAATGGTTTATTTTCCGGTTCTTCAACTTGCGGCTAACTTCATTTATATCCGCACAGCTGATCATCTGTCTCGCTCACACTTGTGACTTCTGCATAAAGGTGACTCGCTCTCATACAGCGCAAATGACATGCGCCAACTTCACTGCGCAGTGAAAAATAAATCTAATATGGCCGCTATATCGATCCCGGAGAGTGTAAGCAGTGAGAAAAGTTGTATTATTTCGATAGTTTAACGGTGATTACATGTTGTATGTGACGCAAGTTGAAGTCTAGAGACCCTTTGAGTTTGTTCCTACCCCGGTGCCTTATAAAACCAGTGAGTGCCGTCAGTTTGTCAGTTTTTCGGTGATTTTTCTAAAAATGGAATACTGCTGTCAAGCAGTTCATTCAACGGCGATTTACAGCCTTATCCTGACTCGTCGAGGCTTTTAAAATGTTTCTACAGTTCGTAGATCACCTAGTTCTACCTTGCAAGGTCAGATTTGTGTTTTAATTAGCATTGTCATCGCGAGAATTATTTCAGGTTTGGTTCAAAATCGATCATATGTGGGCGTGTCTGAAGTTATCTCAGACATACGTCCGCCGTCCGTCGTTGTTGTGAAGAGCGCCGCGCTATACGGACTTCTCGAAACGTACGTCGGATATCCGTATATTTTTTGTCACTGGTTGTTTCGGCGAGTTGGTGTATATTAATTTCGTCTTATTATATTATTATAGTTTGGTCCCCTTTAAATTATTATGCTAATTATTTGCGCTTGGTAACTCGGAATATCCCGTTTGTCTGCAAATCTTTTAATTCAGACGGCTGTTATTTGTTTAGCACAGTGGTTAAACGAGAGCAAAAATCGTAATATTTTTTGCGCCTCGATCAATTCTCCTAAACCATATTTAATGGATTAGTATATAACTAGTTCTCATAATGCTGTCTTCTTCATTCAATTCCTTACACTAACACATCAAAGTAAGTAAACATTATTCTAAGTTTTCCTGAAACTACGTAACTATTTTATTGTTTATCAATAAAATCCATTATTATGATTAAAACCTAATAACGCAGACAATCGAAAGCTCTATCGAACAATCCTAGCGCAGTAACCCTTACGACGTAATCTAGAACTACATTAACAATTATAAAGATTATGTTGATTTTCATTCGATGATTGAATAGAAAATATTTTTCCATAATCGGTCCGTTAGTTCTAGTCCACTCCGTAAAAAAAATATTGACCCGTCAAACGTAGAGAAATGGCAAGTACCCGTATTTTCAAGTTTAAAAAAACATTGAAGGCGCAATCAATTACCCAGTTCCCCAGTCTAATATATTAATACAAAGTGCTTTATTACTTAAAACAATTGTGTATCGATTACCTGATCTTGTTACCATGCATAAAAACGAATTGTATTTTATGTTAATCTGCACGCCATAATACTTTCCTTGTCTCAAAATTCCAGAGCACAAAACGTAGGCTAGGCAATGATGACTATTTATTACGTATGTAAAATATCTACCCACCTACCGAAAGGTTTTTTCATCTAGTTTTTATCGTCTTTAAATTTCATTTTACGTCAATATTTTTAGAGTTTTTTTTTAAAACTATTATTATGCTATCATTCTGTCAATTTACGTAAAACAAGTTTGTTTTACTTGATTGTGAAAATTTCCATGATTTCGTTATACAAAATAGCAACGGATAATCATAAACTTCTGAGAGCTGATTTTTTTTTCTTTGTCTGTCGCTTCCTAGTAAGAATGGAAAGCTTGTGTTTAAAATCGAATGTCCATCCCAAAAATTTGTAAACTTGTAATTTATTTGATCAAACGATTAATTCACCTAAATTAATGGCTAAATAAGATAAACCTTTGTCAATGATGGTCCCTTAAACCTTCTATGAAAAAGATAAAAATAGCTTTCACCCATTTTTTCATGTAGGGTTGGCAGGGTATTTCTATTATTTTATGATTTTTAGGGCGCCTTTAAGGTGACATTGTACGAAAATATATTGTGACAGTAAAAGTCAATTTAAAAATGTCAATAAATATTAATTCACTTAAGACTTGCTTAGACGTTCAACGTGGGCGTGAACGTATTCTTCTGTGTTGTCTTTTTTCAATTCACTGGGCCAATAATATTTTTACTAACCGTATGAGCCCTGCGATAAACACCCATATGCACGCATATTTTTAATATAATCAATTGTCTGACAAATAATACCATAGCCTATGTAAAAAAAAAAATCGCACTCTTGAACATTAATTTAGGGTGGTAGATACTCTAAGTATCGCCCTGGTGAAAGACCACCATTCAGAATCGAAATGTTGCTTGAAATGGCTTTAGCCATGTTTGGTGACCAGATCTGAATAGCCAGGTACTTCCCAACCTTCCTCTTCCCACTACCTTCAGCCTCACAACATACCCTGTTTGGGGATGCCATAGTCTCACTGGCTCTAGACAGTTGGGAGCAGTTAAGACTCTTGTGCGGTATTCATATAAAAAAATAAAATAAAAATTTCAAATAAATAATTGTATACCATACGATGAGAACATTTCTTTTTTTATCTTTGAAAATAAGTTTTTGGTAATTTTTATCTTAATGCGTTTATCGTTCCCTCAATAATCTCTATTCTTAAACAGACTTACAAGATCTTAACAGTGAGGTGATGGATATGTACACTTCATTTGTAAAATTAAATTAATATTACTTAAATAATAATGAAAGGCACATAGTAATTGATTTTTTAGAAATCATAATTTGAATTTAAAGATTAAATCTTACTCTTGGAATTAAAGGATACAGAATCTCTGAAAATCAATTTGAAAACTTTTGTTACAATTTTGAAATACTATATATTTTGAAAGTTGTTATGTCGCTATACTGTGACTTTGATAATAACCGAGGTGATAGACAGCCCGAGGTGTAGAACACTTGGCTAGCAGTAGGATAGGTCAAGTCTGATGTTCACGAAGAATAATCCACTTACTCCCTTTTCAACACAAGTTATGCTAAGTGAAATTGTCTGTTCTGTAATGTTAGGGTGTATAGCTGTTTAATTCGTATGTTGCAATTTCTATATTCTATTTAATTAACTTTGGTTAGCAAAAGGAGCCACTAAACAGTTGAGATATCACTTATTCAAGTTTGCCGTGCAGAAAGGAAAGAAAATTACATAAAGCAATATTATATAAAATGTCGATAAGTAGACCCCTTGGATGAGTGACATCTCTTGTTAGAAATTATAACATTGTATTAAATGTATTACTCCCATCTATTGACATAAGTTAGAACCTCGTATCAAATTAATATATATTATTAACGTTTTGTTTGTTGTTTTGTGTTTAGGAAACAAAACCAAGTATGTCGTAAGGACAACAGTGCCAAGGACAAGCGGCCCGGAGACAAACAGACTGAAGTTCAGCTGCTAACGCCGCAGGGCCAGCACACCAAGCTAGGCTCCAAGTATATAGAGGACTGCAGACATTCATCTAAAGGTATGTGTCTAAATACTTCATGGAATCTTAACTACAGGGGAAAATGTGCAATCTCATTAGAAGATTTTTTTTTAACCTATTTCTCGGATAAATCTGTATGCGAAAGGAAAAAGGAGATAAGTTGAAATTAAAGCTGTGTTTTTCAAATATTGAATTGTATCATTATGTCCTTTGCAAAGAATTCTGGGAATGACCTGCCATGTAGTATGAGATGAGAAACTAGCTTTGAGATTCTTACTAGATTGAGACCGGCTAGTAACTGAGTGGACAAAAGCGTTGGATTCTCACCCGGGCATAGTAGGTTCAATTCCTCTGCTAGCTTAGTCCTCCCATCATGTTGCTCAAGCAACATCTTCCGCTTATTATGATGGTAGTAAGAGTTTTTCAAATATTGTCAGGTTATTCGTAACCAAGGAATGTTTGTCTTTAAAAAATATATATATATATATATTAAAAAATTTACTAAAAAAACTTTTTTTTTCAAAAAGGACATGACATTCAATAACAAATATAATATGCCCTGAAGGTGATTTAAGCACTAAATGATGCTATAAAAACTTCACCAATTATAATTTTTTTGTTTATTTGCTCCAGAGGACAGTGGTGTATCGAGCCATGCGGGTGCGCGCCCCCCGGCTGATGGAGTCCCTCCGGCTGGGGGGGGCGCCCGGAGCCCCCCGCCCACGCAGCCCTACCCACTCTTGAGGTAACTACCTGACAACCACCATTCCACTCCCCCCTACCACTCACTGCCCTACCCATTTCATTAACCCTCTTATGAAATCTAATGTCTCTCTACTCTAATTATTAACTCAATAATCATTCTTATAAGGCTCAATTTTTTTTAGTCCAATCATAAAACAAAGAATAACTTACTACTTAATACTATATTCATTGCGAATGAAACACATTCTCGTAGTATTGTATTATTTTGATGTTTTACAAAATTATTAAATAGGAGACAGATTTAAAAAAATATAACATATTAAGACTCCCCAAACTAGACATGTGCACGTATTATGCTGGTCTGCATTCTATATAGTATCATATGAAATAGACTGCTCAATAAATAATAAGATCAAAAACAACAACCAGTCATAAACAAGTCCGTCCGAGGATGTCATGATGGACCACGGCGGACACAACGCGGCAGCAGAATCCAAATAATCTAAACATTGTAATATTTTTTCGCTGTGGCTGGAATTGAACAGTTAAATAACATCAAGGAAGACGCCAGTTTATTGGTATTCTAAAAAAAATCGAAATTATTAATTATTTGAAGGTTGAACACTATCTCTCTTAGGACGTTGATTGATGTACAGCTTTCATTATTTTCAAATTGGTGTTTTAAGTTGGATATATTGTAAATTATAGAACCGGCATAAGAAGTTTCAATTGTCGCCGCACTAATTTCAAAAGGTATGGTATATTAAATTAATATTGTTTACTTATATTGCATAATTTATCCCTGTCAAACTGTTGTTTCAAATGTTCCATTTGATGAAATCTTGGGGAGTGTAACATCCCATTTGATACCGTGGAATCAACAGGCTTTCGAGCATCCTAACTGGTGGAACCGGGGAATTTATACATCAATAGGGTTAAGAACATTATATTTGAGGAAATCATTGAATCAACACAGTTTTCAACACCCCATTTGATGAAATTGTGAACTAAACGGAGTTTCAAATATCTAATTTGATGATATTATGAAATCAACGCTTTCAAACAACCCATTTGATGAAATCTAAAATCCAAATTGGTTTCCTTCATCCCATCTATAAAACTGCCGAGTCGACAATCACATCATTTAAGCTCGAGAGAGTTTCAATTGGTGAAATCGTGAACAGATCACGGTTGCAAACGTCTCATTTCCCGTGACGTAATACCATGCGTCGTAGTAATGTTGTGAGTGTTGTGTGCAGGTCTCGTACTGCTCCCGCCTTGGGCCAGCGCCGCCAGGAGAGCGACGACTCACCCCGTCAGCCCAACATCACCATGACGTCCGAGGATCTGCTGCAGCCGGGACACGTGGTCAAGGAGCGATGGAAGGTTTGTACGAAAACTAGTCTAATAGCCTATTCTTCTCACCACCTTCATAGCTTTATCTGCTTCAAGCTAATTTAATTCTAAAATTGATGGTTTGCTATTACTATCAGAACTCATTTTTTTCTTATAATTATTTTTCTAATTGTATTTTAATTTGTTTTCCTCGGCTTTAAACGACGTATGTAACAGAAAGACAGGTTACAGCGGAGTTCTCAGGCAAAACTATACCTACTATTGTCAATAATAAATGTGGTACTAAGCAAGTACTGATGTACCTAGTCAATTTTGACCACTGTCAACAATTCAATATGAGAGTTACTGTACCGGTCAATTTTGACTAATTTTACATTAAAAATGAAATTGTGAATTTCTAATCAGTGATAATAGAATCATGGGACCCAGATAGATTGAGGCTGACAATGTAACATTTTATCCACAGTCATAATGTGGGAACTGTTGTCTTGTCATGAAATGATGTTCTTCTTAGACATGCGTGAATGAATGTGACCGTTTCCATTGTCCTCCACCAGGTGGTGAGGAAGATAGGCGGCGGCGGCTTTGGAGAAATCTACGAGGGCCTGGACCTCTTGACCACGGAGCAGGTGGCCCTCAAGGTGGAGTCCGCCCGCCAGCCCAAGCAGGTGTTGAAGATGGAGGTGGCTGTGCTGAAAAAATTGCAAGGTAATTGTAATAACACCATGTATTTTGTTTATAAAAATTATCTCCGACCGGGTAACACCAGTTTTGCTAGATTCAAAAAAACTTTTTGATATTACAATTCTCTCATTAATTTTGAAAAGGTAAGTTTTTGCGAGTTACAAATTACATGATTCTTCCCAATTCCACCGTTGAAAGCTGTTTGCTGACGCAACGTGAAATCCAGCAATGGATCCTGAATTCTCTGTAGAAAAAAAAAAACACACCGTACAACAGGGTCCCTAGAGAAGACGTTAAAATTGCCAACTCATTCATTGTTCTTACGATTGCTGTCTTGTAATCATTATTTGTATCGTCGGTGAAGATGTATCTTTATCAATTTTCGGATCACTTATCATTGCGTGTACAATTTTTTTTCAACTCTTTATTTACCATAACCTCAAAATGTTTTTCATGTTAATTTTAATACTATTCTTGTAAATTTTCTTCAGGAAAAGAGCACGCTTGCCGCTTCATAGGCTGCGGCCGCAACGACCGCTTCAACTACGTAGTGATGCAGCTGCAGGGGAAGAACCTGGCCGAACTGCGCCGCGCCCAGCCCCGCGGCGCTTTTTCGCTTAGCACCACTCTGCGGTGAGCTCCTTTTACTCGTCCGTTTTATCCAACCTACCGTACTCTATATTCGACTGTCCCTCGAGGGAATGGATCCTTGAGAAAACGGAAACCTTATTCATGGAGCTTGAAATTCCTGAATATCTTTTGCGTAGGAACACAGCCACTGTGGGATAGCTACTGTCTCCGGATGGTTCCTCTTATCTTGTGTTTCTACCCACTCTCTTATCTGCAGCCATGCTTTACTTTTATGATCTAAGCATCGTTACGTACTATAATATATAATATCATTATTTAATACTTGGCTAATTTATATAGGGCTATTTTTGTGAAATATAACCTCAAGGGCACTTCTTTTTTAAGATTATAAACATTTCCAAGTCTAAAACCAATTTTTTAAATATTTAATATTTCCAAATGCTTTTTGATTGATGTACATCAAAAAAGGAGCACTAAAAACGACATAGAAGACGCACCAAATTAGATGACATGAAATTACATAACTCTAGTCCGCCTCAGCACAGGAGCCCCTAGTAAGGAAGACTACAAAAAAACAAACAATAATAACTCATTTATATAGATGCTAATAAAAAAAATATATCATTGAATTTAAAGAATTGTAATAAAATAATGTTTTTTTTTTGTCTGTTTTCAGGCTGGGCTTACAAATATTAAGGGCAATAGAATCTATCCACGAAGCTGGCTTTCTCCACAGGGACATTAAACCTGTAAGTTATCTCATACTACAAATATTTTATGCTTATTTTCTCTGTTGTATTTTAAAACTGTTTTTCAGATAAGACTAAATATTTTTTATTCCATGGTGAAAGACCAACATTTGAAATGTCAGTCTCACAACCCAACTAACAGGAAATATTTTGTTATTCTGTGGTGAAACACTACCATTTGAAATTTCAGCCTCACAACATTCCCCAAATAGTAATTTCAATGTGGATGTCTTATGTGGTAATGCTACAGAATGTATAGCAAACGCTAATTAATTTTTGTTGATTTCAGAGCAACTTTAGTATTGGCCGCTTGCCGTCCACAATGCGACGCGTTTACATGTTGGACTTTGGGCTGGCACGCCAGTACCGCGACGGCACGGGGCAGGTACGCCCTCCCCGAGCGGCCGCCGGATTCAGAGGTGCGTTAAACCTTATACTAACAATGAAAGTTTCAAAAAAATATATTAATTCCCAACAGGAGGTAGACTGTAAACTGTAACAACTGTAAATTTCTGAATTTTCACTCTTAAGATTTGTAACTTTACTAGTAATGGTTTCAGCTATTTTAAATTACTAAATATGGATAGCCAGGTACTCTTTGCCCTTTTTTTTACCTAGTCTCCATCTCTTAGAATAAAATCATGCAGTAAAAGACACAAGAAGGAAGAATCGGTAATAATTTCTGTCTTCAATCTTTATTATATTTTGTTCAATATCTTGATCAAATTATGAGTCGAGACAAATTCAATATTAGCTGACAGATAATCTAGGGGAAGATTGATGAAAGAGGGAGGTGCCACAGATCACGGCTTTGAAACTTATGTGACGCTGATTTTTCTGAAGGCAAAAGTTGGTAGTCGACCATGTACATAAATGATATACAAACTTAAAGTAAATATTTTAGAATTTTATGCAAGAAGACATATATGTACAATCAATAAATTATTTTTAACAGAATACAAATTCTTCTCCTTGCCGTGGCAAAAAGGGATGCATTCAACAATATAAATTTTCACAAGCAAACAATGAGGTTTAATATTTTGTTGTTTGTTCCCCAGGAACGGTGCGCTACGCATCCGTCAATGCACACAGAAACAAGGAAATGGGTCGTCACGACGATCTGTGGTCCCTCTTTTACATGCTGGCGGAATTTGTCAACGGACAGTTGCCGTGGAGAAAGATTAAAGATAAGGAACAGGTAAATATCAATACTCAATTATAAATACATGAAAATAACATCAAAGGTAACAACAGACACTCTCAAATATGTACTTCCCTTCAACTCTATTCCTACCTTTGAAATAACAAACACTATTTTGCGTATATTTCAACACTGCACGCACTAACATTGATCTCAATTACAACCACGACGTATACCACAACACAACAAACTACATTTCCAAAATACACCACACTAAATATGAACTAAAATCTTTAGAATACATAACCTCTCAAAATAAGATACTTAACACATTGTAATCGGGCGCCTCGAAAAATAGACTCTAGCCTATAGCGGGCGTTTTTCGCGATTAGCGCGCATATTGTTATAAAATAAATAATAATATATATTTGCCATGCCTGCAATTTTACAATCGCTGGATGTGTGAAATCTGATCGCGTAAATATTTAAGAAACAGTGTCGCCTAAGGCCGAAGGCGAACACTCAATAACTCATGAGTTTAATTGCTTCTTGTCAAAAAAGGCTCTTTTGCGGTTGCCTCGCCTAATTGAAGAGCCCATTCCACTTATGAATCATAGTATTTATTCTTTCAAGGAATCAGTACACTTCATATGTTGATAATCCATCACATAAATTCCTCCAAGTATATGCTTGTATATAACAACAATGACAATTGAGTAAACAAATAATAAAAATACATGTAAAAAGCAGTGGATGATTGGTAAGTCCTTACGAAAAACTGGTATTGCAAAGGATTACAGTACAATCATTGCACACTAGCCAATCCGGACAAGGCATCTCAAATAACGTCGACAGACTGACGCCTAGCACCCAGGTAGCAAATTACCCTTTAAGGTGTTTTATTTTACGCTGATAACAAACCTGTGAAATGCCGTTTCCCGCCAAAAACCGGCAGTCAACAAAAACGGCATTTGACGTGTCCCGCAGTTGACCGACAGTCCGCGAAAAACGGCATTTGCCGTGTCCCGCAGTCGACCGACAGTCCGCGAAAAACGGCAAATGCCCTGTCCCGACGACAATGTGTTAAGGACTGTTTTTTTTTAATATTTGATCAATCAATATGATTATCGAATGGTATTCTCAGTATCATTTTGACGAAAGATGACAATGAAATTATTAATTAATCGATCTTCCTTACTTCAGTTGTAAAGCTATCCTTCTGTTACTAATCCACGAGGATTATTTCGAAGCAATATAAAAAAATTGTAACATTACAGGCACGTCGATGTATTTATCGCCTTTTTGAAATATTTCTTTCTATTCATTAACCTCTACATATAACGAGAAATTTCGACACACAATACAACTCGAGAATGTCATTATAACCTCCTCTGTACTGCGGAACGAATTGCACAAATCTGTACTCAAATTCACCTCTTACAATATATGTTCACATGTTCAAATTGATCACGAAAAATTAATAAATAATTCCCCCCTGCCCTCTGTACCCACGTAAATATGAAACAAATTAAGAATATATGAAATACCAATTTAAATATTGTTCTTTTCAGGTGGGACAAATGAAAGAGAAATATGATCACAGAATGCTATTGAAGCACTTGCCATCGGATCTCAGACAGTTCCTAGACCACATCAAAGTTCTCAAATACTTTGACAAGCCTGACTATGCTGTAAGTTGCTTTATCATAACAAAAGTAAAAGAACTTTTAAAATAAAAAATCGTCATTATCGATGGCACTACATTTCTTGGAGAGTTCTGACTGCCTCTAGGAAATACCTCCACTCTTGCCAGTCTCCTGCTGACTCGCTCCAGCTCTTTCCTCCAGTGCCCAAGGATGCAATGTTTTCCTCAACACCATTCAGCCACGTAATTTTAAGTATCTTTATATTTCCCTACAAAGTTTCGATATTTACTAATTTGTTGTTTCCAGATGCTGATTGCCATGTTTGAGAGGTCTATGAAGAGGAGGGGAGTGTCAGAGTCAGATCCTTACGACTGGGAGAAAGTGCCTGATGGTATCGTCAAGGTAAGACTTCAGGATAGAACGCCACATCCCTCTTTCTGTCTTGCTATTCTTGCAGGTTTCTTTTTTAACTCACTATCTTAAAATGATAGAAACTGTATCCATCTAAATTCTACACCTTCCTCTAGTCTTTGTATCTTTATCATAAGTCTGTTATGATAAAAGCTAACAGTTGTACCCCGTTAAATACTTATTTTGTTAGATTTGGTCATGCCAGCCTTCTATCTGGGCAGCATTCATAGATTTATCCTCGCTATCATCATAATAAGACGAAAATGTTGCTCGTGTAACGATTTAAGAATTGTATCCACGACGCCTGGGTGGGAACCCGACACATTTGTCGACTCAGCTGCTAACTGGTCAAAAACAATGATACGATAAGTACACTTGCACCACATTCAAGAGTGGAAGGTACTCTCTGTACAACTCTTATATTCATAATGGGCAACGTAAATTGAGTTTTAAATATCTGGTAAATATTTGATGCACTCTTAAAAAAACAATGTCTATTGTCTATTCTTCTTTTAAAATTTGCTCATTTCCTCGCTGTCATCCCTGTCTTTCATGAGCATGGAAAGAAACCAGCTAATTGTTTGAATCAAGGTCAACGCTTGCTTGCAGATCATTGGCGAGCCGGAGATGTCGCGGACCAAGCTGCCCACGCACGGCCAGCCCGACAACAACCAGGAGAATATCCAACCGGCCGATAACCGAGATCACGTAAGTCACACACTGTTTTCCATCGTCGAATCATCGTTTGATAGCTACATATACTTGAAATGATTCACACTTAGTGTTGGAGTTGAAAGCTGATTATCCGAAGAGTTATCTATACATTTTAGTGTGACAGTTGGAATTTTACATACCGTATGTGTTTTAAATGATCCGTGGATCACAATTTTTTTAGAAGTTTAAAAAATATACATTTGCATAAAATGTAACATTATAGAAAACAAACATAACATAATATTCTCTCAGTGAGTCGTAATAAGCTCATTTCCTGGAAGGAAAATATCATTATGTATTTTAAATGAAATTAATTTACATGTATGTATTTACGTCAAAAAGAAACTAAATTAACATATTTCATTGTTTATATAAAAAAATAGTAGAACAGCTAAAATAAAATGTGCATTGAAAAATATTACATTGAGGGTTGTCTACTTTCAGATAATTACAAAATCATTTCATGGTCACGGATGGCTCATTTACAACTTGCCATACAATGTGAACAAAAACAAAATTATGGAAATTTTTTAACAACATAACAAAAGGCCAACAATATAGTTTAGAAGTTCAGTATTCAAGGCATGTCAAAATGTTAGTTTTATGAACTTAAAAGAAACAAAATTATTCAGATAATCAGCAGTCTGCTCCATTTTAGTTCTTAGAAAATGCACTTTCCTATGAATCATGAGCAAGGAAACCACCTTTAGAGGTCTGGCACTAATATATACCTCAGTCTGTAGGATTTCAATCATAATTTAGTCAAGGTATTTGATCTAATATACTGAGATCATTTTTAGAGCTAACTATCAATTTGAATCATAAATCGTAGAATTTGTTTCTTTTTGGCATATGATGTCCGCATCGGGGGCTTCTATCTTTTAACTCCTGTTACCAATACCATTAACCTGTACCATCATCTGGCCAGCATCCCCAAAGATGACATAAATAAATTTTAACATTTCTCAAATATTAGAACCGTCATGTGGCCAATGGTTGTTGATAGGTAGGTTAAAAGATAGGAAGTTGAGCCCCTGGTAATCACTTGAGACTTGGTTGAAAATGCTTGATTCAAATTTTTTTATATTACGTATCTGATGGCTTCTGTTAGTTGTCATATCACAATCATGAGTAAACCTTACAAAAGTGTATAAATAAATTTCTAAATACTGTTGCTAGTGATAGCGTCACAATCTGGAAATAAATAGATTTTTCATAGAGCTACACATCTATAGATTGAAAAATAAATGGACGCAATAAATGATAATAATAAAGTATAAAAAGTGACAGTTAAAGTAGTGTTGCTATCCTAGGACAATATTTTACTGCCAAAAATGTACAAGTACCGGGGGCGTATGAAATTGAAAGGGTTATTTTCCAGCTCTCGTGGAATAAATTGGCTAAGGTGGTGATATGGTGTTGGGTGAATTCTGGTATAGCTTCTTCACTGAAGTAGAACTCTCTTTGCAGGCGAGGAGGAGGATTGATACGGAGTTCACCACGGCTCTGGCGACGGAAACCGCCACAAACTTAGTACACAAAGAAAAGGTATGCGCCTTATGCTTGTAAGTGTAAACCGCGCTTTCCGTGTGTACTTGAAGTATTATATTAAGAATATTCGCACGTCAGGCGCAGACCGGGGGTGAACCGAAATGTCGACTATTTCAGATTTTATGTTTCCTGGTAACACAACAGACTTTGTTGACTCCAGTATAATATTATATCACTTGCACCCCACACACCAGCATAATGCACACGTCTCTATACAGTAAAACCCGCACACGAGAAGTTTTCACGCTGAAGGAGTTTTATATTTTTGGTCACTTAAAAATGGCCTCATTTGGAACGCACATATCAGTCATGTAGTACGAAAGAACCATAGTGCAAAAAAGAGCTTTGAATATATCTTAATGCTTCTGAGCTTTAACAAGTTGTTATTTAAAATGTTATCAGAAGGCTGCATTAAACCTTTTTTGTTGTTGTTTTAGATTTTTTAAATGCTTTACGTATAATAAATATATTTTTTTTTTTTCATTAATGTAAATAAACATATGGGTACTGAATTAAAAAGGAGGTATATTATAGAAGATTAAATATTTTCCACACAGCAACGATGGGAAATTATGGGGATATTTATCCATTTCAATTTTTGAAATAAATTTTCGCCCTTATGATTCTTTAGCAACATATATGATTGATAAAAGGTTTTCCCACATAAGATCTTGCCATTGAGAGTTCCTTTGTAATCTCGCTATCTGTTACACGTGTCGTTTATTAGAAAGAGGGAGAGGTTACAGCCGATCTATCAGTGATAAACTTGAAATACCTTATTAGAAAGTTTCACTAAGTTATTATCTGTTTTTATAGCACCTGAACACCACACACTGTACAAAAATAACCAAACTATATAATATATAAATAATAATTATATATATGACCACTTATTATAGAAATTAGACATATTAGGTTAATATCTGTTAGGCAGAAATAATAAGTAAATGGCTTAGATAGCTCTTTATTTTATAATGTATTCACTAAGTCTGCTGTACTTATTTCTTTACAATATTAAAACTTCAAAATACTCAATTAAATTGTCAGCGTTCCATTAGGCTTTCCAGTAAAATTGGGGTTATTTATTGCCTGGTGGAAATTTCTCCCAACCAAATTTGACTTACAGTGGGAATTTACGAGACCATTTGGTCCAGCCCACGGGTCCCACACTGCTTGAAATTCAATAACTCCACAAGCAACGGCTGTTTGCATATTGGACAAAACGATTTTTTGGTTTTTATTGGAGACTTTTTACTTCTTTGGTTTAAATTTCAATGGTGGGAGGGGGTAGGTTTTCTTGGGATCAGCGTTACCAAGAATTGTATTGGGTTGCCCCCCCCTCCATAGAAATCATCAAATATCCTAAAATGGGGGTAACTTGAATTCGAGAGCAACCCCCTCAACGAAATTCAAAAAAAATTGCAGATTCACTTGCCATCTTGAATGATATTACAGGTCCAGTCCTCGAATGATGTTATAAATATCCAAATGACCCTTCTTAAGAAAAGATATCTTTAAAGAATATAACATCATTGACTTAGGTTTTAAAAGGTTTTAACCTAACTAATTTTATGTAATCTTTTATGCAGGTTTCCTTAGAGAAGAACAATGCGACGGCTACCAACGCCACCAGTGTGACCAACCTGCGCGCCACCACCATGGCCACGGGGGCCCACGAGGAGGGGCACGCCTCTCGGCAGCCCTCCAGCCCTGGCAAGGGGACCACACAGGTACTGCTTCGTATATACTCGTACATATATAAATCATTTGCGCTACGACCCCTGAAGAGTTTTGGTCATCGCTGTCTTTTCCTTATGGTTACGGTTTTTACCTCCCCACCCCAATCAGTCACCTAAGCTAAGGCCTCCCAATACTCCTTCATCCTGCAAGTATATTATGGAAAGGCTTCTTTGGTGGTTGGCTTTCTTACATTTTTGCCACGTGTCCTGCTGCCACCTTAAATTAACAAATATTTATATAATCAAGTTGGAACCAATCTTGAAGAGGAGTGTCGTCATTGAATGAGATTCCTTGAAGATTTCTAAATAAAAATCTGAAAATATAAAAATCTAATGGAGTAAGGTCAGGAAAATAGAGAGAATGTGGAGTAACTTCCCAACGGAGCTTCTGAAAAGCTAATGATTGTAATGTTACCATTCCCATGGCGTTCTCCCCGTAAATGGTTTTAGCGGCTATGCTGTTAGATTTACAACTTTAACTTAGTTACGTTTTCATTATTTTATAGGTTGGTACACCTGACAAGGGAGGAGATGACAATGATGCAGTGGTGTTACCATCAAGGTCTAATGAAGAAAATGGCAAAGTAAGCACTAAAATTGATTTGAATTCATATAAGTCAATCTTGGTTATAACGAGCGAGAGTGAACTGACTAAATTTGTTTCTTATAGCCAAAAAAAGTATTTACCTGCCTATCTACTATCAATAAATTCATCAGCGTATAATATCTCTTCAAAATATTACTTATAAACGTAGAAAATATGCCAAATAATTTCGAGTTTTTTACGTATCGAGAAACATTTCCTCTTGTTAGCAGACAGGCTTATAAATCAAAGGTTGCTTTCTAACTGGTCAGGGATTTGGTGTCAATAAATTTACCACTTGAAGGTAATCGTACCTACCTAGATGAAAAATTAATATTTATTGGAAAAATAAAATTGAGAAAACCTGAAACAAATTAGATAAGGAGTAGTAATACAAAAGAAATTGTAAAAGGAAACAAAATTTCAAAAGTCTAATTTTGATTTTATGACACTCTTACGTAGTACTAGATAGGAATGTTTCACCCAGCGTAGTGACCAATAGGCAATGTTGTAAATATTATTATCCACCCCTAACAGAATTTAACGGTGCTGTGCTGCCACCTTTGTCTTTTATTATTTATTTTGAGGTGTTTTTTTCAAACCCAACGGTCTATTCTATTTAGATATCGTGTTGACAATATTATTTGTGTGGCATATCAATGAAGCTGCCTCGTCACAACAGCAAACGAGCGTGAACTAAACTATCATTGGGTATTTGCTCATTAAAGCTGTGAACCTCGCTATTGCCATGATCGTTATAACCATGTTCGACTGTAAAATTGGAGATTGATTACTGAATGTGATTGTTCACAGAATAATAAAATAACTGCTTTGCTACTGATGGCTTCACATAATACTGTCTACAGTTGGCCAGTTTGTCGCTTCAAGAATATTTTAATTAATTATTATGATTTTTTTACCCAGGCATCTGGAGCCGCGGCAGTTGTGGCAGGCCAGCTGGTCTCCGAGTGCAGAACGGAGGGTCCAGCCAGCCGGCCCGAGAGGCAGTCGATTCCCCCCTGCAGGCCAAGGGCCAATATGGGAGGTAGGATGATCGTTTCTTCCTATTATTCAATACTAGTGGTTACTACGTCCTGGCTTGGACGTATGTAGTTTTAACACTCTTTCTGTTATGTGCAACGTTTTTAATGAAAAAAGGAGAGGTTACATTGGATATATCAGTGTTACGCCTTTAGTAATTACTAGACATTGAGACTTTTTGCCCCTTAACACTTCTACTTTTATAGCTTAGAGTATATTTAGAATTTTTCTGAACATAAACTGTCCCAATCAATTTGACACATATTCTGGCTATGACTTGTTTTTTTACGTGCATCGTAATCATAATGGGCAATATATATGATTTTTTAAATTTCTCAAAAATATTTACTAGGTACCCTGGTAAAAAAATGTTGCATTCGTCTTTTTAATCTGTGACCATTTTATTAATTTGAAGGTTCGGGAGACCGCACCACCCCATCTGGACAGCACAGTGGCGCCACTTTGGGCCGCCTGCGTGTGGTCACCGCACCTCCTACCTGTGTACAAGACTTGGCTGTGTGCAGCACTCCAGGTAGGCAATATTTTTTAAATAAATATTTCACCTTTGTATTTATTTTATGACTATCCATATTCCAGTAAAAAAAAACCTGAATGCTTAAATTTATATTTTACAAGTGGATCTTTTTTGTGATTAAATTCTGAATTAATTGCAACTGCCCGAAACCAGTGGGACTAATAATAACGATAAAATTCTTCATTCCGAAATGAAAGTTAACTGAGTATTGGTTTATTGTTGCAGGGGAATCAGCCAGCCCTCGGATAGTGACAGAGGTGGACAGCCTCTACTCCTACGAACTGCGTCAACAGAGCGGTGGCGGTGAAATCCAGCGCAGAGGTACGAAAGACACTTACTTCGTTAAGCGAAATTACATTATCGTGCCTTTCTGGACAGCCTAACTTGAGAAATACCCACCTCATGCCTGATCCCACTGGGACGGTTTTCCCCAACGGAATTAGATGCTCACAAAGCTGTTGAACTCATACGATAATAATAATAGATTCGGAGATCTGAGACCCATTCTGTGCCGAAACCTATCAGGTTTGACGGCCTCCATGGTCGAGTGGTAAGACGCTCAAATACGAATCCAAAGGTCGCGGGTTCAAACCCGGTGTGTGCCAAAAATGTTTATTTCATTGATATGTGTCCTAACACATTTAATTCATATAAAATAATAAAAAGTATATTTGAGGCACGTTACAGAGTGGTAGATACTCTAAGTATCGCCCTGGTGAAAGACCACCATTCAGAATCGAAATGTTGCTTGAAATGGCTTTAGTCGTGTTTGGTGACCAGATCTGAATAGCCAGGTACTTTCCAACCTTCCTCTTCCCCATCTTCTTCCCCTTCCCACTACCTTCAGCCTCGCAACATACCCCAATGGGGGATGCCATAGTGTCACCGGCTCTAGACGGTTGGGAGCAGTTGGGACTCTTGTGCGGTATTCACAGGTCACAATGTGCGTTAGCATGCTGGAATTCCGAACAGTCCATTTGAAATATCTTTGTTTTCAGGGCGCCGTGGAGTCAGGCCCGGTTCGGGCGGAGCGTCTGGTATCAGCAGCAAGCCGATTTGCCGCGCCGACCAGAGTCTCACACAGTTTGCTGTCATCGACGACGAGAATGTGTCTGCATTACAGCAGGTACGCCGAATTGCACTCTCAATTAGTTAATCACTCGATTTTGGGGGTTAGTTCCCGTAAAAATAATATTGGGATTAGCCTGCTAGCTGTAGAAGTCTGACAAGTATTACAATACATTGTCTACACACAATACAACGCATTGTGTATAGACAATGATTGAGCGATGGATGCAGATGATGCGGAGACCACCTTGAAGCACGCTCAATTAAAATGATATTCACTATTTTTTTTTTTCTTACGAATTTATGCTTTTTTTTTTTTGAATTTATTATTTTGTGTATCACAACTTGTATTTTATTATTATTGTGACTATTTATCATTATCAATTATGGAAGGTATTATTGCACTACTCCTGCATACCTTCGGGAATAAAATTTTATTATTATTATTACCCAAAGAATTAAAACTCCCAGTTGCAAATAAAAAAATATTGGCAAAAGCTCTCAAAGGATATTTTCTCAACAATTTTATTAATCAGTGATATATTCTATCTGTAAAACCTCTGTTTGAATATCTTTCTTATTGTATTTATGATGTTTATCTAATTAATCTCTACTCCTATGAGTCTCTTTTTGATATATTTTTTTGCTTGTAGCCTCTTCTTTCGTACTCAATTGATGTTTGAAAATATTATTCTTTTTTCTTTTATAATTTTGCCCTTCCCGAAATGAGTTTTTTTTTTAACTCTTTGGGAATAATATACAAAGAAATGTATTTTTTTTGTACTATATTACATTTTTATATGTAAGAAATAATTTCATTGGTGACCTTTTATTTGGTGGTCTACAAATTTGGCTTTGAGTTGGGAGATTGCGGGTTTAAACCTTCCCCTCCCTGAGCCTCACAATATTTGTTTTATTGGCGATGTCATTGACCCGCTGACTTCAGAGCACTTGACATTTATGATTTATAAATATTCCTTCCAGTTTGGGTGTTGTGATCGTGATGGTTAAAATGTAATATTTATTTATTGTAAATCATAATGAGGTAACCTTTTTTGATATCTGCAGGTCACCAAGGGAGGCGCCCTCACTCTGGCGTCCCAGTGGAAATCTCAGTTCGATGATTCAGAAGAAACGACTGATAATGAGTGGAAACAAGAACAATTACAGGTAAATACTTATTTAACATTCTAACGTTCTATAAGGTTATTCAGGCTGACAAACTTTATGTTCTGTACAAATTAGTACTTTACGACATGAATTCCTCAATATTGCTTGCCGACCTTAGAGTCTGTTCATAATCATTATCTTCTTCCCCTTGTCCTATTGAGGTAAGGGACCCATCGCTTCGACGAAGCGCCTCCGGACATCCCTGTCCTGCGCTGTTTCTTCAGCCGCTTCCGTTCAGTTATTAATAATGATGTTTGTGATTTATTTACAGTCTCCCGATCACCGATTGTCCATGGCAGCTGACCGAGAGAAGAGCAAACACCACCAGGTGCTGGTCCCGGGCTCCCACTCTACACCACACCATGCCACTAGCAGGTGGGAATCATTTCATTTGCTTTGCACCTCGTCTAGCCGCGAGAAATCTTACCCAAACATTCAGACAGTCTTTTCTTGAGGCGAGGGAGTCCCCGAGTGCCATCTCTTCACTCTCTTATCGTGCAGTTGTTGAAAAATAAAATATTGTCTTTTCAAAATGGCTTCATAGGTGACCCTGCCTCAATTGTTCGGGAGTTTAATCAACTCGTCGGAAATTGTAAATTTTATCACAAAATGAAAATCATTTGTTAGTTCGGCTTTTAGCCTCCTGCGTAGATTTATTCATTTTTTATACTGAATACCGCACAAGAGTCCCAACTGCTCTGATATGGGGAAGAGGAAGGTTGGGAAGTACCTGGATATTCAGATCTGGTCACCAAACACGGCTCAAGCCATTTCAAGCAACGTTTCGATTCTGAATGGTGGTCTTCCACCAGGGCGATACTTCAAGTATCTACCACTCTAGAATGTGCTGGAAATATACTCTTTTTTATTTTATATGAATTAAATGTGTTATGACACATATTGATTAAAAGTTATCAGCGCACGCCGGGTTCGAACCCGCGACCTTTGGATTCGTAGTCGAGCGTCTTACCACACAACCACAGAGGCCGACAGATGAGTTTTTGAGCTGAACAATTTTTTCCACCAGGAATTTTGTTATAAAATTCGAATCACTTAAAAGTTGTTACCGGCTGAAGCCTCCTAGTAAAAATGACAGCTATTTTTAATATCTCTTAATTTTCCTCAACGAAAAAGAATGTGGGTTCTTCAGCCTTGACAATTTTCTGTATTTAAACTCCACACTTCTCAGCATTCTCAAAAGCTCCTATTCATAAAGCTCCATATAGTAAATACTCGCATATAATAGAAATCCCATGTTAATGTGTCATTTGCCGCCTTTGGATTAATAATGTATTTGTTTCCAACAGAGATGCCCCCACGCACAATACGACGCAGTCTTCGGATGAACACGGAAAGAACCCCCTGACGGAGGTGCACCAGCCCGTGCTCAATACAGCCAATGGAATTGTTGTAAGTAGAATACAAAATTTTAACCATCATTAGTTCTATCGCCTATTCCAAAGCTAGGTTTTTGTATTATTCACTTCTTTAAATGGTGAGAATTTTTGTAAGCTAGGTTTTTGTATTTTCCCCAAATGAGAAATGTACAGTTGAAGTTAAATAGCTGGCTATTCAAATCTCTTTAATAAACATAACTAATGCTAACGAATGTTGGTCTCTTATCAGGGTGATTTTGATAGTTTCTTCAATTTTTAAACGAGGCGCAAATAACATTTTTAATTATTTAATAATACCGAATTTTAAACATTATTCCACTATTATTTTATATTTAAGACCTGACCGGTTTCACCTTATGACGGGCATCTTCAGACTAGTACAAGTAAAACTATGGTACATATATATACTATTAATGTCCGGAATGGACGCTTATTGAGTCTATCTCATAGTGAACATCTGTGACTTGGGGTTTTGTTTTATTGCTGACAGAGGCGGCTTTACATTCAAACCTTGGGGTAGTTTTATTACCTTCTGAAAGACGGGTTACATAGTGATGCGTTACATGCGTCTGTGTGGTGGACGCACAGACCCACAGACCCAGAAGATGCCCGTCATAAGGTGAAACCGGTCAGGTCTTAAATAAAAAATAGTGAAATAAAGTTAAAAATTAGGTATTATTAAATCATTACAATGGAGTTCCACCACGAGTTAACAGTTTCTACATTAGAAATAATACAGTTATTAAGAGTTTTATAATAAAACTTCACAAGGGGGATACTGAGGGTATCTTTCTCTCTGAGATGTGTAAATTGGTTTTTGCGAAAGGAAGGAAGAGGTAAGTAAAAAAATCTAATTTTAAAGAACACCGCAAAGACACAAGGTCATTAAAGCTTATTTTGACTGATTGTTTACATGAAAAATCAATAATTTATGAAAAATTCCACACTCTTGCTTGAATTTTTTTGATACGTATTTTTAGAATGTTGCCCATCCGGGATTTTTATTGTCTAGCATAAATAATGCTCTTTTAGAAAGTATTACATAATTTAAAAAAATCTTCTTTATTCAAATTGAATTTATGAATGAATGACTAAACACTACTATAAAATATTCTAAAGTTTTAAATCGTCATACTCTGGAGAATGGAGAAAGCATGAATGATGGAAATAAATAAAACAAAACAAATTGAACTATGGGCACATTGTATTTTTTTTAGGTTATAGTTATTTCTCTTCCATATTCGATTTTGCTGTGGAATATTTTTTGTGATTTACCGCACTGATGGCATTTTTTTAAAGTCATTAAATATAAACATGTTCTGACTTTCTGAAAAAAGAATGAAAAAAATCGTGGCATTTTTTCTCTGCACAAATTTTGAGATAAATATGAGAAAGCAAGGTGAATTCCACTCCTGTAGCTTTTGTCACATCTCCATTACGATTTGGCAACTGTTAGAGGTTAAGTTAAATAAAGCTGTCTTGGAAGTGTACATTTCATGGGTTCAGTGATGAAATAACTTTTGAGTGTGTGTCACGCTGTGTGCTTTGAAAATGTTCTTTTTTTTTCTTCATAAAATAGGTAGGTTACCCATTGTTACTACTACACTTTTGACTGTACTTGTCCCCTACAGATGTCAAAGCCCTCAATTACTCACCCTTATCCACATCTAAAAGACCACCTATAATGTGATTTCTTTTTTTTTTTAATATACATCTTAGAGTAACGTAGAGACCTAACATTGCGAAGCACTTTTGACCAAGGATTGACCAAGGTATGACGCCATGTGTCGGATGCGAAGAAAACCGTAAAGATAAACATTATTCCGTCTTTATCTGTTCGCTAACAATTTTGCTAGTATCATGAGAAAGAAAGAGACCGGGATACAGATTCTTGAAAAAGACATTCTCATAAATATTTTTAAGTTAAACATATTAACCATTAAAACTCATTTCGCGGAAGTTTATTAAATTGGAACGAATAGTCCAGATATTAAGTTGTTTTGTAGGGATGTTAAATAAAAAGACGATTTTTATGGTACATACGTGTGAAAACTGTTTGTTTTTGGTCCTTTTGTGATTAAAACAAGCATAGAACATGTGGCCATATTACACAAAAAAATAAGACCAAGTTTTTAACTATTTACGTAATGGCTTCTTTTTTTAAATAATGAAGACATTTCATTTGTGTTTCAACCTCTTTTCTCATATGCTTATAGAAAATAGCATTTTTGTTGTCAACGATTTGTCACAAATTAGTATGGTCTCTTTATATTGTTACTCTGAGATATACATAGTTGTGATTCTTCTAATAAATAGCATTTGTTCTGGGAAAGAAAATATTTTTACAACTTTACTTAAATTCCTGATAAAGCGAAAAATTTGGCATTCAAAGGCTGGGCAGCCAACAGGTTAGTGCGACTTGTAAATTTATCAAGAATCTAATGGTTGCACTAGCAGTAAAACCAGCTTTGTAAAAATTGGTTGAATTTGTCACAAAAATTACAATACGCCATTTGTTAAAAAAATGTATTTCACGCAAAGTTCTCTTGTCTGTGGCATTCTGGTGGTTGACTATTATTTTCCTCCCAAGTTGTATAATCCTAGGGCATTATGAAAAAAATATTTCAGTTAGTGGCATTGAACGCATGGAGAGGTGTGTTTTGCGAAAACAGTGAATTATTTAGGATACAAGATGGTGAAGAGATTGTATGGGTCCGCTTTAACCGTATGTTGACTACTTATTTATTACTGTATGTATAGAGTGGGGGCATGCAGTGTGCGGAGGTCGTAAAGCTGTGTATGTCCCAGGAAAATAAACTTTTCTTGGGACATGCACAATTTTCTAACCTCTATGAACTGCACACCACCGATATGATGATTAAATATGCCTTGACACTGCAATCGGTTTGTATTTGTATATGTGCATGAAGTGTAACTTTCACATTGATGTTTGAATTCCAAAATCTTTCTTTTCATACACATTAATGAATCATGGATCGTGACCAAAAATTGATTCAGTTTAGTATGAAATTTAAAAATTTGTAACATGCATTCATAACTTTGACGTTGAAAGGTATTTCCTTTGTTGTGTCTAATTTATTATATAGTTTGTTTTGATAATGATTCCTTCTTCTCAAACAGATCATAGACCTTTTTAAAGCGCGCTATTCTATGGGACACCGTTTTATGTAGGAATACAGTACTCGCACAGGTGCATTGCTTGCATAGATCATGTTTCAAACTTGTTATTTCCCATCGTAAAAGAAAATTCCAGTAAAATTTAAAAAAAAAACATTTTTTAAAAAAAACTTTCCGTTTTTTTTTTTTTTTTCAAACAAATAGAACACACTAAAAAATATTCAAAATGCAAATTCATACACTACATCCCTTTTTCGCTATTAGCAATATGTAGGCGTAAGCAAGACAAAAGGCTGTTTCTCAGTGACTCTTCGAAAGAACATCGCTGTTGGAAGTGTATAGATATGCACCAATACACAATCCAAAGTATATGTTTTTTGAGTCAACTCTATTTGTGCAAATTTGAAACACACTCTTGATCTTCAGAACCACAACTATTAAAATCGATCACAAGTAATTTAATAAGTGTATTTTGCCCGTTCCAGAAGCACATTGCGCTCAGCGCCAAGCCCCCCTCCAACGGCCAGCTGCAGCGGATACAGGAGAAGCAGCGAGGCTTGCGGGATGGCGGCAGTCACAGCTCTCCGGCCGGCACCGTGCCCAGCAGGAGCAAGCACACCAAGCAGGAGACCGCCAAGATCAGGTTCGTTGCGCAGTAGTGCCCACATTGCTAACTCCACTTCTTGAGAGACGCCACCCCAAGCAAGGCAGGTCACGCCAAAAATATCAGTGATACTAATAATGATTGGTGTTAATATACACACACACGCACATGTGTTAATACTCCAGTTCGCAAGAGGTCGTCTCCAGTTCTTCGGGACAAGGCCAGTCACCACGGCCAGAGTTAAATTGGCATCCACCGGATATATGTGGTTCATTTTGTAATGTAGCGTACACTGTATACAGTTGTTTTAAGATTATTCTCAAATTATTGTATTGTTTTCTGCAATATTCTATATTTCCTTATGCCATATTCCATTGTTTATGCTTTATTTTATTTATTATTATCTTTATGTGTTATGTTTCATATAATTGAATTATGTGTTTCTTGTCATATTATGGTATGCCGTATTCCATGTGATTATTTGCCATATTAGTTTATGCTATATTTCATATCATATTATTATGTCAATTTTCATATTAGAATATGCTTTGTGCCATATTATTTTATGATTGTCATATTATTATGTGTCATGTTTCATATTAGTATATGCTATTTCATGTCTTATTATTAAATGAATTTCATGTCATATTTTTATATGCCATATTTCAAATTACTGTGTGCCATATTTCATAGTTATTTTTTTAGTTTATAAGTGATTATTTTAACGGACAAAGTGCTTTTGATGAAAGTGATCAAATCAAAAGACACATTTTATTACATTATATTCATAAACTTTTGTATTTTTTATACTTATTTTTGTAAGAAATCATTGTGTAACTTTTAAATGTTGTATTCCAATAAAAAAATGACAAAATCTTTGTTTTTTTTTGCATTAGCTTCTATTTTAGTTCATAAAATTTATCGTATTTTCATAATCTATATTAATCTACGAAACCCGACGTTGTAAAGTACTTAAGACCACAACTCAAAATCCAAGGATAATCATCCGACTGCTAAGCTTCGAAGGTCACCGCTACAAAAACACTTGAAACTGTCTTGATCCCACTCAAAATCAAGGCTTTATACAATGTTATAAGAAAATAATTAAATGTGTGTTAATTAAAAAGAAAAACAAGCCAAATGGCCTCGTTAAAATAGTCATTAAATTACCTTGAACCCAATTAAAATGATAATTATCAAATGATTTCAAAGGTTTCCAGAAGAAAGCCATTTAGTACACGCTTTTTGTGATATGCATATCTTTAAATACTAGGTTTTGCTTAAATCATTAAATGTATGTTTTTCTTTATAAGATATAAAAAAAGGGTTATAAATCTCGCTTTGGGCTGGGTGGCTGACCGATGCCCCACCTCGGTGGCCTTGACCTAGTTTATTAACCTGGACCACCTGTTTCCGAAGGGTTAGTCAGATAGCGTGTAATTCCGCCGCGCATTGTCGACTCTTGACTCGCTTTGGCTATTTTTAGGGATTTCTCAACCTTGCCATATCTTGCCAGCAGAGTTTGATGCCCCCGTATACTTCGTTCTTTATGGGACACGTCTTGTTTTGGTGGCTGTTCAATTAACGAAGGTTGGCAGTCATCTTTAGCAACCGTTTTAGAATATTAACCTGATCGCATAGTTGTATCGTATATGAGATTTTGGAATATTAACCTGATCACATGGTTGTATCGTATATGAGATTTTGAAAGTGTGTTTTGTATAAAGCCGTTGCATACATGATCCACGAGGTTTCGTAATCAAGTTGTGGTCAATATTAATTATACCATCACTTTATCTTCTTTATTTCATCACGTGAGAAACATCTTTTATAGATAGTTTTTGTTTACTAAACTCGTACTTGTCCTTGAACATGTGATTGGATTTCCTTCCCATAAGTATGTAAATATTCCTGCGAAACAATACACACTTTTTTCCTTCTTTTGGTAAACATTTGCAGCTTTACAATCCTGATTAAATATATTAGTTTAATTTCTCAATCACTTTGTAATTAATGAATCTCTTCTAATGAAGTATATTTTTACTGATTTCAGATGTCTCAATATTGCCGGTATCGAAGACTACCCAGAACTCCAAGTTTCCCTGCCTAGATGCTGGAGTTTACCTGACTTAGGTATGAAATAAATTTGTTTGTTTTTATAACTAATTTTAAAAATATATATCACTATGCATAGTTACTACCTGACTTTTCCTATGTTTCAACACTACATATGATATATTAAAATGATTGTGCCGTCATCTTATGATTCAGTATCTTGTACATTTATGGTAACTTTTCTTTTAAGAAATTTTGCAGCAACTGGAATATTTTCCAATATAATTGAACCGTCAGTGTTAAAATTTATATGTAAAAAGTAATTCATCAACATTAAACTTTTTTGTGTTAATTAAAATAGCATACAATTTCCATTCAGAATCGAAACTTTGCTTGAAATGGTTTTAGCTATGTTTAGTGATCAGATCTGAATTTCCAGGTACTTCCCAACCTTTCTACTCCCCATATCCTTCCCCTTCCCGCTCCCTTCCGCCTCGCAACATACCTCGATTGGGGATGCAATAAACCCACTGGCTCTGGGCAGTTGAGACTCTTGTGCGGTAATTATATACAAAAAATTGTAAAATAAAAAAAAAGTTTTTTTGCATTATTCAAGGAAACATAATGCGGCAGACCCTGTCTCCACCTCTGCTGCAGCAGGCCGCCTTCGACGACATCATCTACAAAGTGGACGTCATGCGCAATGTGGGGGTGCGAAGCGACGCCGGCATACCCACCCCACCTAGGGGGGGCAACCTCAGGCTGAACAGCTTACCCGTAAGTATACCTCCCCAGCCCTATCAAAAGTCGGACTATAATATTACTTGGATTCAGCCACTGATCATTATGTTAAGCGCCCTTGAGGTGATATTTCACAAAAACGGCGCTATACAAATTATCCAAATATTATCATATATTATATTATAAAAAATAGTCATATATTATATTGACTAAAGAAGCAGATAGTCGTAACCTCCACTTCTTCAATTGGACGTATTTATGCAGAAAGCGTCCAACCCACAATATGCCTGCATTGTGGGCGACGATATGGGGTGAATGAATGGAAGAGTGAAAATCGGATCATATCAAGAGTCGGAATAACAGGAGTGTATATGAATGTAAGAGGAGTGTTGTAATATCTTATCTGTTAAATTGAAAATGGTGCGGCGTTTCTCAAATGACTTATTTAAGGTTATAATGTAAGAACTGTCAAAATATGCAGTTAATAGTCAGATTAAATACAATAAAAGTGTGTTAACAGACAGAGACTTAGGTTCCTGACCAGTTTCTTATCATGATAATATACTTAATGTGATACTTAACATGGTATTCCTCCTTGACTGTGGTATTCCTTCTAGGCTATGGCTTTGAATGCCCTGCTGCTTGAGGAAGCACTGCCCGCAGAACAGCCGACCGTCAGTGGCAGACTGGAGATCAGGATACAGGCACCCACCAGCTCGCCTCTACATTCAGGTAACTACCATTTTGTCTAAATTACTCAAATATCAACGTTCCTAACTGTGCCGATTTGTTAAAATAGTAGCGCCAATTGTAGCGATGAACTAACACAATTTGAGTCGTATGAGAAGGAAGTCTAACCTGATTTGTCGAGCGGTGTTTGGGTTAAAAATTAATGAAATGCCCCCTTCCAGCCAAGATGCAAGCCACAGTGGTGGACAAGAAGCCTCGTGAGCCGCTGAAGATGGGCCTCAGCAACGGGGCCGTGGGGGGCCACAGCCCCAACATCGATGACCCCTCCATTTACTTCGACGCCACAGAGAACAACCCGCACGCCAATAGGGACACTGAAAAGTCTCCTAGCCCCAGTCAAGCCAAGGTTTGTTTTATTTATTGATAATATATTAAAAAGAAGCTGTAAACCGTAAGTTTTATAGTGCAGACCTTTTCACTACGCATAACTGGTGTTTTGTGTAAAAGGAAGTGAGTAAAGTATCCGCTGTGGGTATTGAACTTGATACATTCGACTGCTAGCCAAGTGTCTTATCCACCAGGCCATCAACCAACTAGTTTCACCCACTAGGTATTGTTATGAAGCACAATAAATTCGATCTAATGCGATTGTGAATTTTCGCACTAGTTAAATTTATTATGGTGTAATTTTTAGTCTATTGATCTTTCTGAAAAGCCAAAAAGTGGAAGGAGAACGACTGACAAGCCCGGCCAGAACGGCCGGGGGAGTTAGTTTTACATTAGACCTCGAAGCAAGCAGTTAACGTTTGACCGCGAAAGAGAGTTAATATCAGTTAAACAGTGTCAGAACAGTGTTTGATGCCTATGGTGAAATTGCTAATTCATTTAAATCGGATGCCGAGAGTAAGGTAAGAGACGCTACGATCCCCGGCAGATGCCATCGAGGAGCGAATTAGCTCGATTTCTCGGCTGTCAAACTGGACTGAAAGACTCCGGGCGTACAGGTTCCACGCGTTTTCCAGTATCGGTGATAATTGAACAACTTAGTAAAATAGTTAGTCTCTACGAGTACCCAATTCTAACGTTATCCACCAAGTTAATCAAGCTTTTCCTGGGCTTAGAATCAATATTCTCAAATATAATCCAACAGAGCATTTGCGAGTGTATTATTGTTATATGTATTCCTAAAACCCTGCAAAGTATGGGTCCCTTTTGTAAGCCCCATCTTTAACAAAGAAGAAGAAGGTCCTCTCTAAATCAAAACAAACGAATTTCAAACACGAGAACCCGTTCTACCCGCTAAAGCTAACCGGGAGGGTATTCAAAAGGTAAGTGGATCTATGAGACCCACGAGTTCTGCCGGGCATTTTATAAATTGTGCCTGTTTAAAAGTAGGCGGACATTTAGCGTTTCTTAACAGTACAACCCTTATTGAACTATGTATATCTTATTTTTAGCAGTTTAATAGATATTTCAAAACTCCATAGTTCATGATTGAATTAATGTTGGGAAAAACTATTAGAGATTATAAATTCAAGAGAGACGAAGATGTGAAAATCTCATGATGCCAGAGCTCACTGATCATTTTTTTTGTGGGACATACAAACAGATTTTATGCTTTATAGTTGCTGTTGATTATGACCAATCACTCATTATTTTTCTGTTGATAATGCAATATAATTTTTGTAAATTTACAAAGCTAATTTTTTTATGCAATAATGTATGCTATCTCCATTTATCTTCTGATCTAACCTTAACTTTTATTTTTTGTAACATTTTGAAATTTTGTATTCAGAGCCAACCCAGTTCCCGCGGAGAAGTCCTCAAGAACGGTGGCCTGGAGCCTTTCCTGGAAGACAGCCTGGTCCTGCGTCAGAGGAGCGTGACTCCGGCCAAGGGTCAGAACAGCCAGGGGGCGGGAGCCGCTTCCCTCATGCTGAGGAGGTACCAGGTTGTGGGCCGGGATGACAGGTGGGTCTTACAGCATAATCTAACCTTAACCATTCATTTCTCTCTTTACAATGTTAACTTCTTTATCGGAGTGCTTTATTCTTCTCCTTGGGGGTTGATATTCAATGAGTTCCTTAGTTGATCTTGTGTCTCGTTCCTACTAAAATCCCATGTTTTGGGCTTAGGCAGTTTAATACCGAGTGAAGAATTTCTAATTTTTGAAACTGTTAATTCCACCACGAATTCACTTTCACTATTTTTTTATTGAGACTGGTATAATTTTAAGTGAATCTATGGTATATATACTATTAATGTCCGGAATGGACGCTAATTGAGTCTACAACATATTGAACATCTGTGACGTATTTTGTTTTATTGCTGACGGGCGGCTTTACAATTACATTAAAACATACCTGCGAAAACAACAGCTATGGAAACACATTTCTCTTTTCAGGGAGGACGAACTTTACAGGTCACATATAACCCAAACTGCCTCCAGGTGGGGTCACATGACCTATGTATTAACCTCTGCGTGAGAATGGACGAAACGGTGTGTCCAAACGAAAAAAGTCCCAAAGGAGTACGAACGGAACGTTGCGTCCGCGCCTAATATTCAAATGCATGTAATAAAAATATTTTACTTGTATTGGCATCTATAGACGTTTGCGCATAGTTTCTTGAAATTTTTGGATAATGACCTACAATACCAGCTTCAGAATATGAGTTTCAAAGGTATTGTGACGTCACTCAACGGCCGCCAGAGAAAGATATACTAGACCCCGCTATCAGTTTTATAAGGTTTATTCGCTAGGATTGATGTCGATTACATTTTTATTCAAAATATAAGATTAATTTTAATTAATCTATGAGATTAACCAACAAATTGAACGAAAAAAAAAGTACAGTTTTGTTTGGAGAGGTTAGTTAAGTGAAATTGTAGATTTTTTCAATTTGTGTATCCCTTCCAGAACTCCAAAGACGCCTAGGCCGTCGCCACTCCTGCAGATCCGCAGCGCCGGTGCCATCCCCACCTCGCCGCTGACCGTGTCCGACGCGGCCCGGTCGGCGGCGCCTGTCGCCAACGACGGCGACAACGACGACGAGGCCGACGACGATGAAGACGAAGAAGACGAAGACGAGGAGAACGAGGGACGGGAGGAACGGATGAAGGGGCTGCAGCACACAAAGAGCACCGGCGATATTCTAGACGGGAAGCAAGGTAATAATGATGTTTCAACTAAAATATTTATTGTTAATGGTATTATAGACACCCCTGATTTACTGAACATTATTACCTTTCATATACCAACGAGAACTACTCGATCCAAAATTGTATTTAGTTGTAACAATAATATCGGGACTGAGAGATACTCACTTGTAACTAGATTGCATGTACATAGTTGGTAACACATACGCAGAGGTGGCTGATGTATTTAACTCCACGAATACAAGAAGGCTATAATATCATATCGTCAATCAATATTAATTAAATGTAAACACACACTATTTTTTACTATTTTTCATATGAGCAAATAATTTTCATTGTTTAACGTACCTTTATATGTAAAAGCCTACTTGGTTGTATACAATAAAATGAATGAATAAAATTGGCAATGCATCTCTGCTACCCTAACACAAACACATCTTAGCATTGATTTGCATTTTATATTTACTAAATACCTTGAATTCCGATTGCTTGGAGGAAGAAATAATAGTAATGTCGAATGCGGTGATGAATTAACGTTATAATTTTGTTTTCTAGATGAGACCAGAATGTCGGGGCATGTCGAAAGGGGACGCGCCAGACAGAGGACGCCATCGCTGGGAGGAGAGAACCAAGTTGCCATCAGAGATGTGAGTCAAACTCTTCATTTACTCTGTTCCTAAGTTGCTTAAAGCCAGTTCTTTAGCGTGCAATTACTTGTAATAGATCCACCTTGGCCATATTCCACCTTCCCACCTACCTGGGCTTCCTTCCTTCTTATCAAGACAAAACATTGCCACCAGAATGCGCTTGCCTTTGATTGCTTCACCTTTCTATTGCTGTCCACTCCCAAAACCTGTGACACACTTAACTTTGCAGGCAGTCGAAGGCGAAACTAAGTTCCTCCTTTGTGTTGATTTTTAACAACAATATCGTTTTGAAGATAATTGAGATGACTAATTTGTTGTTGCTTTTGTTTACAGAAGTCCTCGAGTGGAAGCCGCATCCCTGTGGCCGTGGGGGTACCCCTCGGAGCCCTGCGCCTCGCCAAGTGCGCCAGCTGGAGCGGTGTGGAGCAGCCTCCCGATAGTCCGCAGACACCTCTGGACGTGAACGAGCTAACCCCAGGTAACCCGAGTGAAACAGCCTTCTTACTTATTATACCAACAGACTGCAGTACAAGGCCACGGCCTGCAGGTTGAAGATTACTCTGATGATAGTCACCCTCCGAAGTCTGTGTTTAGTGTGTCAGCCTTTCCCCATACCATAGATGAATATCACAGTGACCCAGTAGTTCGTCACTAGTCTCGTTATCTTATATCAGAGAAAGCGTACCTAATCTTTAGACCGCAATATTTTATTTTTGTAATATTTTGTCGGTAGCTCTGAGGAGAAGGAGGCAAAATGCAGCAGACAAGTACGTGACGGATCCCTCGCAGCTCTCTCTACGCTTCAGCAGGCCCCGCGGCCGCCCACAGTGGCCTGTGCAGGCCGCTCAAACAGACATCATGCTCACCAGGTAACTAACCTAACCTAACTCAGTTTCTAGAACCAAATTTAATCCAATATCCTGACCCAGTGATGCACAACCGGCAGCTTTTGGCAGAAGGGCTAATTTATCTACTTTTCAAAAGCTTGCAGGCCGCATAGAGTGCAAGTGTGGCAGATAAACACGCCCCCAACATTTGTACACGGTTGACATTCAATACATGAGAACTTATGTTCAACAGCTCGGCTATGGAACGATTTGCTGGCCTGTGTTTCCTCTCTCCTTCAACATGGGTCTCTTCAAGACCCAAGTTCACTCCTTCCTTTTCTCAAAAAAACCCTCCACACAGTGTATCCCCAAAGATGACATAGGCCTTGAGGGAAATTATTTCCTTCAAGGCCTCCTGTGTGGAGTTATTGTAAAAAAAAATAAAAAGATAGCAATATAGTACAGTGGTTCTGAGGAGGGAAGATTATCAGCAAAAAAAAATTTCATTCGTCTCTGGAATTTTTTAATTTCCTGGAGTGTAAAAGGATTCCTATTTATCTCTATGTTTGGCGAGAAACCTACTAATAGGCACTACCAACAGTACTTGGAAATGCATTTAGGACATGGGGTATAAATTAACTAAAACCCAGGGTTTTTAAATAAGAATTACCAAAAACATTTTTATTTAACTAAGTGGGCCTGTGACCTAACCCCTCACGAAAGCTCAATAGCTTATGACGGAAATGAAATTAATTGCCTTGACCTAAAAATTAGAAACAGAAAAGCTTTACACATTTCTCCCAAGCTCTCACTTTCAGTTCGTTTGCGAAGATAATATGACGTTTGTTTTTATTTAAATAACATAAATATTTGATTAACTTCCAGGCAAAGCAGCCGCGGCGTCCCGACACATCTACTGATGTCGTCATCGTCCCAGCCCATGGCCAACCAGTCGGACTCGTCCTCTTGCTCCCCGCCCCCCGCGCCGCCGGCCCCCGCTCCACCCGCGCCCGCCCCCCTGCCCAACACTCCCGCGCCCGTCAACAACCCAGCACGCGCGCCGCGCTCGCTCCCTCAGCCTGCCGCCGCCGTCGAGGGCGGAGACACGTGAGGGGGGGGCCGGGGCGCCGAGCGGGGCTGGTGCAAGACGGAGGGTGGCTGGGTTAAGCTGTGAAAAATTCCTTTGAGCTCGCGAGGGAAATTTCTTTCGAAATATGGGGAAAAGTGGGGGAAGAAAACAACAAGACCTCGAGGAAATTTTGAATGTAAGTAAAAATGGGAGAAGTTGAAAAAAGTTGGAAAAATGTCACTTTGCTTGAAAACCGGAATTTAATAGAAGAGAGTAGGAAAAAAGTGATTATTGTTCAAGGACATGGAGGGATGGTTTTAAGGACAATATTTCCATGACCAACATTGTAGATTGGCCGGATTCTTAACAAAAAATAAAAAATAATGACGAGATATTCTAGTGATACGAATGGGGCGGTGATATGTTTTAGATACAACGCATTAATTTATGCAGTTTCTCATCATTAATGTGGGAACGGAGAGGTAATTGATCTTGTAATATTGATGACAGATATTGTCACAGGATGTGACGACGGGACCTGAGCAAGGTGACCATGACAGCACACAACGACGATCAAGTGACATCTATGTATATTTTGAGACCGCCACTAAAACTGTGATTACGGGATTATTATTATTGTTACAAAAATTGAATTGTTTTTTCTCAAATCGAAAGAAGTTTATTGCTTAAAATTTTGAAACATGCAAAATCATCCAGAAATATCGGTTAACTTATTGTATTGCAAGTTGAATCTTAAATATAAATATTTATTTTGCATTGAACTTTATCATTGTGCCGAAATCTCGTAATTCAAGTATATTTTCAAAGTTCTCTTTACTGCTATCGGCAGGCATATTGTTGATTTTTCCCTGATGATGGACTTAGTTGCCATTACTTTTGAAATGTTGGGAAGAAAACTCGTTTGAAATTATTTGCATTTGCAAATAAATGATTAACCAAATAGAAAAGAAAAAATAAACATAAATGTTTTTTTATAAAGAACATTTGATTGCTAAAGACATTAATTTTGTTTTATTAATGGTATTTATAAGCATGGAATTTTTTTTTTTATTCTTCCCGTTGTATTTCTCGTATTCTTCTTTCCTCTCCCTTCGGAGAGGGGATAACAACATTGACATATACAACAGAAGTCCTGGATGGAAACTAATTGCAAGTCTCTCCCTCTTGTTGCTCTTATCGGAGGCCAGGTCACATCAGGGATTGTAACATATGTCTGCTGGCAGTAAAAATGACCATGTCTAGTGAATCCTGTAAAATGACGTATTTATTATAAAAACACAATTTTTCAGACTGTGATGATCTGTACGTAGGTAAAGCCAGCCTTATCTAGGCTAGAAATTAAGGCAAATTACTACTTTCATAATTTTAATTATTGTATTTTGCAAATATTGAAAAAATAATATTTGTAAAAAATAATACCGTTTCAAGCTTTTATGGCCGAAATAAAAAAATCGCCACTTGAATAATTATGTAATAATCATTTTATTTATAAAGATACCAAAGGCTTTTGAATGAAAGTAATAATAATAAATATTGTGTAAATATAATATTATTATAATAATAAATAATATTTGCCTCGTCGTGCATAAATAAATGAAATGATACCTAATACTGCTACTCAAGATGTGTGAAAAAACTGTTATTAATAAACAAATAGTGTGGGATATAATATAATAATACCTATGGAGCGGAAATTGACATTTTAAAATCAAAAAGACTTAATTATTAAAAATGAACTTTAAGTGTATTTAGGATAGTGTCTATTTTAAAACATGTTAATTATGATTATTTAAAAATGCTTCTATTTTGAAAATCCTTTCTACTGCACTTGCAATTTTTAAAGTACGCATATTTGAACATTCAGTAAAACAGAAGAACAAAGATTATCCAAATGATGATTTTATCTAATTATTATGTACAAATGGATTCCAAATTTCTAAAAATTAGATCACTGCTATGGACTTTTTAACCCAAACACCGTGCTAAAGCAATAATATGGGTGAATTAATCTTGCCTTCAGCTTTATACATATAAATTGAACGCTGAGTGCTAAACCATAGGAACTTTCATTTATTTTAATGTTCTGTAATTAGCATGTTTTTAGTAGCTTACGAAAATTTGCACGTGATTTTTTTTTAATTGCGGAAGTTTTTCATTTTTTACACCATCAAATCAACACAATTGTGCTCAGGAAATTTAATTGCTTGTCATCACTATGGTTTTACAATCAGTTTGCAATACACATTATTGCTGGGCGCCCCATATACGTTGGAGTAATTGTGAAAAGGTTAAACAATTTTATTTGAATGACTATTTTGCCATTGGAGAAATTAATTCAGTTAATCGGCATTCTTCTCTAGCTATTATTTGATGTTCCGGGTTGATTCTCTTCATTTTATTATTATTCGCGAATCCTAGTTATAATAACAAAATTATACGGACATAAGATGTATTTAAAAATAATAGCGTCCGTCAAATCCGAATCAAAAACAATAAGTGTATATTATGGTTCTTTCTTTTGTGTAATGTATATCTGTCGTGTTACATGTTCTTATTTTATTGTTTTATCTATTTTATAATTTTAATTTATCTCGCTCCGAACGATGCTGAAATTTTATTATTTAGTTTTTTATGAATTAGAATTTTATGAACTGTACGGACAGCTGCGAAAATTCATGAACGTTTTACAGGGCACAAAAAAAAACAAAACTTCAGAAATGTCTCCACAAAGGTATTAATTATTATTCCTTAAATCCCAATTTTATGTTTTTGTATTTTAATTTCTTTCAAAAACAACATTGTTCAATAGGAAATGTAATTTGCAGTCATTACGTCAAGATCTTCGATTGCTTAATTAATTTACGATGTATCCTAATAGAGAAGAAAAATTCACTTGGTTATATTAATACTCACAAACATTGAAATACGTATTCTTTCTGCCCAGGGTACGGCGTTCTTGTTTTCTCAGCTGTCAGTTATTGTGTATATACAGCTCACCACGATCTAGTCACTCTCTCTCTATCTTGTATGTATTTTTTTTGAGACTGAATATTATGAATTTTTAAATTTGGTGCCTGCGTTTGCTTGTGAAGCTTTTATTTATTATTAATAGATGGAAACTCTCTACCTTAGCATTGCTTTGCCATTTCAACTTTTAATATTAAATGTTTAAAAAAATTGTATTGTATTTTATTTCAACTGTACTTAAATTTAAAAAAAAACTTTTAAAAATAATTTCGAAATTTTTTCGATGTTTTCAATTTTTTTTCATAATTATAATCGAGGGCAAAATCAAAATTATTGTAGTACCTACTTTTTAAAATCTGCCATTTCTTTCTCTGCGTTTTTTTTTGTTACTTTTTATATGCTACTTTTTTTTTGTAAAATCTTGTATTTGAAAAAAATTTTACCTATCTCTGCACTTAAACATGATAAAAAATTGCCATTTGTGATTTGGTAAGCTTTCATTTATACGCAAATAAAATTAGCACAAAATAAGCTCATTTGCTAAGATTAGTTAAAAAATAATATATTATCTAGGAACAAATTGCATAGTTGATAATTTTCGTGTAATTTATTTTTTAGTCCATCCAACAAAAATATTGTGAAATTTATTATTAGAATTGTTTTTGTTGTATCGACATATTTCTAGAATACCAAAATGAACATTAAACATTGTAGGTTTATTTTTAAAGTCATGCATTTGATAATATGCATTCACTATACATAGTATTATAATTATTGTTTCTTTTATGCTGCATACAATGTCCGAGCATCATAACCAAATACTGTGATACTACAATCTGTAATTCAGGAGAGAGTGGAAGATACTCTCAGGATCATTCTGCGAGAGACCAGCATTCTAAATCTATTCTCATCAAGTACTACCTTTCCCTGACCTTTCTCTTCCCCTCTGGCTAGAACAATAACAAAATATATTTTCCATCAAAGTATACAATACCAGTGGTAATAGAATCTTCATAGAACCACGCAACAAGAACACGTAGATTGAAGAAAATAGGGGACAGGTATGAGAAGGGGAAAATTAAGGTTAAGAAGTAGTTAGGTACCGAGATCTGGTCACTAAACATAGCTAAAGGCATTTCGATTCTATATATCGAATATCTTCCACTCTGGAACAGGATGAAAATATAATACTTGTTGTATAATTTTTTATTTGCCCACTCTGGGCTTTGAATCCGAAACCTTTGGGTTCACATCCAAGAAGCTCACCGGAAGATGTCAAGGATATATTTGACCGGTCGGTAGCTGAGTGGACAAACGCGTCGGATTCCCACCCGGGCGTCGTGCATTCAATACCTCTGCTGGCTAAGTCCTCCATCATTGCACAAGCAACATCTACCGCTTCTTATGATGGCAGTAGGAATTTTTCAAATATTGTCAGGTTATTCGTAACCTGGGAATGTTTGTCTTTCTTTAAAAAAAAATATATATATATATATCTGATTGCCGTGTTGTATCATAGTATTTGTAACAATTGCACCGTAATATATCCAATATCACGTCTACCTTATAAAAAAGTGCCCATCTCTTAACTGGCTATGTTAAAATATGATGCCAATTACATTTAATAGAAGAAGCAAACATAAAAAAAATATTATTTTACAGCTTGACAACAATAATTTTGCAGTGGCCAAAGGAGGAACTAACAAAGGAACAAACTTATTTTTGTATCAACAAAATCTACACTAACAACACCACTGAATGCAAAGTTATAATTGTCACGCTGTAACCGACATGTTTAGATTAGGTCTAAATGAAACATTGTATTTTGGAAAAAATGTCTGAATTAATATTAATCGCTGATGCATCTCAACAACAAATAAATATTTTGTGATTTGAACGATTTAAATGTGTATTATGGAAGGTAGATTTAATGAAAATAACTTTTCAACCAAAACTTCTTTATTCAACTAACCTCTTTGAAATATATTTTAAATTATTAAAAGTCTTTGAACTTCCTCTGTACCTAGAGTCTATGCCTTAACCTCTACCACTAAGCCACAAGGGTAAAATTGGATTTTTAATAGTGGGAAAGGTGCAGCCAATATGGAATAATTATAGTTTATGAAAACAAGACTAAATAATAAAAAAAATTCAAAGTAATACCGATGTATCAAGATTTTCTGATTCTATGCAGCCATATTGTCTAATTTTAAAATTATTATGCATGTAATCAATTTGAAAAAACCCGAGTTTTTAAATATAAATTGATTATATTTCATATTTAATGAGCAAATTCTAGGGTGAAAAATCACTAATTCAAGATGGTCAATGTTTTATTGTTATCGTTTAATTAATATTTAATATCAGAAATTGACTACTCTTGTGCAAAGTAAAAGATCAAAATATTATCTTATAAAAATCTGAAAAATCCTGAATATCGGTATTCAAAAGTCATAACACGCCAATTTCAGAGTTCTACGATATTGAATTTTGTATATATCTATATATTGCTTATTCAAAAATGTTAATAAACAGCATGTCGATTTCTCAATCATATCAAAAACAGCTTTTAATTTGTAATAATTCTAAGAGGGTGGCAGTCTGCATTGCATACAAACATTTTTATATTGGCTTTTCAGAGGAAATTTTAAAATATTGAAAAATAATTATTTACTAATTTATCTACGCTGTAAAAAGAAAAATATTAAAGATGCCCGCTAATTAAATAAGTGTTAAATTAGGGCTGGGGTACACTTTGAAAATGACATATTTTGGAGTTAAACATCTTCTGATTGGGGTTATGATATTTGTAATCATGATATTAAATATGAATTCATTATAACTTATTTTTGCATCAGATTGAATATTAATATGCCTTATAATGTTATAATATTGTTTAAATAATGCGGTGAAAATTCCATCTATTGTAATGAGCATTGATTTAAAAATTCTGTTAGCTACCGACCAAATTCTTGTAAAAGTATTACAATTTTTAAGATTCGATCGAACAGCCAAGCTGCATTTGTAAATCGCAAAAAAACCAAAATGCAACTCCATGTTTTAATTTCAAATTTACGTTAACTGAATATCCTAAACTTAATTCAGTTGGTGCTCTGAGCCTGCCGGGAAATGTTAAAATGTTCATTAAAAGGTATTTAGCAAATATAAATGTGAAGCAGAACTGCTTTTTTAATTTTTTGCCATTTATTGTAGCTTAGAACTGCGATTGAATTTCAGAATTCTTAATATACCAGACAAGATTTGGTCACTAGTTTGGAGGGCCATCAAATGAAGCATGAATTGTTATTTCAGTGTATAGTACATGTTTATAATGCTCAACCATCTTATAAATAGGTAATAAATAATGAGAAAATTATGGAAATCACCACCAAAAACAATACACAAACTTATTATTTATTGCAACATATCGCCAAATAGAAGGCAATCAAAGTTACATTTATAATAACTATCCTATAAAATGTATACATTTATCAATTAATTAATAATCAATTGTGCATTTAATTTGTCCCGACAATTTTATGTAATTATTATTATTGTTTATTTTAAGTTAGTACTTACCCACGCAGTACCTAACTGCTGCTCTGAACAGCCATGATATTTAAAGATGTAGCTTTTGTTCTATAGGTGTACGTTTAATCTATGGTCTTTGGCGGCTGATTTTCTCCCCCCGAAAATGTGAGGGAAAGCACGGTGACGTGGTTATTTCATGAATTAATTGAATGCGGAAATTTCTAAACTAGTTCAATAGTTGTAATTACTATGTTTTGTGGGTTCATTTTGATAAAGAACTGATTCATCACAAAAAACCTGCATTTAACTCTTTGGACACGCAAAACATAAACATTCGTTCCTCACACCGTGTGCAGAACCCATACTTCAAAAAGCCCATTTATGGTGTGGGGATGTCTTGCGTTAGGTGACTTCAACCAATTTACGCGTTCAATGGAAATGTTATTTAAAGACTAAAGCTACAGTCCATTTACATGTCGAAGGAGGATAATAAAATTGGGTAACTGTAGATGATTTACACATTAGCAAACTATGAGATATCTTTAAATGGAATTTCAGTACACACCTTAACATTTTTTGCATTGTCTACAGCGTGTTTGTAAGAAGTAGATATATTCCACTCTAAACTCGATAAAACACTTCAATTACAAACGTTGAAACATTGTTTTTAAAATTGACATATTCGGTAAATTCGTGAGTTGAATACCTCACCGTGACCACATTTGATTGCAAGTGTGATTGTGTCTCATAAATGTACGTAGCAATTATTCAGGTGCCATAATGCTTATAAACGTGGAGGGATGTTTCTTAGAGTAAGAAGACGGAAAGTGTGTACATTTTAGTAAATTATGAAGTGAAACGATGGTATGACAAAGCTGACCACGCATAGAGCGGTCAAACACAATGTAATTAATTTATCTATCTATATATATATTTATTATTATTGTAAAACATAGATGATTATATTGCTTTAATATATTAATGTTTTTTATTTCATTTAACTTTATTGACCTACAGACCCAGTTCGAGAAAAAATGATGAGAAAAGTGGTTTAACCCCTAGTGTGCTGGAGGTGCCAATAGTCACCGGGCATTCACAATTATCTTTTCAGGAGTTTTTATCCTTTAAAACCTGTTGTTCGCACATTTAAATGAACTGTAATCGCTTGTCAATAAAATAATCAATCCATAGAGATATTTCGCATTGCGTTAAGTTCGGTACAAGTCGATTAATAAATATTCGACGCTTACGTCAGTGCAGCAGAAAAAAAATCGTTTTTCAAAGTGACATCACTGTTTGTTTTTACAGGAAATCTTCGTGCAATTTAATTTTTATTTGGAAGAAAATTTATTCAACCCCACGAAAATACAGTAAAATGATTAAAAAAATCTTCATATTTTTATATCAAACTTTTTTTATTGACATAGCGAGAAAAAACGTACACTCCGAATATAAGTAGCTATTACAGAAAAAAACACTTATACCATTGACATCAATTTAAAAAAAAAATACATAAACACATTATCTGAGAAGATGGCATAATTGACAAAAACATAATTTTGTAGAACAAGAGTTATTACGAAATTACAGTCCGCAAAGTACGACGGAAATTGTACCTTGTGGGAATCCGGCATTCCAGAGGTTAACCCCTAGTGGCTTCAAAGTGTGTTTTGAACTCAGAGCAATAATATACCAGGAGGGATAGCTTGTGTAGTCAGGATTGTTGATTTTTTCCTGACTGGGGCGTGGCTAGGGCTAGAGCTAGGGTCTTTATACATCCATTCATAGCACATGTCAACATAATGTTTTGTTTATTGATATTATGGCCGTCGAAAGGCGAAACCGGTCAGGTCTTAAATAAAAAAAATAGAATAAAGTTTAAAAAAAAACAATGGTATTATTAAAATCATTAAAATGGAGTTCCACCACGAATAACAGTTCCAAAATTAGAAATAGTAAAAATCAATACACCATTAAAATGATTTATAAAGTCAAAATATCACACACACAAACACTATTAACAGAAGGTTTGCCTAAATAATGATGGAAGCTTTTGTTGATTTTATGCCTTTGTATCATTAAAAATGTGAATATTCTAAAGATCCGATTTATAAAAAAAAACATATTTATGTAACAATTGCAGATTGAGGTAGGTACCTGTTTTTCCTGTTGCTGATTTGGCGGAGGAATATATGGGATTTACGACGCACGCGGCAACTGCCTGTCAAAAGAAGGAATGCGATGAATTCTACTAAAACAAAGTTCCCAAGCGAGAGAATTAACAAATCTGTACAGGTTCCTCGGAGTCAATACATTTTCAACTGGTACATGTCTTTTAAATGTAATTGTCGACTTTAAAAAAATATATATAAAAATATTTCGTTGCCCAAATTGAAACAAAATAAATATAAAAACAAATTCGAAACACCGGTGGTGTGTCTATGAAAACCCTAGCCACGCCCGTTCGGAGTAGTCAGGCAAAAGTCATTAAAAACTGACTACACTGCCTTGGATAGGTAAGTCTCTATGTATATTAATACTCTAAGGTGATAGGCATCGAGATATCGTAGCGTGCAGCCACATTTCTGCCTCTTATCGCAATTTTCAGAACTCAGTGATAAAAAAATAAAAAATAGACGAAACCTTTTTTTCATAGGTGTAAACAGGATATGCGTATTAATTTAAAAACAATGTAATTGGATATCACAAATAATGTATTTCGTCGCTAAAAACAGCAACAATAACTTTTTTAACAGAATGAAATAAATATGCATACTTTGATAAAGAATCTTCAAATACTGAGCGAAGGGAAAGACATTTCTGAATTGCAGTGAGCCACACTAGAAACTAGAAAGCTCTTCGTTATGTTGCCCTGGCCCAGGGAAAATAAGTAAAAACACACCCAGATTCCAGAATCTTGGAAAAGTCGTATTTTTAGTGTGACAGCTGTTTCGGCGTTCAATTTCATTTCACTGTGTATTTTCGTATGAATCGGTTTTTACCAAAATAATAATGCTGTGGTGGTTCCTAAAATCATATCAATAAACCTTTCATTACCAATGTTCTTATCATTTTATAACATTATTTCCCAAATTCTTTTATTTATTTATTTTATTATATTTTAGTACATATAACAGACATGATGCCCGAAACATGAATAAATGAGTGGTTATTTAATTGAATATTAGAATATTTAACAACAGTAGGTAATTAAGTAAAAGTTTATGAAAAATGCAAAAGTAAATGAATAATATTATACAAGGTAGAACATAAATAAACGGATTATTGGCACCTGTACTGAAGAGATGTCTATTAGCCATTTGGTACTTGGTACTTCATATGACCAGTCTATAACTAAAGGGCATCATTACAATATCAGCTTGATATGATTGACAGATTTGTTTTTTAAATTGATTTATCGTGTCATTAAAAATGTCTACTTCATTGTTTGTGCAGTGGATTGTGTTGTAGTTTCTTAATGTCCGCGACAAAGGAGAGAAATATCCCGTATTCGTGTGGGAGGCTTTAATATTGAAAACATCGTTTATCCTCCTTGTTGATTTTCTTAGTTGTATGTTGATTAATATTTGTAAATTTGTGATAAAATGTTTGATGCATCAATTGATGAATTCATGATTTTGTGTAAAATTAATACATCAGAAAGTTTACGTCTGGCTGACAGAGAATGTAATTTATAGTGCGAAATTCGTTCATTGTACGTTCCAAATTGATTAGATAAGCCTTCGCGATATGCAATTATACGAGTTAATTTTCTTTGAATGGATTCAATTCTATCGTTTTGAATCTCATAATTAGGAGACCAAATAGTGGACGCGTATTCTAGAATACTCCGCACAATCGATTTATATAATGTTAAAGTTACTTCGGAACTTTTAAAAAAACTTGTAGTTCTTAGAGTTAGTCCTAATATTTGAGATGCATTTTTTAAATAGTCTCTATATCTTTATTGAAGCTTAATGAAGAGTTAAATTTTAATGCAGTGACCTATTTTATTTTTACCCAACCCTTATTACACGAAATAATTTATTTGAGGATATTTCATATTTTCAACAGAATTTATTATTTGGATAGAATACCTATAGTACCTACCTAATAGTTTTGAATGAACCTCTGCTTCATTTTGAATAATACTAAAAAAAATGTAAACATTATTATCGTTACTTGACGGCCGTCCACGATGATGACGAAATTCCCAGAAGATTTAAACCATAAATCGTAAAATAAATCAAAAATGATGAAAGTTTTTATTACTAAACCCAAATGATGTTTTATACGATTGATATTTTAAAGCGATATTTTAAAGATGATACATGCTGCAGTGTAAACTAAAAACTAGTCTTTAATTATTTGATGACTTTGTGAACTCATCATAAAAGGTAAATGCATACTAAAAAAAGACGATTTAGGTTAATTACAGCTGTGACCTCGTTGACTATATTTCGAAAAATGTATTTGTATGAATATATATTTTTTTATCACAAACCAATAAATATCAATTTTCGTATTTTAAAAAGTTCTTCGAATTCAATGGTATTATAAGTTAAAACCTGGAAATCAATTAAAATATGTTATTATTTGAGGGTGGCGAAGCTCCATTCTTGATTTTTTGGGATTGATAAATTTGATTTTTAAAAATATCAATTTGATCTTTATTGATATATAGTGTACCTACAGCAATGACTTAATACGTTGTAAGGTTTAAAAATGTATTATTATCATTTCGCGTAAATCTCTATGTTTCTGACGACTATCTAAGGCAGCGTTTTCATAGGTAATTCTATCTTCCTGCCTGTAGGACCAACCTGCCAATGCTTTGCCGGTGGGGAGAAGTATTTTGCTCCTGAACAAAATCTCTTCCGATATCGACTTATTTCATGTCAGTGAGGAGAGATTCAGAAGTGAAATCCTGACCTGATCATCACCATTGTCTGTTTTTTTTTGTTTGTTGTAAATTGTTCTTATTTTCTTGTCTTGTATATTGACATGGTACCTTGATTTGTATTTCTTTTACAAATATAAAATCTAATTTATTACATTTATTAAATTAATAATAGTTTGTCATGTGTAATAAATTCAATAAAAAATATTATTATTATTGTTGTTCACCAAATGTGAAAAATGTGATGCCAAATATAATATTGGCGTCAAATATAGCCTAGCCTCTATATCCCGGGAAGCGGGATGTCATATTAGGGGGAATCCTTGGATGTAAATAATAACAAAAATACCCATAATAATCACATAATATATTTACTAAAATCAAGGATGAGTTTTTTATATTAGACGAAGAGAACACTAATTCACTAATTAAGAATGTTTGGCTTAGTAAAAACGTTTTTTTTTTTTTATTTTCCGTCCTCTTGTACGACGAAGAACGGCCGGAATGTTAGCACAACACCTCCCTGGCGATAGTCGTCCCGTAGAGCAGCTTATCTTTCACCGGCTGGCATTGTGGGATGGCGTGATGCATAATGGAGGAGAATGATCCTGGTCTTCTCGCTGTCCACGGCTCTCAAGCACCTCCCCGTAGTTTGGGATCCTCAGCTCTCCGCTTTTTTAAAAAGAAAACACTTCTCTTCCTCTCTCTTCAGACTTCCCGGAAATTTTGGGGATCTGATCCCCTGAATCGAACCTGTTAATACTCCTCCCTCACCTCCGTGAGTCGGTCGGCCGTCGATTTCCGTGTCTATGAAATAAAACTGTGTAGACCAGATTGTGTCTTCTTCGCCGCTTCTCACTAGAGACATGCTTCGTAGGGATGGGGTGCGTATAAAAGTAAAGTGGAGTAAGAACTTTTCCTCAACACAATTAAATATGTTACAGCTTCATTATAAAAGAGAACAATGATTCATTAATTTAGTATGTAAAAAGAAAAGCCGTTCTGGGCGTAAAATATGAAATAAAAATATATGTAGAAAAAATATATTTTCTCTATTATATTAAACGCTATTACTATATCTACTGATAATAAAATATAAAAAGAATAGTCATGGGTTTTGTACTACTTTAAGCCATATTTGCATTATTAGTAATTAGTTAAGGCTTCACATAACCTGCCTTACTAGGCAAGCCTGTGTCGAGACAATTATTTTTACAGATTGAATATTAATTCCGCGAAAATTTCCCAAGAATTTGATCACTAGTGACACCAGCATGTGGGGCCGGAACGTGCTCATTGGGCTTGCCCTACTGCGCCAGGAGTTTGAGCTTTAACATAGTTCAAAATCGGTATTTTTAATGTGATCACATGATTAAGAGTTACTTGAAATTTTTATGGATTTGTCGAAAATTACAAAAAAAAATTGTTCACATGTTTGATTTTATTAAATGAAAAATAATCGAAATTCGTTCATTAATTTTTTCTTCCGAATTAAATCTTTCAAAATAAATACAAATGAACTTGATTCAACCAAAAATGGGATCCATCTCAAGAAGTAAGGGTTCGCATCACAATTTAGTTATTAAATAGTAGAACGAAGCAGATAAGGACATAAGCACATAAGAACGTAACACATAGAAAATCATAGGTTTTTCTTTACATATTCAGCACAAATCCTACGAAAAGTGCTAAGACTTGAGCCTTCTTTTAGGACTTTTAGAAGGCTATTAAAAAAATTGACCTTTGTAAAACACGCTGTTTTGAGTACACGCAAGTTTTGTTTTGAGAAGCCTAAAATCATGACAACTTCTCGTAGGATAATTGTAAACATTTACATTGAATATTATATTATTTAGCAGATATTTAGGAGTATGTGATTTTTCTTTTAAATCATCGTTAAAGCATTATATTTTGTTTAGTTGTCATCATATTTAAAATTAGCAACATAATTTCAAATCCAGTAAAAATATTTCATTTCAAAATAATTCACATCCCCCTATTTTGTATAACCTGCAGCTTATTATTTTGGACTTCGTTACATTAAACTAAAACGCCAGAACAATAATTTAAATGTGGAGTTACAGTGGAATAGTATTCAAGGCGGATTGTCTTGAGATCAAAGTTTTTTCTGATCCTTTTTAAGAATCCAACTTTTTTTAGCATTTTTTGTTGAACAACACCGGCACCAGCACAGTACCTACCTTTCGTATGATATGTTATATCAATGCATCGTTTTCAATGTTAACCCGTTTTGCATTCAGTGCTGTCAATGAGGCGCTATGGAGCGGTGAGAGTTAAGTCAAGTGAGTGTCGATTCATATATTCATTATTTTTTATAAATGTTTGAAAGCGTAAAATTGCGTTAAAGTTTTGCCTAATCAAAGTTCTAATATGTATTTTTTTTTACAATTATATGATTATTTAATTCTATAAGCATTGAGTTACCCGAGTTAACTTAATTTTCAAACTCCTACCTTTAAAAAAAACTTTAAAGTGCTCTAGTGTAAACTTCCCGAAATGGCACTTCACCCCTTTAGCCTTTTCGGAGACGATATTGGAAAGTGTTTTACTAATACATATTTTGTATATCTGTTTTTTCATTGAAAAGATGTTCCCTAATTTAAAAAGCTGAGCCTGTGTGCATGGAGGTGTTTTTTATTTAGTTTCTAAGAAACTGTTGTACAAATTATTACTTTTTTTTTTTTTTAATCTTCATTAATCATTTTTTTTTTCGGTACACTATTAATATTTTTAATAAGTATTCCTAGATATTTGTAACTTTGCTGACCCATTGTTTTTGTACATATCAGAATGTATGATGCATTTTTGCCTGAGATTCTTTGTATTTTTGAATGGTGCGGTATTATTTAAAATTTCTTCTTTATATATTTTTAATGTTTCGTGGGACTAGTATTACATCTTCTGACTTAAAATACTTTAAATAAGATTTCTTAAGGATATAAAAAAAGGATTATTTAATAATTATTTTTGTGCTATGTAAAATGGTTTGCATCTAGCTTTTGCATTGGCGGTAAACATCTATTGCCTAGTCTGTGTAGCCTTTCAATATGGACACAGTGCTGTGGCGGTAAACGTTTTTTATTTTTTTTAATTTTTATTTTTTATTTTATGAATTTGTGCAAAAATATGCATTTTTACATAATACTAACAGTAGGTATAATATTAATTCAGTTTATATACAATGTCTAGTTTCTAGTTAATGACAAATACCACCCTAATAAAGAAAATTCTTGTGCTGAGGGAGGGAGTACTATCATGGGTTTCTTGAATATTTTTTTTATGGTTAAAAATGAATATAATACATTTTAGGTTATTTTATTGAAATGTGTACTTTGAGTTTTTTTTTAATTCTTCGTAGTTGTTTACATCTATTATGTCTTTGGGAAGTTTGTTGAAAATCTTAATTGCTGAGTAGGAATAGTGATGCTGTGCAGTTGTTGTATTGAGTTTCGGGATAATTATTTGGCCTAATGTTCTTGGTCTGGTGCTCACTGAATCCAAATTGCTTTTTTTTTTGTGGATTTGAAGTAATGCATTTCTTATATATATTTTTTTCAAATCTAAAACTTTGAATTCTGTAAATAATTCGTCATTAGAGTAATCTAATGGCTTTTTTAGGATTATTTTTATTAGTCTTCTTTGTACTATTTCAAGTGGAGCTAAATTAGTTTTATACGGACCTCCCCAGCCTATTATTCCGTATTACAGAATTGATTGGGCTAGTGCGTAGTAAGTTTTTAGTAATAAAGGTTTTTGTAAAATGGTTCTTAATTTTAGGAAAATGTAATATAGTTTACGTTTTCTTTTTAAAGTTTGTGTAATGTGCTCAGTCCACTTAATATGATGGTCAATCGTAATACCTAGATATTTGATATGTTTCTTTTTTGTCAGTGTAGAGCAATTATAAGATATGCAATTTTCAGGTAATTTTTTACAAGAGTTATGAATAATAATATTGGGATGTACCGTTGGAATGTTTTTGTCAGATAGTGTAAATGTCATAAAGTAAGTTTTGTCCGAGTTTAAGGATAGATAATTATCGTCAAGCCATTTCTTAAGTTTTTTTTTATTTCTACGTTTTTACTTCGGTACGCTTCTTCACATGTGTTTTCTTCTAGAATTAAGACTGTGTCATCCGCAAAGAAAATACTTTTGCCTATTTTCGGAATTGAAAGCATTTCATTTACATAAATGATAAATAAGATAGGGCCCAAGACTGTTCCTTGAGGGATTCCAAATTCTGAAAAAGTGGGTTGGCTAAAATGATTGTTAATTTTTACGTGTTGGTGTCGCTCAAAAGATAACTATTGAAGCATTATTTAACTGTTCCTTGAATACCTATACTTTCTAATTTTTTGATTAGCTTCCTGTGACATATACTATCAAATGCTTTTCTTAAGTCTATGAATATACTTAAACATTTATTTCCCGAGTCAAGAGCATTATATATTATCGAGGTTAATTTCGCGATTGCATCTTGAGTGCTTAGTTTTTCTCGGAAACCGAATTGGTTATCACTGATAATTTTATTTGATGAGATGTACTTAGTTAATTGCGACTTAACGACCTTTTCAAATATTTTTGTTATAATTTTAAATAAAAAATAATTTTGTTTTAAGCCACTTTATTTATACACATATAATAATTCAATTGGAATGGAATTGTTATATGTGTATAAATAAAGTGGCTTAAAACAAAATTATTTTTTATTTAAAATTATAATGTCAAGCTACAAAGTGTTTGCTTCATTCGATAATTTATTTTTGTTATGTTTGATACAATAAAAATAGGGTGGTAGTTTGAAATATCAGTTGCAATTTCTGATTTGAATATTGGGGTAATTATTAAATTTTCGTAATTTTTTTGGGAAAATTCCTTGTTGAATGCTGTTATTAATGATGTGTGAAATGGGCTTTGATAATAAATGTTTCATTTGTTTTAATAATTTAACTGTAAAATGGTCGAAACCAGAGCTCGCAGACCCTCGCAAGCTCATTTTTATTTTTTCTATTTCTATATCGGTGCATTTTTCAAAAATTTTGAAAATATTTGGGCATGTTTGTGCTGATATATTTATTATATTTTGGGCTAGGTTGGAAGTAATTTGTTTAGCTAAATTCTCTCCGACTTAAGCAAAGTAGTTGTTGAAAATGTTAGCAATTTTAGTTGGTTCTTTTATTGAATCTATTGTTTCATTATCATGTGTTATTTTTTGTATTTGTTTATTTTTATTTCCCTTGCCGATAATGTTATTGATTGTAGCCCAGACTTTGTTATTATCTTCACCACACTCTTTATTTTTTTTCTTAAAGTAGTCTTCTGTTGTTTTTTTAATCAAGTTAGTAAGATTGTTTCTATATTTTTTAAATAATTGTAATAAAGTTGAGTCATTAGGTTGTTTTCGGGTTTTGTAGAACAGTTTTTTTTTTGTTTCTTATTGATGTAACTATTCCATGGGTTATCCATGGTTTGATTTTTCTATGTTTTGATTTGAGTTTAACGTTTTTGTGTTTTGTTGCATTTATTATGTGTTCGTGAAGTGTTTTCTCAAAAGAAGCCGCAGATTTTTCTGGATCTTTGGTGACGTCTATTGCCTAGTCTGTGCAGCCTTTTAATATGGACACAGTGCTGTAGCGGTAAACATCTATTGCCTAGTCTGTGCTGCCTTTGAATGGGAGAATTATCGAAATAATTATGCATTGTGTATGGAGAGGTACCTTTGCGAAACAGTGTAGTCAGGATGGTTGACTTTATACTGAATCGATAGAAAGAAGCGAAGATATATTAAGGAATGTTGGATAGCCTATTAGTTACCGCCCACAAGGAATTCGGATATTTTTAGTCAACGTATTTAAACCCATTAAACAAAACAATATCAATACACCATTGAAATAATTTATGAAGTCAAAATATCACACAAGTACTAATAACAGAAGGGTTGCCTAAATAATTATGGAAGCTTATTTTTTATTTAAAAATTCGGTCAAAAATATTTAAAACTGTTGAAATACCTCCGAAAGATGATGTTTTATAATCTCTGTTTGGTCTTATTTAAACATTCACGCATAGCACATATCACCATCCTGTTTGATTTATTTGTATCACTACTGCACATATATTAATCAACACGCAAGTTATGCGACTCGATGATGTGAAGTTAGCGTATTGTAGTAGTATTTTACTTCTAAAAGTGCTGTGATATTATGTGACGACTTTTCTTGTCTCTTTCTCTCTCATGTATACGACGTAAAAACCGTGATCCGTGAGAAAGAGATTTAACGCAAATTTGTATAGGTTGCGTAAAAATATTAACTATAACTCATTATATCGTTACTCCAAGGCTCGCCCACGGTGCGTCTTGATAATAAATCGGTTAGGTTTAAGTAAGTCCTTAAAATAAAATATAATTAAGATCAACGATTGGAGAACATAACTTGTAATTAGTAAATCTCAGAAACTAATGCTGCCTTCTAGCTGATGCTTAGCTCCGCTTTCCTCATCACTGATTAGCTAAGAGAACGCAGTGGCTGATTTGCTGGTGACTACCACCAACTATTGCTACACCCTCAGAGCAATAATATACAAGAGGTAGCGCTACTGTAGTCAGTTTTTATGAGTTTTTCCGGATTCGGCTGGATCTGGGCGTGGCTAGGACTGTGGCTAGGGTATTTATACATTAATTCATACAACATGTCGAAATAATGTTTTTATTTATTCGTATGACCACTTTTTCACAGTATTGTAATAAACAAAAATACAGCATATAAGCTAAAAAACCGTTGAGTTATGTCAATTTATGTCGCATATCAAAACGTGTGGGCGGAGTCAACGGAGACGCGGGGCACGAAGAACATTCTTGCAATACTTTAAAGCGGTGTGATAATTTGGGAAATGTTGCTGTCTCTTTTTTTCTCATGGTGTACGACGTGAAAACCCGGAGAAAGTGATTTATCCCAAATTGGTATAGGTCGGGTAAAAAGAATTAGCTCTCTCTCCATATATTGTTACTCCAAGGCTACACCCGGTGTTTGGCTATTTCAGCTGGCTTGGTTCGTGGAGATGGTGAAAACGATTGGCGAGATAGGGCACCCTTGTCTGAGGCCAATACAGTTATTTGAATTTTTTTAATTTCCATATTCACGGTACATTCCGGAGTGGTAGATTTTCTCAGTATCATCCTATTGAAATACCACCCTTCAGAGTCGAAACTTTGAAATGCCTTTAACCATGGTTAGCGACTAAATCTTAATAGTCAGGTACTTCTTAACGTTCCTCTTGCCAATCTCCTTCTTTCATTGTAATTGGATTGTTTTTCTTTATTGATTTAATGCAGAATGAACTACAGAATGACATCAGTAATGAGGCGGAACTTCTACGACGTGGCCAGCGCAGCGCGCAACGGCGCCGGGATCTTCCTGCCCGCGGTGCTGACCCCCATCCAGTCCTTCTACCACGGGAAGAACGTCTTCATCACGGGGGCCACTGGCTTCATGGGCAAAAGTAAGGACACACTTATACATAGTGTGTTAGAAAAGAAACATCAACGTTTTGGTGTTGTAGCCGAAAATAATTTAAAAAAAAATCGATTTCAATTGTTCAAATTTGTTTAAGTGTTCTGAAAAATCTTCATATTTTTTATTTTTTTAAAGTTTGTATTATTTTTGGTTACAACGACATTAATACAGTCATTTTTTCAATCTTGCCACTCTAGCACAATAAATTTACGAGCCGCCACTGATCACAATTTAACCAGTTTGACCCAACAATGTATTCTAAGGTAGACAAATATTTTTTACATATTCGTAAAAATTTTACTTTTTTGATTTTAAATAGAACATACACTTTTTGTTTATCACTTTATAATTTAATATTATGTCTACCGGTTTCGGAGTACTCTTCCATCATCAGGACAATATTAAAATTAGCCTGAAATACAAAATTCTAGATATATTTATATATTTGTCATTAAAAGGTAAAATGGGAATAACCGAGCGGTTTATATTTTAGATATTACCAATAAACCGCTCGGTTATTCCCTTGGGTCAATACTTTTATTAAGATTTTTCAAAATTTTTATTAATAAAAGTGGGTTAAATTGTTAATCTTATTTTAAATGTGGTTATAAACAAAGTTAAGTTGATTTTGATGAAAATACATCTTATTGAGACGAGGCTAAGCCAAACACCGCCGTAAAATTCAATAAAATGAAACATAAATCTTATTTTATGTCATTAAAGGTAAAATCAAGACCTGCTGTAGCCTGCTTGGCCTTGGGTCAATATTTATTAAGATTTTTCGATACATTTTTTATTAAAGAAAGTGGGTTATTTTGTTAATTATTCTTTGCTAATGGTAGGTAGTTAAGTTGATTGGTCAACTGAATTAAATAAGATTTTTTCTAACGGATTAATTTGATTTCTAGTAAATACTCTTATACGAAAGCATTTATTTATGATGTTGTTTCGTATTGGAGTATGTCGAAATGAAAAAAGTATTCGATTAATATTGGTTTGCGTTGAACGCTTTATTATATCATATAAAATCTAAGGTGGCCCAGTTTTGGTATCATTTTTGACAGAATCTTAGATGGAAGTATGTTCGGACGTGAAAAATATCTTTCGCATGTACTCGTATACACCTATACTCGTATACACCTATACTCGTATACACCTATACTCGTATACACCTATACACCTGTACTCGTATACACCTATACTAGTATACACCTATACTACACCTGTACTCGTATACACCTATATAGTATACACCTATACACCTGAACTAGTATACCCGGACCTGAGCCAAACGGCGCCTGCCCCAAGCGAGCCCTCGTCAAAATCTAAATTTTCGAAAAACTTCTAATAAATTAGCTTATTGTGTAATTGTAATAATAGTTATCTTCTATTTTTTTCCAGTTAGATTTTATATTATGTAGATATAATATACAAACTGGTTCATTTTGAAACAAAATGTCATCACCGTTAACCATTCGTTTTTGGAAGGTTCTCCCTACTTAAAAATAATTAAATTTAAACTGACAGATCCAAAATATTATATATTGTGTCAATGTTCTTTTCTAGTAAATTTGCAGAGTAATATTATGATTTATTTAGTATTTTAAAAAAATAATGATAAAACAAAACCGTCAACGTGCGCCAGATTTTCTACTGTATTGTTTTGTTTTATATCCTAACTTCACATTTATATCCGTATACAAAAATTATCCTTACGTTGCTCTAAATACGTTTCAAATCCTTGTGCATTCACTTTGTGAAATAACGTTGTCTTACATCAGAAAACCTTGCATCGCTGAAATAATGCGACGAAACTATAAATAAATATAACGTTGTCTCATTCTTTCAGTATGGTAAGTTTGTGTCAATGTCTCTATCATTTGCCTCTGCTTTGTTAGTGCATTTTTTCTCTTTTTCACTAAGAGCGGGCAGTTTACATTTCAAGCCGTAGGTCAGTAAGTTACCGGCTCGATTGCCATCCGTGGATGGTATAGTTTTGTTCATTGAATATAATTTACAGGGCGCTGGGCGTGTACAAAATACAATACTTAGGTACTATCTTAGAGTAACGTAGAGACCTAACATTGCGAAAATTTGAAGTCGCTTTTTGACCAAGGATTGACCAAAGGAGGTATGACGTATATCAGCCAATCGGATGCGAAGAAAACCGTAAAGATAAACATTATTCCGTCTTTATCTGTTCGCGGACAATTTTGAGTTGCTACATGAGAAAGAAAGAGAACATGGATACGTTCAGATGTTGGACTAATCAGGGGAATCCCCATTTTTTACAAATTTAAATCTCTCGAAGTAAACATATTGAGAATTTTCATTTAAACAGGGAGTTTATATCGAAACAAATAAAGATTGACTAAATATTGGTAGGTAACTAGTTGTTTAGAGGAACATGTAAAATATTTAAATCGTCAAACTAAAAAATACGAATTCTTGGATAAATACCTGTGGAAACTGATTTTTTTTGGTTCTTTGTTACTTCAGTTGAAACAACCAACAACTGCACATATAGCCATATCGTTTTTTTTTTTTAATATTGCACTAAATTTACTTAAGTAATTATATATGTTAAGCTTTTTGTCTGTCAATTCGACTGACATGTAAACTACTGTGAAGTTAGTAATATATTGAAAAACTGGCTACACGGTTTTAAGCACGCCCCAAATCATATGTTCTTAATAACAATTGTTCGTCTCTTTTTCTCATATGTCTACAGAAACGAGCATAAATAGAGAGCTATATTTTGGGAGTACGAACGATTTGACTGATAATTGGGACGGTCTCTCTATATTGTTAATCTAAGGGTACTATCCCCCCCCTGGCAATCCACCGCCTAGAGCGGACTGCTCCAACAAGACCGGCCCTAGTCGTATATCGGTATATCCGATGCTAGGTGAGACATCCACCTTAGTGTTTTGCTTTATATTATTGTATTTACCACGTATTTTCTTGAAAATAACTAAGATGGGAGTATCTTAATGCGTAGATGAAAATGTAATAGTACGAGTATTGTTAAATCGTTGACTGATTAGAAGACAGTCTGTACAGCTGCCAGGTCACAGGCCTTGCTCTCTGCTATCTCCAATGTTTACCTTATTCCAACGAAGTTGTGTGAAATGTGTCTTCCCAGGTATCTGAAAGATCTTTCCAAAATGCTCAGACCAGATCCGCATAGAAAGATATTTTCCGACCCTCCTCCTTCACATCTCTTCCCCTTCCTCATTACATTCAGCGCTGTGAAATACCCCAAGTGAGGATGGGTATTTATAGCTTAAATCGTCGATTTTTTTTTAAATTTAATTATTACTGTTTTTTTATTGGATAATATTTTTTACTTACTTAGCTTGTCAGCAGATTGAATCGTAGATTTGTAATCCTCTTAAGTGTATTTGGCCGCTTGGGTCGAGGGCCTTTAAGGAATGAAGAATGAATAACGTGTCTAATTGGGAATCGAATTCAGTGCGTCAAGCGAGGGAATTAATTCCGTTGAATCATTCCGCCAGTTTCGCCTATGTCTAATTGACATTCTTTGTTTTGTTTTGTTTTATTTATTAAATTATTAAATTTTTATTTAAATTTTTAGTTCTTCTGGAAAAGTTGCTCCACGCTTGTCCCGATATAGGCACCATCTACGTCTTGGGGAGGAGCAAGAAGGGGAAGTGTCTCGAAGTCAGACTTGAGGAGCTGCTTGATTCCTCGGTGAGTTACTTATTCTTCAACAGAAGGATGGATTAGTTCAAGCAAAGATCTTTCACTGAAATAGGATTTCCTTCACCCTGGACGGGTTGCTAAACTAGTGCCTACAAGATGCGTAAACCTGCAAGAACCTTATATATCCCGCACCCGCACTACACCGCCATAAGTCAAACTGCGATAATGGCCTTTGAACTTTTGCATCTTCACCACCTCGTATATAAACACGAATGAAGAACTTTCACATGTATTTTACAATTTATAAATAATAAAGTTACCTAGTTTTCATGATTGGTGAATAACCGTTAAGTTAAGATTGTGATAAACAAATGTGTAATGTGACAGATGAGCAAAATTCAAATACAAAAGTGCGCCTACATCGACTTTAAAGCTCGTTATCCCAGTCGGACATGTTTTGACTTGTGGCGGGTAGTTGTGGGAGTGCGATACAAGTAAAATATTATTTATTCCATTTGCCAGTGCCGGGTATCGAACCCGCGGTCTCTTCGTCCAGATATTAAGAGAATCGGTCTATACCAGAAAGTTTTTTTCACGTTTTATAATATTTGATAGAGGTCGACCAGTTAGGCTAATGAATTTAATTTCAATCAAAATAATAATTGCGATTGAATAATAAGTTACCCGGGCGCCTCGTCTGAAGGCCGAATAAATCGTTATTATTTTAGCATAGTCATAAAATATAATCAAGTCTTTGTTCGTTCTTTGTTGTCAGCTATATAATCAATGCAATTAGTAAAAAATATAATTTGCCCGCAATTAGTATTGCCATTTTATTCGCACGAAAGTCTAAATAAAAAAGTGCTCTGACCTGCCGCAGAACAGAACCATTAATTTTTATTTCACAGGCGATTTTTCACAAAGTTGAGAGTTAATATATTAACTTGGAAACATTGCAGCCAAATCGGAAAAAAAAAAGTTAATAATTTGAAAAATAAAGAAAGAGATTGATTAAAATGCAGGTTTCACATAGGGTCTCGGTGGCTGAAATGGTAGAAGCGATAAAATTTAATGAGTGTAATCAAAAATTGAAAAGAACATAAAAGGGTGACAACAAACAATATAATATAAGTGCTGTTGGCACCAACAACTGGACTTGTCGAACTTGGAGATATATTAAGAAAAGCATTGAAAGCTAGAGTTATATTCATGCATAATTCACAAGTGAAATACTAAATCAATGTAGTCTATAAACGAAAACTATAGATAACTGTGTTAAAACTTATCTTACCTGTGAAAATATATCTAGTTCGATGTTGTTAAGCCAAGCTTTGAGATATTATTTATAAGAATGAAGACATTGAAACGTGGTCCCTTCAAAGGTTGTACAAAATTAATTATAAATTTTTGGCGCAATTAAATTAATAATTATTTGGGCCTACCTGGTTTTGCAGCGGGGTACTGCATACATACTCGTAAGCACCCTGTCTGTGGCTAGACGATTCGAATGTTTGATGAAGTTGTTTGAATACCATAGATCTGCATTAGCTTCAAAATATAATTTTCTTAAAATAGTTTATTGAAGGGATGAGTTTTAATTTTCTGGTAAATAATTATTATTATATTTTACAATTATTCCATAGGAAAGCGACGAAAGAACTAGTGCGACGTAAACAAGTCTCACGGTTTTTATATTTACTAAGTTACGCATTCGTTTAAATATATACATGGCCTGTTCAAAAGAAAAGGTGAATTTTGAATTTTTGCGGGCTGTGTACATTCGATTATCGATATTTTTTTTTGTTATGTTGGTACACATATGTTTATCATATGTTAGCATTATCAGCTGGATTTTATTCTTTGATCCTTTTTTTTCAAAAGTAAAAAATCGAAGAACACACAAAAACGTGACTAACCTTTCCAGTTGTCAAAAACAAACTACTAATCCAAAATGGCTGATAATGCTAATATATTATAAACATATGTGCACCAACATACCAAAAAAAAATCGATAATCGAATGTACACAGCCCGCGAAAATTCAAAATTCACCTTTTCTTTTGAACATGCCTCGTACATATATACGTACGATCTCCGCTATCGTCAACGTGGATTCTTATTTTGAAGTCTCCTCCCTGTTTTCGGGAAAGATTTTAGTTCAGTCATACGTTTGAATTAGCAAACACTTCGGCCAAAATGCTTACAACAAATTATTAAAACTATTTCTGTACACTACACGAGCACTGATGTATTAAGAATGGATACATATTTATAAGCAGCTTTTTTCAACTCGCAATGCCATTTTTTTCAACTCGCAATGCCATTTCTATCCAGAGCCCTAAAATATCCATTTAACCGGTAAATTTTCAGGGAAACGCCATCTTGGTTTTCCGATACATTATTTTACTTTGTTCAATAAATAAAAACGTAACGGAAGAATAGTATCGAAACTGAGATGTCGGGAAGTGCCTGCAACCTTTTTATACAAAAAGACATTGGCGAAAATAAGAAGGAAATAAAGTAAAAATAATAAAAACATAAATCGAAAGTCAGGATGTTTTGGTGTCTGATCTTTAACACTTTTGTTTTGCAGGTATTTAAAAGAGTGGCGCGAGACGTTCCAGGATTTCGAGAAAAGATTAAAATAATCGAAGGCGATATTTCCAAGCCGGGACTGGGCCTAGCGGACACCGATAAGAACAAACTTATTGACGAGGTATTAATAAACTTTCACTTATCTGATACCAATTACTCAGGTATTCAACTTGCTTATTTAGCAAAAACGTCACGTCTTAGGAAAATTATAATAATAAATACATTCAGTTAATGATCGTATAAAAAAGGTTATTAGATTGTAAATTAAAATTTTAAAAATAAAGCGTCGTGCTGATGCACATAAGTTAATTCAGTTTCTGGTTTTAACCGCCCTCCACACTGACGATCAAATTCTTGAAAAAGTCTTACTAAATGTAGCATTCAATCGAAGATCTAAGTTTTAGTTTATTCGTAAAATCGATTGCCCGTGTTGTGAATGGTTCCAGGTGAACGTGGTGTTCCACGTAGCGGCCTCCGTAAAGTTCCACGAACCCTTAAAGGTCGCCATCGCCCTCAACGTGAGGGCCACCAGAGACGTGCTGCACCTCTCCAGGAACATTAAAGACCTCAAGGCACGTCTTCAATATCGCTACATACATCTTTAGATTCTGCCCTTCAGAACTTTGCAAAACATTTACAATTTTAGCAAGTAAATTAAATGTTTTTGATAACATCTCAAAGAGATTGCCATTATGATGAAATTGAGTACGTAGATTTAAATGAAGGCTTAGAAAGAAATAACGTGATGCCTGTTTCGGGCAAACTTTAGTTTTGTATTTACTATAAAAGATGTCTGAAAAGATGAGAAAACTTTGTCAAATATCGTCGGTTCAATTCTAAAACATCCTGAACGCTTATTTTTTAAATACCTTCTTTGCAGCAATCTATTTTCTATGGAATTCCTTAAATTTTTGTAAAATTCTGAACGCAAAATATGCAACACTTTCTTAGTTTTTGAAAAATATCTATAAAACGGAAGAGACCTGCGTATATCACTTTAAATAGTATGGTCGTGAGAGGCTCTGATGGAGGTCACAACTGGTCCTAGCAATCTATGGGAGTTATTGAAAAGAAAGGGAGATGGACTGACGACCCAGTGAGAACTGACAGCTTTGGAAAAACTGGAGTTGTTTGAGGCAGGTCAATGTTCAAAGCAGGACGCCGTTTAAATAATTAGTTGACTTGGTCATTTGGGAAAATTGCAGAGTTTAGTGCACGTCTCCACCGCCTTCTCGCAGCCCTTCAGGGACGGGATCGACGAGCACTTCTACCAGTCCCCGCTGGACCCGCTCAACGTCATCAACTTCACGGAGACGGCGGACCCACAGCTCGTTGAAGACGTCGCGAGGACGTAAGCGACACTTCAAGCCTCAAGCCTCAAACCTCAAACCTCAAACCTCAAACCTCAAACCTCAAACCTCAAACCTCAAACCTCAAACCTCAAACCTCAAACCTCAAACCTCAAACCTCAAACCTCCAAACCTCAAACCTCAAACCCTCGAACCTCAAACCTCAAACCTCAAACCTCAAACCTCAAACCTCAAACCTCAAACCTCAAACCTCAAACCTCAAACCTCAAACCTCAAACCTCAAAAACCTCAAACCTCAAACCTCAAACCTCAAACCTCAAACCTCAAACCTCAAACCTCAAACCTCAAACCTCAAACCTCAAAACCTCAAAACTCCAAACCTCAAACCTCAAACCTCAAACCTCAAACCTCAAACCTCAAACCTCAAACCTCAAACCTCAAACCTCAAACTTCAAACCTCAAACCTCTAACCTCTAACCTCGAACCTAGAACTTCGAACCTCAAACATCTAACCTCGATCTTCGAACCTTGAACCTCGAACTAGAACCTTGGACCTTTACTTTTACATTATATTTAAGATGATTAATCCGTTTGCAGGTTTCAAGGCAAGTGGACGAACATGTACACGTTTACCAAAAGCCTGGGTGAAGACACGGTGCGGCAATTAGGTGTTGGTCTGCCCGCCGCCATCTTTAGACCTTCTATTGGTAAGTACTTAGAAAATCCCCAAATTAATAGTATGCTTAGGAAACAATTAACTATTTTATTAACTAGGACTTTGATAAGTTAATTCTTATTTAAATATTAATAAAATACGAGTCTATCCAAGACACTATCTAGGTGTGCAAGTATACCCGGGAAGAGTTTTGCACTCCAATACAACTATGGCTGCTTTATCGTATCGTTTTATTTTTATAATAAGCTTTAACGACAAAACAGCTATCACAAAAAACTGAAACTAGCAGAACTAATAATTGAAATAATAATAAAATAATTAATTTAATTTAATTGGACAAAAAATCAATGGAATTCTACAAATTACCCACGAAAACTATAAATAAATAAAGTATTATTAATATGGTCCAAAATTGTTCATTTTATAACAAAATGAAGCTTTAATAAATTAATTTTAATTTAAATACATTTTTTATTTATTTAAAACAATTATCGAAACAATATTAATAACTTTTCAAATTAAATTTAATCATAAAAGTGCCGCCGAGACTTGAAACCCAGATCTCTTTTAATTTATTTTTCATTCCAGTGACCTCGTCCTACAAAGAACCTCAACCACGATGGGTGAATAATTACAATGGCGTGACTGGTTACCATTTCTATACCGGGCTAGGACTTTTGAGGTTAATATTATGTACTTTGATGTTTTATCTTAAATTACTTTGTTTTATCCAGAGCGAATGTGTACGACTGACGTTTTGAGGTATTGATACTATTCATACTTATTTGATATTCTAAAAACAAGAGATTTCAACATAATTTCACTTAATGATAAAACCCAAGTAGAATCAATATATACGGACTTCGTTAAAGCATTTGACAAGGTTAACCATAAAATCCTACTTAATAAACTTTGCAAACTCGGTATAGAAGGTAATTTGTTAGAATGGATAAAAAACTACCTAACCAATAGAATTCTTCAAGTAAGAAATAACTCTAAACTATCTTACAAATTTATAGCAACAAGTGGTGTACCCCAAGGTTCACATTTAGGCCCATTACTTTTTCTGCTATTTGTAAATGACATAATTAATGTATTTGATAACGATGTGCATGTGCTGCTTTTCGCAGATGATCTGAAACTCTTCAAACTCATAAAAACCACAGATGATTGTTCTCACATTCAAGTTAACTTAAATAAATTACATGATTGGTGTAAACTTAACCAACTTTTTTTAAATATTAGTAAATGTCAGTCAATCAGATTTTTTATAATTACTCTTATTATTATAAAACTGATAATATTTCCCTTACATCTGTCAATGAAATTAATGATCTCGGCATTACTTTCGATTCTAAATTAAATTTTCTCTCACATATCAATATAATAACAAGTAAAGGTTTAAAATTGCTAGGCTTTATTCTTCGAAATGCCAGTGAATTTAAAAATATTTCTACATTGAAAATCCTGTACTCTTCACTAGTTCGAAGTCAAGTCGAATATAATTCTTCTGTCTGGTCCCCTCATTTTAAAATCCACTCTGATTCCATTGAAAAATTGCAAAATAAATTTCTAAGATACATTAATTACAAACTCGGTCTACCTATTGAAACCATAAATTATAATTATTTAATTAAAGAATTAAAATTACTAACACTTTCAGACAGGAGGCTTGTTTCCGACTTGACTTTTATTTTTAAAATTGTTAATGGTATTATAGACAGCCCTGATTTACTTAGCTTAATTACCTTCTATGTACCTAACAGATCCACTCGAACCAAAATTCTTTTTAAATGTAACAACAATATCAGGACTGAGTCATTTAAATACTCGCTTGTACCTAGATTGCATGCAGTGAGTAATTCTATTGCTGAAATAGTAGATATATTCAACTGCACTGAATCTAGTTACAAGAAGGCTATAATAGCATACCTCTTTCTAAAATACTAGTGTTAATTTTCTATCAATTTCATCATGTTTTTGGGTGCATTGTTATTTTTTATGTCATTGTTATTTTTTATGTCACTGTTATTTTATTTTATATCTATGTTATGTAAAAGCCCATGAGGGCGTATATAAATAAATAAATAATCAAATTTAAAAAATAATCGGTTTCAACAGATATTGTGTTCTACTGAACTACCCTTCACACAAGCGACCATATCCTTCTAAAAGTATTATAAAATATTAAATCCTATCGAATGTCTAAGATATACATTTCAAAAAAAGACAATATGACTCCACCACAATAATTTTTAATTTCGATTTTTATTTTATAATTATTTTTTGCTAAATATCTTTCAATCAACATATAGAATTCAATGTTCTTTGCAAATTATAAGGTGTTGAGCAAATATAAATTTAAAAATAATACTTGGAAATCGACAGAAAAATGTATTTATACTAGTGTAGCAGAGAATGATTTCTGAGTTTTGCCATTTATATAGCTTACACAACGGTTTCAAAACAGCAACACAACAACTAAACAACAGTTACGTAACAGTTGCCCAATAGTTACTCCAACAATTACACAACTGTTGCATAACAATTACATAACAGTTACGGAACAGTTGCGCAACAATTACACAACAGTAACGCAACAGCAACGCAACTTTTACACAACAGTTGCACAACAGTTACACACCAATTACACAACAGTTACGTAAGTGTTACGCAACAGCTATGCAACATTTACACCAAACAGTTACGCAACAATTACCCAACAGTTGCACAACAATTACACAAAAATTACACAACAATTACGTAATAGTTACCGAACAGTTATGCAACAGTAATGCAACAATTACACAAAAATTACACAACAATTACGTGACAGTTGCCCAACAGTAACGCAGTAGTAACGCAATAGCTACGCAACAGCTACGCAACAGTTATGCAACAATTACTCAACAGTTACACAACAATTACACAACAGATGCACAACAGTTACACAATAATTACGGAACAGTCATGTCATGTGTTGGTCAAGAAGGCATACGAATGTTATATGCATTTTTTTTTAAATAAATATTTTTCTTTCCAGTGTGATCAAGGTTCCAAATGGACCCACAACTCCCAACATCGTCCCGGTGGACATGTGCATCAATGGCCTCATCGCATCAGCCTGGGAAGTGGCAGAACAGTTCGACAAAAGGTTCAAATCCTTTCGAATAATAGTTCTGCAATATGCATAGCTTCGGAGTTAGTATGCAGAAGGCATTGCGATTTGCTGGCGTTGTTGGGTGTAATTTTTTAATATTTTCTATGGTGAATACCGCACAGTCCCAACTGCTCCCAACCGCCTGGAGCCAGTGAGCTCTATTGTGCGGCTGAAAGTAGTGGGGTGGGGAAGGAGTGCCTGACTATTTAGATCTGGTATCTAAACATGCTTAAAGCCATTTCAAGCAACGTTTCGATTCTGAATGGTGGTCTTTCACCAGGAGTATTTTACACTCTGTAACGTGCTGCAAGTGTGCTATATATTATTTAAAATTAATTAAATGTGAATTGAAACATATTAATTTATTAATATTTCTTTGTAAATGCCGGGCTTGAGTCCGAGACCTCTGGATTCATAGTCGAGCGTTTTACCACTTGACCACGGAGGCCGTCATAATAATATGATTAACAATATACCACTGATAACTCGCTTATTAACTGTCTAAATTAATTTATGTCTCGACACGGGAACTCCTTCCAGAGTAACAGGCAAAGCAAATTGTACTAACCATTGTATTATTTGTAATCAACGTAAATAAAAAATAAACCAACTTATCCCTCTTTCCCGTAAATGCCGCATCTAAGAGAAACCAAGACCTAAACGGACCCGTCAGCGGTAGGACTATAGTACACGTCAAAGGACATAGTATATGCCTAAACTACTGTTTGGAGCCGGTAGGGCTGTGACATGCATAACGTGTAAAAAATTGTATTTGGTGAAAATAATAGTAAAAAAAATCGTTTTATTTTTTAGGAAACTTGAAAATAAAACACCATCTTCCGACGACATAAAAATCTACAACTTCGTATTGGCTGATAACCCTATCAGTATTTGTGAATCCTTCGACCTCATGCTCAAAGATGGCAGCACCCACCCTTCCAATAGCACCGTCGGCTACCACACACACCTCTGGAAGGTGACTCCTGATGCGGCAAACCGTTTAGCAAAAATACTCTTACACAGAATTCCAGCTCTGGTCAAAGATGCGCTTCTGTTTTGTACTGGGGGACAGCCAAAGTAAGTATCAGAAAATAACATTTGATTAAATTAATTAATTTTTTTAATTACTTCTGGCTAGGACTTTCGGCCAGCCAAATTGTACCACGTAGTACGCACCGTGCGGGAGAGGGGCGTTTATTTGACTGGCTGATTTTTTCAGCCAGTGGCGATATGTAAAATATATATTACGACAGTAAAATGTCATCTCAAAGCTAAATATGCCCTGTATTGTGACCACAAACAACCAAATGAGAAAAAGTAATAATAAGGGGAGATTCACGTTTGAATTCATTTTGATACATCTCTAACAAAAAAAATAAACAAATATCTTCAACGGACGCACTGACAGTATGAGTAATTGATATTTTAGATGTAAGGAAAACTAACCCTCACCATTTATATTTTACGGTGTGACCATTTAAAAAAATTGATAACGGTTTTTCAAAAATAGCAACATTTTATTTTTCTTTGCGATTTATTGATTTCTTCCCGAAATATGTCGTTGGAAACGTTAGAGATTATAGTAGTATGTTGACGATAGTACTGGGCGTTAACTATAATTCGAAAAAACGCCAACGCCGTTATCGTTGGCGATTGTTAACTGTTAAATATAACCGTTGAAAATAACGCCGACGTTGACTATTTTTTGGTAAACTAACAATATACTATATTTTCTAAATTACATATAAGTACACAAAGCGTCCTTGAGGTGATTTTCCCACGAAAACGGTGATATAAAATTTATTCATTTATTATTAAGTTTAGACGTTGAATTATATGAGCTATTAATGCACCATTAATCGTATTCTTCAATTCACAAAAACACATCGAATGCACGCGCGACGAGTAAAAACGCGCCAAACTAAACGAGTAGGAGATTGACATAAAACCAACTAGCAAAAATAATGAATAACGAGCCTATTGGTTTTAATAATAACAATCCCCTGTTGAAAAATAACAGCTCGATGAAAAGACATTGGGAGATATTCACAATTGTTGTTTTACTTGTCATTATTTTCGTCGCTTGATTCTAGGCGCTACGTATCGGCCGTTTCGGATAGGAAAGTCCACAAAGATGTCTAGTAAGAAGAAGTATAACCAAAATATTATTCCAAACTACGTATAATATTGTAAACGACGCACACCCTCTTTACACCTTTTTAAAGACTAAAATAATAGGTACATGACAATGCGATGCGTCGTTATAATATATCTAGCTATTAGATATTTTGGTGACATTCGGAGAATTATTTAACATAACAGTTAGTTTCACATAGGTGCCGTCGTTATTTTACCTTGCCATTATTTTTTTCGCTTGACTCTTGGAGCTACGTATCGCGCGTTTCGGATAGGATATTCCACAAAAACGTCTAGTAAGAAAGTATAAACAGATACACATAATGTCGCTTATGATGCATAAACTCTTACACCTTTTTGTTTACTTGGCGCTAACGCTAGTACAATAGCTAGTTTGGAGATTTTATTGCGTCGAATAAAATTCGTATGTAGGTACTAATATTTTTAATAATAATATCTAACTGTTGGCGCAAATTTTCGTCAATAGCGTTAGACGTTAGCGGCATCTAGCTGTTATTTCTAACAGCTAGATTTATTTTGATACAGTACTAGTTGACGAGATATGCTTACCGCACACTGTGCGGACTCGATCGGAAAGGGTTAAAAGTTAACCTTGTCTGCCGTGCGCCAAACATTCGTTTTTCCGTCTTGCGTTTCTGCTCTATTTGCATCATTTGCTGGTAGAGATGGTCGATATCAGAATTGGGTGTACCTGCGGTACCAGTTACCGGTGACCGGCGAGGAACCGGTTATTTATCCAGTTATTTTTGGAACCGGTTCCTGGTGCCAGAAAAGTACCTCGAAGAAGATTTTTATATTAGGAAAATATATATTTCATGAGGGGGGGGACAGGAATATCGACCATCTCTATTTGCTGGACGATCCGGCTTGCAAGGTCGTGTACTCTGTGCCCTACGTTACGATGAATTTTCAATTTATTTTAACGAATTCTTGTTTTTTTTAACTATTGTCTTTACCTCCCTGTAAATAAAAAATTAATGCATCGCAGCGCAATTTAAAAAACGTGTTCAACAAAAAATGATTAAACGCAAATGAATTTGTTCCTTTTGAACTTCAGGTACAACCAGATATACGATAGGTTTGACGTGTACGAGGCAGCCGTTTTGGAGTTCCTCCTGAAGGACTGGAAGATGACAAACAACAACGTCAAGCAGCTCATAGCCAACATGGATGACAAGGATCGTCAGCTGTTCTCCTGTGACGTCAGAGATATCAACTGGAATGATTACTTTAAGTAAGTACCTACCCCTTGGTATTTCCATTCTGATTTAACAGTTTTCCACCCTAGTGACCAAACTCTTGTAAAAGTATTACGATATCTAAGAATCAATCGAAGATCTAAGAAATAAAATGTAAAAAAATCTAACTTAACATAAATAACAATTCCCGGCTATTTCCAAGGTGTAATTATGTTGGGGTATCAGAGCCGTTTCGATGTCTTTGCAAATTATAGCTTAGTTATTATCTTAGATTTGGTCAAGATAGGCAAAACTTTGACCCACTAGCAGAAATAGCTTAGTCATTCCTGTTACAGAAGCAACGAACTTTGACTGATTTTCATAAAATTAATCTCTGCTGATTTGATACAACTGATTTTATTTCATTGTTCAACTAATTTTCTAAACTATAAGATTTGTGACACGTCATACCTACCCTTTCCTTAAACGTATCCTCTGGTTGAAAATGAAGTACGTACCACTCTGAGATTCAAACCCGGTCCGTCGAATTCCAATCGGGCATCTTAAAGCATTTTTTGATAAGCGATGAATAATGTTCTTTATTGACGTTTGAACAACCATATTAATTTAAAAAATACTACCAGCTGTTAGCAGGCCCGACTTTGAGCCAAACGGCGCTAAGCGCAGGTAAAACGTTTGGCGCTCTTTGCCAAAACTTAAATTTAAACACAAAAAATTGTGAAAAACTTTTTAGAACTTGAAAAAATATTATTTTTTAAGAACTTATGGTGTAATTATTGTTCGTATCTTCTCTATTTTCCACGTCGACCCATGAGTATTATACACAAAAACACATCACTTTGATAGAAATGTCTTCACTGTTAACCACTTGTTTTTGGCAGGTTTCCCCTCAGAAAACATCTTAATATGGCAGATCTAAAAAATCATATTTAAAAAAATGTGAATGTTTTGCTATGTTAAATTAGCAGAGTAACATAACGATTCACGAATTATAAAAATAAATAAAACATAACAAAACACAATAAAAACGACAACGTGCGTCACAAATTTCAAAATGATTGGCAAGTACGAGTAGCTAGACGTTTGACATTTTGTTAAAAAAATATCCCTTTGCGGGCAAAATGCGAGCCTTGGGGTCGAAAATTAGAAGCCGTTTCCTAAGGCTCTATAGGACCGAATGAAGTGAACCTTTGGAATTCTGTTAAAAAATGATGAACTAGTGACGATTAAATGAAAAAATCTTCCAGAAGTAACATTTGTTAAAAAAATATCACTTTGCGGGCAAAATGCGGGCCTTGGGGTGTGGAGTGTGTTGAATTTTCAAATTTACAGCTCTAGCGCAGGTCGTGCAATATTTGTTGTTAACTATAGCCGTTAATCGTAGCAGCACCTGAGAGGGCGGAATAGGTTTTATAAGAGCGCTTGGACCAACACGCATCGCTACTACAGTGACCATCGCCGCCGCAACCATACTAGTAAATTTGGTTTCCTCCCACCACTCGCAAGCTTTCTTATGGCATTTTCCATATCCAGCAATAGATAATGATGGAACTTCAAGAGTAACACAGCTCTTCCATGCCCGAGTAACCCGATCCTATACTCATTACGCCCGACACAAAAGATTCTCTGATGCTAATGCCTTCTTGTTGGCTTTCTGACGTTTTAAGCTTTAACATTTTTCCACATAAGACACATTTTTGTGTATTATAGACTGTATATGTCCATTTACAAAACACAAGAAAGTAACAAAAGTAAATTAAGAGATATTTTTAACATGTCTCTTGAAATCTTCAAGGTTTACGTTGAAGATATCAAGAGACATGTTATTTAGTAGTACCATACCCCGTGTCATGCTGTGCTGAGCCAACACGTCTGTTCTGCCATGTGGAATGCACAGCAGATCGTGATGTCGCCCCTGGCAGTAGTTGTTTGGCACAAACAACTTATAACATTCCAGGAGGTATGGATTGTCAATCAAATTATTTAATATTTTGTACGCTATTACTGCAAGGGCCCCACTCCTTCTCGACTGGAGACTTTGATAAAGCGTATCGGAGAGCAAATCTTTATGATGCATACATTTTGGGTACTCGCCGTGGATTCTCATATACAAATATCTGAGAAACTTTGTTTGGATCTGTTCCAATAATTGTATATATTTATTTTGGTATGGGGCCCATACAGCAGAGGCGTACTCTAGTTTGGACCTTACAATGCAGTTGAACATAGAAGTCATCGCTGCAGGTTTGATAAATTGAAAATATTCTGAGGTCAAATGGGGAATCGTGGTGGCTAATAAACTGTAATTGTTTGAAAAAATATTGAAATTGTATCACCCTCCGCCCTTGTATGCAGACATCAGCATCTTCCTCCGCCTTTTCAACAATAATCTCCTGCTCTGATTCTTTAGGGTCGTCGCTCGTTTTGCCAAGCAATCGCTGTTTATTTAGTTCCTTAATAATAATTAAATAAAAGCTGGTTAGTGTGCTATTCAAATGTATTTACCCTACAACTAGTAACGATTAAATGAAAAAATCTTCCAAAAGTAACATTTGTTAAAAAATACCACTTTGAGAACAAAATGCGAGCCTTAGGGTCAAAAATTAGAAGCCGTTTTCTATGGATCTATGGGACCGAATGAAGTGAACCTTTGGAATTCTGTTAAGAATGGTGAACTAGTGACGATTAAATGAAAAAATCTTCCAAAATAACATTTGTTAAAAAAATACAACTTTGAGAACAAAATGCGAACCTTAGGGTCAAAAATTAGAAGTCATTTTCTAAGGTTCTATGGGACCGAATGAAGTGAACCTTTGGAATTCTGTCAAGAATGATGAACTAATGACGAATTGTTATTTATTTATAATATATTTATGAAACGTTCCGAAGTGGAATATACTCATAGTATCCCTCTGGTGAAAGACTACCATTCAGATTCGAAACGTTGATTATAATGGCTTTATCCGTGTTTGGTGAACACATCTGAATAGACAGGTACTTTCCCACCTTTTCTATCTCATCTCCTTCCCCTTTCCCACTATCTTCACCCTCATAGCATACGACTGGGGATGCCATAGTCTCATTGGCTCCAGACGATTGGTAGCAGTTAGAACTCTTGTGCGGTATCCACATTCAAATAGATTACTTAATAATACAAATATATTGTTATAAAAATAGGTACGTTTTTATAATATACCTACCTGATTCAATCAAAAAAATTAATGAACTGAATTATGTTCAATTATTTGTATTTATTATTAAGGTCAACATTTGGAATCCTTACGCTTTTTTAATGTTTTTTTTTTATTACATATTGTTTATATTCATATATCATGGATTGTTCTCATGTTAAATAATATTATATAATTCTAAAAGATAACATTTAAGAAAGTTACAGCTATTTAAGTTGTTCGTTCACAATTAACTTGCAATTTTCGCGATTGCGATAGTGCTGTTTTACGTGAATTTCACTATTTTTACAACAATTTGTTTAGCTTGTTATCCCGGAGTTATTAAGAAAAGTATCAAGAATGATGGTAGGGAGCTTCGCTACTGTTTAGTCATTGTGGTAAACTTAGTTCGTTCTTGCCGCCTGCACGGATCGTTAACTCCTGTTTTGGTCGCTTGCACAGAAACGTTTGTAAATCTGCAAGCAGTATTATTATATTTATTTCCAGTACTATGTTCCTTGGGATGAGGAGGCACCTCCTGAAGGAAGATGACAGCACGCTGCCAGAGGCCAGGAAAAGATACACAAGGTACAGTACCGAACTAACTTCTTGAACAACCATCACACCGTTTCCCCATACAGCTCTCTCTTGGCGCACATCCCTTTCTCCCTTCATCTTCCGGTCGGTAGCTGAGTGGACAGCGCGTCGGTTTCCCACCCGGGCGTCGTGGGTTCTATTCCTCTGCTGGCTTAGTCCTCCATCATAGCAAAAACAACATTTTCTGCTTATAATGATGACAGTAGGAGTTTTTCAAATATTGTCAGGTTATTCAGGTTATTTGACGGCCTGCATGGTCGAGTTGTAAGACGCTCGACTACGAATCCAGAGGTCGCGGGTTCGAACCCGGCGTTCGCAAATATTTTTTATTTAATTAAAATGTGTTATAACACATATTGATATAAAATAACATATAGTATATTTGCGGCACGTTCCAGAGTGGTAGATACTTTTAGTATCGCCCTGGCGAAAGACCACCATTCAGAATTGAAACGTTGCTTGAAATGGCTTTAGCCGTGTTTGGTGACCAGATCTGAATAGCCAGGTACCTAACCTAACCCAACCTTCTCTTTCCTCATCTCCTTCCTCTTCCCACTACCTTTAGCCTCACAACATAACCCAATTGGGGATGCCATAGTCTCACTGGCTCTAGACGATTGGAGCAGCTGAGACTCTTGTGCGGTATTTACGTAAACAAAAAAAACGTAACCCGGGAATGTTTATCTTTCATATATATTTTTTTTTTTAATCTTCTCTTCATATCCAAACCATCTCTTTTTCTAAATCTTGATCATTACGCTTATTCTTCACATGTTTTTTTTAATCAATTTTAATAAAAACGTGAAATAACACGAATAAATCAATAAAATATATTTGCTCACGCTGAACTTCGCACCCATGGATCTACAGACCCGAGGATATTCACCACTTCTCCACGGAGGTCCTTTTAATAACTATACAATTATTACCTTTAAGATAAAAAAATACGAAATACGAAAGATTTTACCTACTCTTTAATATTTTGGATTACTGATTTAAAATATAGCTTCAAATTGTCTCTACCAATATATAATAAAACAAATGTATGTAACAATTGCAGACTATACGTCCAGAACAGGTTGGGGTACCTGTTTTCCCTGTTGCTGATTGGCGGAGGAATATATGGGATTTACGACACATGCAGCAACTGCCCGCCAAAAGAAGGAAATGCGGTGAATTCTACTGAAACAATGTTCCCAAGCGAGAGAATAAACGAATCTGTACAGAATTCCCCGAGTAAATATATTTTTTTTAAATAGTACATATCTTTTAAATGTAATGATCCACCGTTTTCTTAAGTTTGTTTTTCGGTGCCCAAATTGAAACACAATAAAAATAAACACAATTTCGAAACACCGGTGGTAGGCTTGAAGTAAGAATATATGGAGAGAAAGCTAATTCTTTTTACCCAACCTATACAAATTTTTGATAAATTACTTTCTCCGGGTTTTTCGTCGTACACCATGAGAGAGAAAGAGACAACAAAAAATTCTCAAAGTATCACACTGCTTTTGGGTATTGTAAGGATGTTTTCCATCTCCCGCGTCTCCGGCGACTCCGCCCACTTTTGTATGCGACATAATTTACCGGTTTTTGAGGTTATATGTATGTTGATGAATACAATACGGTGTAAAAATGGTTTTACAAATAAACAAATATCATGTCGATATGTGCTAAGAATGCATCATGCATAAATAAATTCAATGAGTTGAATACGTCACTTTTTACAAGTTTAAAATATTTTGGACAGCGCGTTAGGATTATCGAATTATTTGATATATAAAGACATTATATTAACTATAAACTTCCATTATTATTTAAGCAAACGTTATGCTATTCGGTTTGTAAGATATTCTGAATCTATAAATCATTTAATAGTATTTTTGATATCGTTTTGTTATGCGAACGCTTTTTGAGGTTATGTCCTAAATTTGTTTGTATGTAAAAAAAAGTTTCGATGAAAATCATAGCCACGTCTGTTCAGAGTAGTCAAGCAAAAGTCATTAAAAACTGACTACACTGCATTCAATAGGTAGGTCTCTATGTATATTAATACTCTAAGGTGGTAGGCATCGATATATCGTAGCGTGGAGCCACATTTCTGCCTCTTATCGCAATTTTCAGAACACCATGATAAAACAAAAAATAAAAAAATAGACGAAAGGTTTTTTTTTCATGTTTTAACTTAATTATTTTTTTTAAAAATAGCAACAAATAATGGATATGATTCGGACTTTAATGATTTAATCTTTAAAGCAAACGAAAACAAGTATCTACACATAACTTCTTGTTTACTTATCCGCATAATAATAATAACCTTGGTTAATTGCGTCGTGTTTTATTTTTCAATAATTTTTCTTCCTCGAGCACAAAAAATCTTCCTCCCGAAATACGGCCGGCTGTTTATACAAACAATTATTTAGGAAAATTCTTCATCAATGCTAAAGATAAAGATGACAAACTAAGTCACTCGGGAATATATAAATTGGTTTGTAGTGATTTTTATGCATTTTATATTGGTAAAACAACTCATTATGTCATTTTTTTTTTTTTTACGTGAATACCGCACAAGAGTCTCAACTGCTTCCAACCGTCTAAAGCCAGTGAGACTATGGCATCCCCAAATAGGATATGTTGTGAGGCTGAAGGTAGTGGGGAGGGGAAGGAGATTGGGAAGGGGAAGGTTGGGAAGTACCTGGCTATTCAGATCTGGTCACCAAACACGGCTAAAGCCATTTCAAGCAACGTTTCGATTCTGAATGGTGGTCTTTCACCAGGGCGATACTTAGAGTATCTACCACTCTGGAACGTGCCGCAAATAAACTTTTTTTTATTATTTTTACATGAATTCAATGTGTTATGACACATATTAATGAAATAAAAGTAATTGGCGCACGCCGGGTTTGAACCCGCGACCTTTGGATTCGTAGTCGAGCGTCTTACCACTCGACCATGGAGGCCGTCAATATTATATTCAATATTAGAATCAAAGAACATCTTAGATGTTTAAATAACGACGGTTTTCCTGGATTCGCTAATCATCTTATTGATAAAGATCACACCTTCGATAAAAGCACCGGTGCTCATATTCTTCACAATAATGATCATGGCATTAGATTTAATAACTTAGACGCACTACAAATGAAGAAAGCCATTCAAATGAACAGTCATATTCTTAATAATCATGGAAATATGTCCAGTAGTCCGATATTAACTATATATATATTTTTTTTAATTTATTTTTCTTGCGTATTTACATGGTACTTTAATTTGTATTTATTTTGTAAAAATTAAATCTTATTTCTTATAATACATTAAATTTAAAAGTTTGTCATGTATAAGGAATTTAATAAAGAAATTGTTATTATTATTAAACTGATAAAATGCATCATTTTTCTTTAATCACCTTCTCAATTAACGTTTTGTCTCTTTCAATTCATATTATCTGTATCTTTCTCTCTGTTCTTTTGTTATAATTTAAATGTTATTCTAATGGTTTCTCATTGTTTTGTTCTTTTATATTTATTTTATAATTTGTTTTTCCTCTGTATGTATATAACCCGCACACTTTGGAGTATTTTTTTAGTTTAATTGTGTACCCTGATAATGCTTAGGCTAAGCGAAACCGGTCGGTCGTAAAAAAATATATATTCGGGGTCTTATACAAAGTTATTTTTTAATTTCTTTATTTTTAGTGTTTGTTTTAGTTACTTAGACATCAAAGTTTACATAAAATCTAGTTATAATGCTTTTTTTGACTTAATAAAATTTTATAGCTTATATATTACTCAATATTACTAATCTATTTTGAATGGTGCTACAGACTATTTTAAATTTATTAATCGATATAATTTGGATGGTTTCCGGCAGCGCATTTAAACATTTCATCCCTTTATAAAGTAAGCTGTTTTGTGTACTGGTTTTATTATTTTTTGGTAGTCTGATATATTTGCATGGTTTTGTATTATGTCTGTGAATATCTACGTTATCTAAATACAACTGCAGGTAAGATAGATAACATAGGAAGGTACATATCATTATTATTAATTTTTTGAAGTTTTATTTTTAGTGTGACTGTATATTCGTGCAAATCGGTTTTTACCGAAATTAGTAACTTTACAATGTGAAAATATAAATGGTTTGGTGGTAATTAAAATTACATAAACAAACCTTTTAATATGTTCTCTTTATTTAATAATATATTATTTTCCATGTTCTTTTCATGCAGTGACTTATTTTATTTTTACCCAACCCTAATCATGAAGGTGGTTTAAACCGGTTAGTAGCTTAGTGGACAAACGCGTCGGATTCCCACCAGGGCGTCGTGGGTTCGATTCCTCTGCTAGCAAAGTCCTCCATCATTGCACAAGCAACACCTTCCGCTTATTATGATGGCAGTAGGAGTTTTTCAGATATTGTCAGGCTATTTGTAACCCGGGAATGTTTGTCTTTCTTTAAAAAAAAAAAACCACGCCTCTGAGCTACATTATATTTAATTTACCCGCAAACTCTGGATCCATAAACGAGGACCGTAACCACTCGGCTACGGAGGTCGCCAAACAGTTATCACAAATAAGTTTAAAGAAATGAAAAAATAATTATGTAAAAGACCACGAATGTTATTTGAATTTTTATGACCTCCCGGTTTTGCTTAGCTTTTATTTTGTACCCTGATAATGTTTAGGCTAAGCGAAACCGGTCGGTAAAAAAATATATATCGTGGTCTTTTACAAAATTTATTTTTGCATTTCTTTAAATATATCAAACCACAAAGTGATTACTTTCTACGAAAATAAAATAAGTTTAAAGCTTGGACGTGTTATAGGTCCCTCAATCAGAGTTGAGGCCAGGACAGTACTCATACAGATACATATTTTACGTACAGCGTGTTCCATTTGAAGCTCCAATTTTTTTTTTAATTTAATTTCTGATTACTTAACACTTCAGAAATCGAAGCCAAAGCATGTTGAAGTCAGTGACATAAATTTTTTTTTAGCATGTATTTTGTTTTACTTCACTGTTATTAAAATACTGAATGTTCTTAAAATACAGTTCTCAATAAAGGACTGAATTTAAAGAAGTATTAAAAAAATATGCAAGGTATCCAGTAATTCGTGGTGTATTTCCCGATTTATGACATACTCGAGCACGAGCATGCATGCTAATTACTGTTTCTTCAAAACAGATTTTAATATTATTTTCAACAGCAGCCGGTCGATCTGCATGAATAAGACACGCTGTAAGTGCATTTTCAATATACTAGAAGAATCATCGTAAACTCTTGCTGTCTTTTTTCTAATAAGGACAATAAGTAGGGGTTAACAAGACAAAGGGCTCTTTCTTTATGACGCACCGTAAACACATCGCCACTGGAACGTATAACAATATACAATACACCCAACGCTATGCATGTATTGTTTGTTTCAACTCTGGTTTAGTTACCTGTACTTTGTTCAGTGATAGATTCATTAAGATGTGCACAATCCTGTTCACTGTACACACGTGATACAAACACCAACCTTCCCCCACCAAGCCCAATGTATTCACCATCCATCTATACAATAATCCGATCCTCGGGTATATAATATAATGTGTCCATCAATTTCATCGGAAAGCGGTTATTTCCGCGACGTTTTCTCGGCGAATACTCAGCGGTGATACGGTCAAGTGTACTATCGCTTCCCGAGTGGGACGGTTCATACTAACTTGCGGGAAACTACTGCCGAGATATAAACACCTGTTTCAATTTTCATGAAACGTATTATTTTACAAATTAAAAACATATTTCAATAAAAATACAAGTGCTAATATAATAATCAAAAATATTATCATCAAATTTATCAGTGCATTCTAAGTGATTTATAATAATTACCTTTAAAAGTATTTTCAAACAAGTTACAAATTTAATCTCATCAAATTGGTAAGTTTTTATATATACTCGTATATATTTAAAAATATTTTTTATTATAGTGTATTTTTGTGTGCGCAAGGAAGAACTGAATGAGTAAAAAAAACAAATTTTGAGGTATGCAGAATTGTTCCTTAGATACATAAATCTATCAAAAAATAATGCGATGTGTCAGAAAAAAAAAAGTGCTATTATCTTTTGAAAAAGGACATGTGACATATGACATGATTATATACAAAAAACTAAATTCCTAAATTTTGTTTTGGCTCTCTAAGGACATTGCGTTTATTGACTTATTCCTTTCTTCCTTGCGCACACAGAATTAATGCTTGTTACATTTGCTAATTCCAGTGAAAAATGTGGGTTAAATTTAAAAAAAAAAGTGAAAAATCATGAGATAAAATATTGTAAGCTTTAATCCGCCTATTTCAAATATAGAATAAAGTCTGCTGACATATATTATAAGTAGGCAATTTATTAGGTAGGTAGGGATTTTAAAAGATTTTATTGTTTTATTTGATAATTTCAATTAACATCGGTTCCAAATTTGAAAATTTCACACTCGTACGGTCGAATGTACTCACAAAGGAAATTGTTTATAGTAAATTAGGGAAAATCTAACAGAGTATTATTTGTTTGTATTCATTTACTCAATTTAAATCTAAACTTCACGTGAGTAAAAGTAAGTAAACCATACATCAACTTTTTTACTTTAATGAAACCATTTCCTGTAAGAAAGAAAGCTTGGTTTAAACCTTAAGTCAACCTTTAATTGAGTTTTGATTAAATTTAAATGTTCCTGACATGTGTTATGCTAACTACCCATCAGCTGCATGCGTCAGAAATAAGGAGATGTTACAGCGAAATGATCAGCGGGATACTTCTCTGCACACCCGTTCATACCAACCATTCATTAAACCTACAATCCATAATTCATCGATTTACATTTACAATCATTTGTAATCAATTGTACATTGTAATCTGTGTACTCAATAAAAATAAATACAACAATTGACCTAAATTCATATATTTTATTAACTCACAGATTCAATTTGCATTGCATGAATTTTGATGAATTACGATTAAATGTCGTTTACTTGTAGACATGTCTAAATAATCATTTAAATCACTTAACTTTGAAAAAATTGTCATTGACTAGTTTTATTCATGTTTATGACACTGTTGACATAATTATTTTTCTTTGCGAAAACACACGAACGTACGAGTGTGAACTTTTCAACTTAGGTGCGGTTGTTAGTTTAAACTATAATTTTTTTAAATTATATTTTTAATTCTCTACCTACCTAATAAAGGCCCTTCTTATAGTGTATTCCAGCAGACATTATTCTATATTTGAAATGGGTGGATTAAAGTAACTGATATGTTTTCTTGGCAAGTCAAGTTACATCCCGTGATGGTTCACCGCTATCACTAGTCATAACATAAATACATATCGTCGTGTCGGCATTTTTATGCAAAATCGTGTTTTAGTTCCTAAAAGTCTAAATTTAAACTCAAGGTGCACAATTTACACCCGCACTGCTACAACTGGGTACTTACAGAGCATTCACGTACACCGAAGGCCGAAAAATAACCTAAATTAACATTTTGTGAAGAAATTTTGTCTCATCGAATTGAAATTCGTATATTCCAGAATTTTCGTTTTTTTTCAATTCCAGAATTAGAGATTTTTTTAAAAGAAGAAATTGTTGTTTATTTGTCACCACCGTTTTGAAATAGTTTTGAACCGAAATGCAAGAACACTCGTTGATAAGTATAGATACCTGACTATTGTTGGGTCACTAAACATAGACAAAGCCAATTTAAACGATACATGCAAATAAACTAATATGGAGCCAGATCATTTTCTTGGAAATGAGTAGATTATATTTTAAAATATTTAATTAATATCAATAATCTTAAACACAAAATGAAACAGAAAAAGCCATTAAATAAAAAGACAATGGTCACAACCGAGACTCGAACTCGGATCCTCTACTCTATCCCGGAGTAACGCTTCAACCAATTCAGCCATTGGGACCATATTAGAAATCGACATTTTTAATCGATCTCATACTTTTATTGAAGATTGTTAATATTATTTTTTCAATTTTATTCGAGTATGAGTCTCTGTTGTGACCATTGTCTTTTTTTATTTCATAGCCTTTTCTGTTTCAAATTTGTGTTGTTGATTATTGATATTATTTAAATATTTTTAAAAGATTTTATTTTGCTAACTCTCTCTCTAATATGACGTTTGTGGTATACACAAAGCTCACACCTCCTCTAAATCACGAGCTTCTAGACTTCCTGTATATTATTCTTATATTGTAATATTCAATTGTAAAAATTATGGTATGTTCGCATAAACTTCGCAGTTTATTCTGAAATTCATATGATAATAATAATATTTGGATAATTTGTAAAGCGCCGTTTTTGTGAAAAATCACCTCAAGGGCGCTGTGATGATGGCACTGTTTACGCATAAATATATTGAGCCCAACCAACATTTTCCAGCTAAAATATAAAAAATGACCTTTCAACAATAAAAAAAATTACTAAAATGTCAAATCATAATTCCACTAAAAACATTTATTGACAGAAGGATCGTTAAATAATACGATACTCGTAAAGCAAACATTGGTATTCAAGAGGACAGATTGTCTCTTGCAACACACTTCATATTTGATTTGTCACATTATCGGTCTCTTCAATACCCTGGTTCATCCTTCCTCTTCACCTCCTGTCCATAGCTGTCACAGGTTTTGGGGCTTATTCAGGACACCTCAAAACCTCTTATACAGGTATACCTGCTAGGCAGGCTGCAGGCCGCTATACCCTCGAACGAGCCCAACTGATACTTCAGAGATTCATATTTTCCGCTTACTATTAAAATATTTATGTCATATTTTAGTAGAAAGCAATCACTTTGTGGTTTGACATATTTAATGAATATGAAACGATAACTTTGAATAAGATTATTTTAATAAGATTATTTTAATAAGATTTATTTAAATTTTTATGACCGACTGGTTTCGCTTAGCCTAAGCATCATCAGAGTACACATTTAAAATAAACAAAAAATACAAAGTGTGTGGTAATATACTCATACATACAGAGGGAGAACACAATATAAAATAAAATAAGAAAACAGTGAGAAAACAATAGAATAACATTTTAAATTATAAAAAAGGTGCAGAGAGAAATAGACAGATAATATGAAATGAAAAAGGCAAAACGTCAACTGATTATGATTATTAATAATATAATTTATTTTTTTTATGTTTTCTCACTGTTCTCTTATTTTATTTCATATTGTGTTATCCCTTTGTATGTATATATAACCGCACACTTTGTATTTTTGTTGAATTTAATCTTGTACCCGGATGATGTTAGGCTAATCGAAACCGGTCGGTCATAAAAAAATAAATTAAATATGTGGCCTTATACAAAGTTATAATTTTATTTTCATTAATTCATATGTCAGTTTGACACATCTGCCTCTCTTTAACAAATACACCAGATTTCTTCAGGCGTAAAATCGGAAACTACCAGAACGTCCAAAGCATGTTGAAAGACACTTGCAAGCAATGCATGACAAAATAATATTATAGGTTAGCTTATGAATTACAGTGATTAATATTACTGTTTAAGGGTCAGCACTTAAAAATACACTATTTTTACTTTATAATACAAGCAATACTACAAATGATTTATCTGTTAATTATATATAGGAAGTTAGAAAAGTGACGTTTAGTGCCATTTTTGTGTATTGAGCCTTAATAAAAACGCTACGAACGTTGACGCTTCTACTTAATAATAATAAGTACGGGTAATTATTTTAATTTTAATTTCATCAACCAACCCGTTGTCTTATGTGGAAGATATTATTAGTATCGCCATTATGTTTGTGTACATTGTAGCTTTGTTTAATGACTAGATCTGTTTTGTCTTTCTACATTTTAGAATATAAGGAATCCCACTAACGGGTTTGTCTAGCGTTTTCAAATTCAATGAAAAGAATAATTTACTAAAACAGTATCAAAAACATTTTTTATAATTTTATTATTTTCCTCAATATAATAAAATATTTATTTAGTGCTTTTCTATTTAAAAATGATATGTTTTAAGGCGAGGCGAATACGTTTAATTTTTAACAATAAATATGTGAACATTTCAAATTTGGAATTGATGTTAATTGAAATTGTCATATTTAAAAAAACTTATTTTTCAAAACCCCACCTACCTAATAAAGGACCTACCTATAATATATTACATTCTACTAATTTATTAAACTTTTTTGTATTTATTTGAATTATCAAGCAAAAATCTGTTTATTAGCGTTCATAACTTTCATATCTGAAATATCAAGCTATTTGCAGTTGCCAACAATAAATCTAAAGTGAGCTATGAAGCTTTGTAATATCCATTTAAAATAAATATATTTGTTATTTTTACTTTTTTTTTACGTGAATACCGCACAAGAGTCTCAACTGCTCCCAACCGTCAAGAGCCAGTGAGACTATGACATTCCCAATTAGGATATGTAGTGAGGCTGAAAGCAGTGGGGAGGGGAAGGAGATTGGGAAGGGGAAGGTTGGGAAGTACCTGGCTATTCAGATCTGGTCACCAAACACGGCTAAAGCCATTTCAAGCAAAGTTTCGATTCTGAATGGTGGTCTTTCACCAGGGCGATACTTAGAGTATCTACCACTCTGGAACGTGCCGCAAATATACTTTTTATTATTTTTACATGAATTAAATGTGTTATGACACATATTAATTAAATAAAAGTAATTGGCGCACGCCGGGTTTGAACCCGCGACCTTTGGATTCGTAGTCGAGCGTCTTACCACTCGTTGTACTCTTCTTTCCATATAATTCAATGTGTAAATATTAATTATAATGTGTAAATATTAATGTTTTTAATGTTAGCATCTATTTCACTGTTAGCCAATTTAGTTCGTCTGACATTTTTAAATGTCTGTAAATATTAATGTTTTTAATGTTAGCATCTATTTCACTGTTAGTTACAAGCTATAAGTCCTTATTGTAAGTCACTGGTTGAAATTATTAGGTGTAAGCCGTTAGTAATAAATCTTAACTGTAAGTTAATAGTTATAAGCTTAAGTGATAAATTATAGGTTAGATAAATTAATTTGTAAAGCGCCCTTGAGGTGATTTTCCCACAAAAACGGCGCTTTAAAAGTTATCCATTTATTATTATTATTATTATTAATTCATTTGATAATATTAAAAAAAAGTGAAACCGCATAGTAAAACAATTTTTTTGTAAACTCTAAAATACAAACATTTGCAAACCTTCAAATGGATTTATCTCTTTTATTTGTGATTTGTAGGTGTTGTGTTTTTGCAATAAAAATTCCTTGTGTAAGCTGGTCGTCTCTGACATTCAGCCATGTATGTACTCGTTTACTTGCAGTGATCTTTTTAATGTCAATTGTACATACCGAGACGTATACCCGAGCTGTCTATCAATGTTTACCTTCAATCAAATGTGCAAGTTTTAACGCATTTTAGTATTGACTGTTTTATTGCAATATCCCATATTGATGATGCACACAGCATAATGAGGTTTTCTTGTGAAGGACGCTAAGTGCCGAGTAAACAAAATTATTATTATTTCTTTAACACATCCGTAACAACAGCTGTAAAAATCATTTTCTAGGTATTAAAATGACAAACAGCATTCACAATAATTAGGACAATGTCTATTTACTATTATATATAAAATTTCCTTTTTGAGTGCGCACGTACGAATGTGAACTTTTCGAATTTGGAACTGATGTTACTTGAAATTACCAATTTAAAAAATAATCTATTCAAATCTCTACCTACCCTTGGAGTGACAATATATGGAGAGAGAGAGAGCTGATTATTTTTACCTAACCTATACAAACTAGGGACAAATCACTTTCTCCGGGTTTTTACGCCGTACACCACAAGAAAGAAAGAGACAACGAAATTTCCCAAATTATCACACCTCTTTTAAGTATTGTAAGAGTGTTCTTCGTGTACCGCGTCTCCGTTGACTCCGCCCACACGTTTTAAGACATAAATTGACATAACTCAACGGTTTTTTAGGTTATATGCTATATTTTTGTTTATGACAATACTGCGAAAAAGTGGTTTTACGAATAAACAAAACATAATGTCGACATGTGCAATGAATGGATTTATAAATACCCTAGCCCTAGTCCTAGCCACGCCCGGGACTAGCCGAGTCCGACAAAGCTCATCAAACTGACTACAGCAGCGCTCTCTCTTGTAAATTATTGCTCTGAGTACCTACCCATAATGTATTTTAGCAGACATTATTCTTTTTTTTTTTAAATGGAACTAATATTTTTTTTGGCAAGTCATGTTACATTTCGTGATTTTTCACGGGTAACTAGATTATTTATGTTTTCGTAGAAAGCAATCTCTTTGTGGTTTGACCAATTTATTTTAATTTTTATGATCGACTGGTTTCGCTTAGCTTAAGCATCATCAGGTTACAAAAAATGTACCTTGATGATGCTTTGGCTAAGCGAAACCGGTCGGTCATAAAAAAATATATTCTAGGTCTTATACAAAGTTATAATTTTATTTCTTTAGTTTATTTATATTTGGCATTTTATATTAATTTTAACGAACTTCGTAAATAAATGGTAATGCGAAATAACTGATCCGCAGCGAGTATTGACCTCGATCCGTCCGACTGCTAGCCAAGTGTCCTACCCACCAAACCATAACCCACCTCAATATGTATACGATTTGTTTTACTACCCGGCTTCGCCCGAGTTTTAACATGCGTTTTGTTATATATTTTTACAGCAAATTGATTTTTTTAAATTAAAAGGATGAAAGGATGCCAAGGATGAAAATGACCCACAAATAACAAACAGAGAAGCTGTGAAAATTTCATGACACCAAAGTGAACCGTTCAAAAGGCTTTGCTTTTTTTGATATAGTTAATACCGCACAATAGTCCCAACCGTCTAGAGCCAGTGAGACTATGGCATCCCCAATTGGGGTATCTTGCGAGGCTTAAGGTAGTGGGGAGAAGAAGGATATGGACAAGATGATGGTTGGGAAGAACCTGGCATTCAGACCTGGTCACTAAACACGGCTAAAGCCATTTCAAGCAACGTTTCGATTTTGAATGGTGGTCTTTCACCAGGGTGTTACTTACAGTACCCACAACTCTGAAACGTGCCGCAAATATACTTTTCATTATTTTCTATAAAATAAACGTGTTATGACACATATTAATTTAATAAAACTTATTGAAATGAGAATTAACTTTAAAGCATTAATACTTTTTATATAGATATTTAAATAGTATCAATAATTAAATAATCTCTCGGTTGTGACCATTGTCCTTTCTATTTTGTGTTTTTTTTTTTCTGTTGATATTATTTAAATTTGTAAATAAAATTTATTTGCGCACGCCGGGTTCGAACCCGCGACCTCTGGATTCGCAGTCGAGCGTCTTACCACTCGACCACGGAGACCGTCAGAACACAAATACCTGCTGGAAGATTTTGGATTAGATGATATTTGTGGTCTGAGTGTCGTTTATTCGAAAGAGCGAGTGGTCACAACGGAGCAATCAGGAGTATGCTTTTATATTGCCGCTATATTTTATTTAAATTTAAAAAAAACTCTTCCTACGGTATCGACCCCGCATTTCTCGGGAAGGTCTGAATACCCAATAAAGAAACATGTACGGTTACGAATACGTTCTTGACACGTTCGGATTTAGATATTATAAAAAAAACATCACCGTATCTGGAAGAATGCGGAGGAATCTAGTTGCAATCCAATTAATCACAGATCTGAGCTGTTCTGGTCCATCGCGGAATGGATGCTGCTATCTAATACTTATCATACTATTTTGATTGGAATTTTTCAGCTAAAATTCATCGAATTATTCTAGTCTGAATTTGGAAACCTTGGTAAGACGGCCTTAGTTTTAATGGCCCATTTATATGATATGAATGATTCTCGGACAATCTGCCAAATAAGACATGATTTTTTTTTATTTACATATTCCGAAATATACTCCAAAACGCCAAAACATGCAATAATAATGCTAAAATATATGCCTAAAATATACATTAAAAACAGTGATGTTTCATTTAAAATGCCGAAATGAAAATATTTTATCGAAATTTTGATTTCCAAATGAGGGGAAAATCTCGGAGTTTTGGTATACAACTGAAATCTGGGGAATTTTGTAGTATTCTGGGGATTTTTTAAATTCGTAGTGGTAGGTTTGGATACAAAATGACTGCGAATGTTTTAGGATCACGCGCTTAAATCAATTTTAAAGAAAGAAAAAAAAACGCACAGAAACAAGATAACTGGTATGAGTTAGGTTCCGCAGAGAAGATTGCTCTGCTGTTAGCCAACCTTCGATAGAAGAGGGTACCCTCAGAGCAATAATATACAACAGAGAGCGCTGCTGTAGTCAGTTTTTTTTTATTTTGCCGTACTCGACTAGATGTGGCTGTGGCTAGGGTATTTATACATCCATTCATAGTACATGTCGACATAATGTTTTTGCTTATTCGTATAACCACTTTTTCACAGTGTTGTTATAAACAAAAATATAGCATGTAACTTAATAAACCGTTGATTTTCCATTTATTTCGCGTGTCATAACGTGTGGGCGGATTCAAGGGAGACGCGGGACACGAAAAACATTCTAACAATACTTAAAAGCGGTGTGATAATTTGGGAAATTTTGTTTTATTTTCCTTTCTCATGGTGTACGACGTAAAAACCCGGAAAAAGTGATTTATCCCAAATGTGTATAGGTTGGGTAAAAATAATTAGCTCTCTCTCCATATATTGTTACTTCAAGAGGGTACCAGACAAAAGAGAAGAAGTAGATTAGACAAAATTTCAAAAATTGAATTTTCATTTAATGCACAAAGGTCTGTCATCCTCTCGTTTTGAACTAAACGAAAATTTGAAAGGAAACGTTAAAGTTAATTTGGAATGTGACCTTTTGCATTTAAACTTGTGAATTTTACATAAATAATATTAATACATAACATTCCCGTGTTTTGTTACCAGTTAATGCCGTATGTATCCTTCAACAATTAACCAAAGGTACTTATGTCTATTCACATATATTCATGTGTTTACATATGTCTAGGTAGGTGTGTTGGATGCTTCGCTCGTGACATTGCGACTTAATATTGACCATGAAGGAAATAAATATTCGTTTCTCGCGGCAATGAGCAAATTGCAAACATCTTTAACTGGCTTAGAAAAAATTGTGTGAATAGATTTTTCTAAATATGGAAAGAATGAATTAGAAATGGAAGTGTTTTTTTTTTTTAATTCTGGTTTAAATAATATAGCTCGATTTTATTTACGTAATTTTCCAGATAACTAACATCAGAGAAAAACAATATAAGAACTTTTAAAGTAAATTAGTTAATATAATTTTTCATTCGCCTAATTTTCACATAAAACAAATTTTTGCTACCGCCGAAATTATTAGTTCTGACTTTCAGTTCGAGTTCAACTTCCCTTAAACTTGTTTTTTTATCGATTTTTAAAGAAAATTGGTACAGAAAAATAACAATTTATTGATCTGCTGAATCAATAATTTCTTAAGCCCGGTGCACACGTCCGGTTTTTGTCCGCTGCGGGATACTATAAGTTATAAGCTTGAAGTAACAGTATATGGAGGGTTAGCTAATTTGTTTTACCCAACCCATCCGAAATTGTAATAAATCACTTTTTCCGAGTTTTTACATCGTACACCATGAGAGAGAAAGAGACAACAAATTTCTTGGACCGCTTCTATATACTGTCGTAATGATCTTAAGCTGGCTATTTTCGCTGGTTAACGGCGGGACTCCGCCCACATTTTTTATTTTCCCACTAAACTTGACACAACTAAACGGTTTTTTAGGTTAGATGCTATATTTTTGTTGATAAAAATACTGTGAAAAAGTGGCTATACGAATACACAAAAACATTGTGTCGATATGTGATATGAATGGATGTATAAATACCGTAGCCTTAGTCTTAGCCACGCCTATTTGCGCCGAGTCATGTTAAAATCATCAAAAGTCCAAAACTGACTTCACTGCCTTGGCTTGGGCTACCTCTTGTATACTCTAAGGTTATAAGGGCCCCTGCACACAAACCTTCGGTGGCTTTGCGGCTTGAGCTTTTCCAACGCTATTTATGTTGCTATAATATAATTATGTATCTATTTTATGTGTGATTAAATACATGTATTTTTTAAAGATACAAATTAATTAAGTTCACATATCGTCGTCGGAAAGGCAAAAGAGCTGAAGCGCCATTTTCGGAAGCTTACGCCGGAGCACTTTAAAGTTTTTTTGTTTGTTGTATAATAAAATTCGTAAGTCTCAAACCTAGTTGGATTTTTAAATTAAGTTGCAACTTAAAGCGACAAAAACCTAAAAAAAAACCTCAAACTTGTGCCGCTTGAGTCAAGCCTTTTCCTAAACAGTAAATATATTTTAAATGACTGAAGGGCCAGAAAAGTCTCCAGAATCAAACGCGAGTCAGAGCAATTCGGTGAAGAAAAAAAAACTGATCAAAACTGCATATTTAACTAATTTTTTTAGTAAAGTATCGCTTAGGTCCTTTTGCCTTTATAGCGACGATATTGTGACATGCTGACTATAAAAAGATATGTGAATAGTGACATACCTATGTAAATATTAATAATTACCCGTATAATCGGTTTATAAATACAGTTTTTAACCTTTTTAATGTAATTTATTTACTAACTTAATTTTATCCTAACTTCACTCTTCCCAATATCCTTCCTCTCCACTCCTTTTAACCGCACAACATACCGCCAATCGGGAAGTTGCTACAGTGCTACTGACTCGAGGCAGTGGGACTCTCGCGCGATATTTATGTAAAAAGATTATTGAAAAAGATAGTTTAATCTCCGCACCCATGAATAATAACAATATATTATTGTAATTTTATCAAAAACCTTGAAATTTTCATTTCTTTTATTATTCTCAAGGATAAACACCAGGAATGCGGTACACGGTTTGATCGTCGGGTGTTAGGAATACAACGACCTTTTTGAAAGTCGAATTTAAGAATCACGGAAAGAAATTATTCATCTTTTATGTATCTATTTTGACCTTTCTACTAAAAATCAGATTTTTTATTCTCAATTCTGATTGCGGAATTCGTGAATTCAATCTTCTCGCATCTACATTACTTATAACTAAATCTCATTACGAATTAATTTGAAAAGCAATGGTGGTCGAATTCCACACATGTAACATATTTTGAACACTTGAAAGTATCGTATACTCAGCTAGTTAGGTGGTCCAGACCGCGTGGCATAATAAAAAAAGCCGTTAGCAGTGCACACCTGGCTATCTAGTTTTTGTCACAAAGCAAAATAACATAGATATTTTGCGAATACAAATTATAAATTAAAACACGCAGATTCGAATGTAATTGTAAAGCCATTTTCAGCAATAAAACAAAATATCAAGTCACGAATGTTCAATAATATAGACAGGTGTTCCAAAAGCCAACTTAGCCAAGGTTAAAATAATTTCACAATGAACTCTTTTTGCAGTAAAATAGCAAAATCTTTTTTTAAAAGTAAAACATCAAATTTTAAAAACTAAACTAAATTATCTTTCTAAACAACTCTCTTTTACTGTATGAGGAGTCGAAGTTATTTAATGAATAAAAAAAATACTTATAAATCGAGCAAAAAAGGAATATTTTTATTAAAAGTGTGTGCACTGTTAGTTTTATTTTGGACTTTGATCAATAGAAGGGCTATTCAGGGTTGCATAATAAAAATAAAAAAAATCTTAGAATAAGAAATTTTGAACCTGTGGCACACGAAAAACTGATCTACGATGTCGACTTTCACAAAATTCTTGAAAGTGGCAACATCTCGAAAACTGTCGATTTTTTACTAAAGTCGTATTTTGATATTCTGGTCCGTTTTCAGTTGGACAATAAGCCCTTAAATGGATAACGTTGACTTTTGAGACAACCTGCATAGAGCCAATAGCGTCGATTCCGGATATAAATGGAATAGATACCATGGATTCACTTTAAATTTTACCAATCAGAAGATGCCATTTAGAACGTGAAACCGGTCCGGTCAAAAATAAGTGGAAATAAGTCACAAAGATTTTGTATTCATAAACTCATATTAAAATGAAACTCCATCAAAATTATCTGTTGTAAAATTAGAAATAATTAAAGCATCAATTGAAAGATGTTTTCATGTCAGATTTGTAAAAGATCTTGGTGTCACTCTACACTCTAATCTTTATTTTCGTGACCTAATGTAGCTATAAATCACTAAAACTTCTTGGCTTCATCAATAGAATTCCCTCTCACTTTAAGAATATAAAGAGACCTAAAAACTCTTAACTGCTCGTTAGTTCGCCCTCATCTAGAATATGGCAGTGTCATTTGGCTCCCTTTCTATACCGTTCATATTCATCATATTGAATCCGTACAACATCGCTTCTTACGCGGAATTGCATGGAGATTAGGGCGAGAAAGATGCGATTATTCATACGATGAAATTGAACAAACCTTGAAAATGTCTTCATTAGAAAAGCGTAGAAAGACTTTGATTTAATTTGCATTTTCAAAATTATTAATTATATTATTGACTCACCTTCTTTGTTGCAACTCATCCAGCTCAACATTATTTACCTTAGACTCAGAAACAATGAATAATTCAATCATATAATGCAATTACTGCTGTTCCTCAATAATCACTACTAATTATGAGTATCATTCTCCGCTGTCTAGAATATCGACACTTGTTACCTCAAACCATGATCTTGAAATTGTTGGTACCAGTCTAAATGATTTTTGTTATTCTTTACGACTCTACCAAAACTTTGATTTGACCTTGGCTTTGACTTGAATGTTTTTTCTTATATGTATTTTGTCCTATTCTTGTCATTACTTCATTATAAAATTATGTATGTGCTGTTTTTTCTCTGTTGCTCTTTTCTCCCATTTTGTTTTATGTATTTGTTTGGTAATTGGATAATAGTCCGTTAGTTTATAAATAAATAAATATCATTTGTTTACGATTTCTATATCAGATTTTCGATCTCAGATTGGATCATAAATTTCGTGATACTTATGCACGTAAAAACCCAATGAAGAAAACAAAAAGTAAATTATTTTTTTTTTTTTCACATCATAATAAATATATAATGATACAGTTGTACGAGAAATGATCTTTGGATCCACTTAATTAAAATACTACGATGTGTTTTTGTTTGTCTGTCAAACAGAACAAAAAGATAATGATTAAGCAGAGAACTTATGGCACTATACTTTGTCGCATACCTAAAGTAAACAATTTAATAGACTTCACGTGTGTCTGGTGTTTTGGCTCTAAAATATTTCCACGTTCAAAAACACTTCTCGCTTGACTCTATATTAATATAAAACGGTGCGAAAAAGATATACTCTTATTCTTAACGGTTTTCATGCGATTCACACGCATTTTAAATTGTACTTAAAACAGTCGTAAATATTGAAGCATTAAAACATGACAACTTTGAATTCTATTTGTTTTTATACGACGTTCATTTTCTTCGGTTGTTTTACAATGACATATTAACTATGATATATTCTTAAATAATAATTACATAGTTTTTCTTTAAATCGATACAGGAAACAGTTTATTAATTTAATATACACCGTGTTTCAGCTCATTTACATTTTTATTATAATTATATATACTTTTTTCCGGTAAGAGGAACGCACTCGTGGCCTGTTTGATTTAGAAATGTTGTCTTGGATTTACGGCTAAAATACCCAACCAAAGTAAATGATTATTTTCCAAAATATGTATATACTGTAAAGCATTAGTGCTTACTTGTTATTAAATATTTAAATACCATTAACAATTAAAAACACAAATATGAAACAGAAGAACAAGAAAACAAAAAAGAACAATGGTCATGACCGAGACTCGAACTCGGAACCTCTACTCTATCCGGGAGTAACACTCTGTAAATTAAGCCATCAAGACTTCATTATAATGCGACATTTTAAAACGATCTCATACTTATATTGTAAATTATTAATATTTGAATTTTCTTCTGATTTAAGGCTGACATCTTTTGGTGATATTCAAAGTTCTACCCAAAATGGGGTTTCTTGCTTTTTTCTGTTTCATATTTATGTTTTAGGTTATTAATATTATTTAAATACTTGATTATTTTTCAAACACAGGGTAATATATTATATCATAAAGCCTAGTCCCTTCTTGACTCAACATGAGTTATATAAGATTTAGATTTTCATGATTCGACCGGTCGGTAGCTGAGTGGACAAACGCGTCGGATTCCCACCCGGCCATCGTGCGTTCAATTCCTCTGCTGGCTAAGTCCTCCATCATTACACAAGCAACATCTTCCGCTTCTTATGATGGCAGTAGGAGTTTTTCAAATATGGTCAGGTTATTCGTAACCCGGGAATGTTTGTCTTTCTTTAAAAAAAAAAAAAAAAAATGATCTTAGACGCAACTTTGGCAATTATCTGTTACTAAATGGAAATTATTAATTAAAAAAAAAAAACGGTTTTTAACTCTTTTGGAAACAAGCATGAAATAAAAGACCTTTCTTCGGTGAGAAATAGATTTCTCATACTTTTCAATTCAAGTCTTTACACGTTGTCAATTGTCAATGTATAGTGTAGTGTGTATATTTACACATTACTGTATGCGTGAAAACTTCCTCTACGAGAAAGAGAAGCAGTTATATGATTTCATAGCTATCAATGCTCATACTCAATGACAACGTTCTAATTATTCACCGAGCGCAGTTGTTTTCGGTCGTGTTTTGTTTTTTTTTAATAACTCTAAAAATACATAATAGATACACTTACACGGTACATGATACTTTAAAAAATAGTATTAGTATTATAGTATTATTTTGAAAAAGTATTGCCAAAATGCTTAAATTGTTTTTTTAGAGATAATACTCTTGTTAACAAGTCAATATTTTTTGCGTTTATTCTTGTAGCGATTTGTATTTGTTATTTATTGTTCAATAGGAAGACGATCTCAACACCCAAAAATGGCACTAAACGTCACGTTGTAGCATTCTAATACAAGCAATACTACAGATCTGTAAATTTTCTATGGGTTATTAGGAAAATGTCCAAGATTTCCAATGTTTTTTTTTTTACTATGATCTTTTAGATTCTATGAAAAAAATGCTAAAATGTCAGTAAAATGTACAGTTTTTAAATCTGCGGAGGCATTTTTAAAAATTTTACCTAAAATTTCTGTATGAATTTCACAAAGAATTTAAAAGATTACTGTTTAAAAATTGTATTCACTGGAAACCTTAGACATTTTTCTAACTACCCTTATCAAATTAACAGATAAATCATTTGTACTATTGCTTGTATTAGAAAGCCAAAAAGTGTGTATTTTTGGGTGCTGACCCTTAATTTGGAGTAAATAGAACATAGAAGTCGATAAAAAATGTTTTTACGTTTGTTCATTCTCTTTAAGCCAACGTTTCGGACAGCCTTACAGTATCTATCATCAAGGCAGATATGTCGATTGTGGCAAAAAGTGTGCTTATGTGTGCAAAAATGATACCATGTTGATACCATTTTGAATCGTGGCATAATAACCCGAAAATCCATCACGATAATTGAAATCTTAAATTGAAATTGAAAATAATTTTAAAGCATTAATGTTTTTTTTAATATTTAAATAATATTAATAATCTAAAACACAAATATGAAATAGAAAAAGCCAGAAAATAAAAGACAATGGTCACAACCGAGACATTTCCGGATAGAGAAGAGGATCCGAGTTCGTGCCTCGGTTGTGACCATTGTTTTTTTTTTCTGGCTTTTTCTATTTCATATTTGTGTTTTAGATTATTGATATTATTTAATTATTTAAATCTTAGATTTTAGATTTATACATCTTTTTAGTAGCTAGTGTGGAGGGCCGTTAAATCAAGTTGTGGTGTAAACAAGGAGTTTTAACATGTTTGTAATTCTAAATCATTATTCGTTTAAAGAACTTGAATAAAAAAAGGATCTTTACAAATTATCGCGGCAACGATTCTAGAGGTCGTGTGTATTTTCATGGTTGGTTCTAATTACGAAATCGCCGATGTCATCTCCATTACTTAATTTTACGTATAATTAAACATATTTAATAGTTTTTAATAGATTAATTTTAATTGGACGTAGTAAGAAGTTATTTTCTATGTAAATGGATAACGTTTATACATTTCTAAGACGCCGAGGTATTATTATTGGCAGGCAGTTATAGGCAGAAGGAATATTCAAGGAATTCAAATAAAATGATATGGATAACAATCTCTGTGATGCATTCTTATCCATGATATTAAGAAATAGATTTTCTCTTTTGCGCTCCTTACAGCAACTCATATTGTTTACTTGTCAATATTAATACATCTTTGCACTGCAACGTAAGTCAACCCAAAGTTAAATATTTACAAGACAGTGTGTTTAGTAAGTTAAGTGTGTACAAAGACAAATGCGTAGATAATGGGCCATTACTAAGTCAAATGCGTAGAGATTAGAGCATTGCAAAGCCAAATGCGTAGATCATAGACCATGATTAAGTCAAATGCGTAGATAGAAGAGGATTGCAAAGTCAAATCTGTAGAGCATAGACCATTACTAAGTCAAATGCGTAGATAGAAGAGGATCGTAAAGTGACATATGTAGAGCATAGATCATTATTAAGTCAAATGCGTAGATAGAACAGCATTGCGAAGTCAAATCTGTAGAGCATAGACCATTACTAAGACAAATGCGTAGATAGAAGAGGATCGTAAAGTGACATAGGTAGAGCATAAATCATTATTAAGTCAAATGCGTAAAGAGTGGAGCATTACTTAGTTGAATGCGTAGATAGTAGAATATTGCAAAATCAAAAGCGTAAAGAGTAGAAAATTGCAAAGCCATACGTCGAGAGTGGAGCATTACTAAGTCAAATTCGTAGATAGTAGAACGTTGCGAAGTCAAAAGCGGATGGAGTAGAATATTTGAAATTTAAATGCGTAGAGAGTGGAGCATTACTAAGTCGAATTCGTAAATAGTAGAACATTGCAAAATCAAAAGCGTAAAGAGTAGAATATTTGAAAGTCATACGTCGAGAGTGGAGCATTACTAAGTCAAATTCGTAGATAGTAGAACGTTGCGGAATCAAAAGTGGATAGAGTAGAATATTTGAAAGTCAAATGCGTAGAGAGTGGAGAATTACTAAGTCGAATTCGTAGATAGTAGAACATTGCAAAATCAAAAGTGAAAAGAGAAGAATATTGCAAAGTCAAATGCGTAGAGCGTAGACAGATACAAAGTCAAATACTACGAAGTGAAATTATAATATTATAATAAATAGAGAATTACGAAAATCTTAGAGACTGAACCATTTCGAAATAACCTACTAACTAACCATCACGCCGTTTCCTCTCAGGGGTAGGCAGAGAGGACGGACCGCCATACAACTCTGACTTGGCGCACACTCCTCGCTTCATTCACATTCATAAATCGTCTCATACATACTATTCTATATATCTTATATATAGTATTTGATTAACTTGATCGTGCCGTGTCTTCGTCGGGCGTCCTCGAATTCTTCTACTATTTCGAAATAAACACCTAGTCTTTAAAAAGACAGACGCTTTGAATAACTCAAGTGTTTTCAAGGATTATGTTAGGAACTTACTTTATCCTTATAATCTTAGGTACGTATGATAATATACCTGCTTGCTATTTATTAGACGATCGAGTCCTTAATTTAAACAAGTATGAAACACGCAAAATATCAGACAGTTTTCAATACATCATTTAAACTTCATAGATTTAAAAGTCGACACAAAATAAATACCATTTATAACGTCACGTCGCAAGAGTTCGAAAACAAACCCTTGACCCCATGTTCCAAAGTTCTGAGACTCTCGACCATTCGTTAACAAAAGGGATTCTCTCATATCACGATATTTTATCAATAGTAATAAATAAATTTGATCAAGATGTACGGGCATCTATCTGCCTGTCAATAAAGCCTCGGTTAGTTTTGTGACGATAACATCTTTGTTAACCGTCGAGTATAGATCATCTGCTACGATATAATATGACTACATTATTTTTTACTAATCGTACTGGATGGGCTTCTCAAGGTAATGCGTCAATCGTCTTCCTTTATGCAATAATCGTGGGTACTTCATATTTCAAGGGTTTTTTTTCTTTGATAGGCCGGGCCTGTTTTTAAATTTCGCGCATTGAAGTGTTTGTCAAAAGGTCTGTTTTTTGTTGTAGAATATATTAATTGACTCCAATGATTTATAATTTTTGTCTGAATACCACACAAGAGTTCCAACTCTCTAGAGCCAGTAGGACTATGACATCCCCTATTGGGGTACGTTGTGAGGATGAAGGTAGTGACGAGGAGAAGGAGATGGGGAAGAGGAAGGTTGGAAATTACCTGGCTATTAAGATCTGGTCACCAAACACGACTAAAACCATTTCAAGAAACGTTTCTCTTATGAATGGTGGTCTTTCACCAGGGTGTTACTTAAAGTACCTACAACTCTGAAACGTGCCGCAAATATACTTTACATTATTTTTTATAAAATAAATGTGTTATGACACATATTAATTAAATAAAAGTTATTGAAATTAGAATTAACTTTAAAGCATTAATGATTATTTTTATAATATTTAAATAACATCAATAAACAAAAAATGTCTCGGTTGTGACCATTGTCTTTTTATTTTCTGACTTTTTCTGTTTCATATTTGTGTTGATTATTGACATTATTCAAATATCTAAATAAAAGTTATTTGAAGTTATTTGCGTACGCCGGGTTTGAACCCGCGACCTCTGGATTAAGAGTTGAGCGTCTTACCACTAGACCACGGAGGCCTTCAAATCAATATTGTGAGGCTGAAGCTATAAGTGAGGGGAGCGAGATGCGGAAACTGGTCACCAAAAACGACCTGCGCCATTTATACCAATGTTTCGATTCTGAATGGTGATCTTTCACCAGGGCGATACTAGTAGTATCTACCACTCTGGAACGTGCCGCAAATATACTTTATATTATTTCGTATTTATCGAATGCGAAATAAAAAATAAATCAAATTCGAATTGTTTGGAAAAACTCAAATTGAAAAAATGAACAAAAAGTTTTTTCAATCTTCAACTAAGGTAGTTCTACTCTAAATAATTATAGATTGTTAAGAGAGACTACTCGAGTGGCAGGTCCAATGTTCATTTAGCTATTCAATAATAAACATCTTAATTTTTTAAATAATTTAAGTTGGATTTTACCTACGACGTGGGATGTCTTTTGTGTTGGTAAGCCAGCTGTTTCCGCATTGTGACCAGGGTCGCCAACTCTCTCAGAATTCCGAGAACCTGACGGAATTCGATAATCTTCCAACTACCAAAATCATTTTCAAAAATTTCAGACTTACCTAATTCAAAAAGTATTCAACGTAGTAGTCAGTTGACGGTATTCCACACTGAAATCTTATAGCGAGTCAACGATCTTTACTACAAATCGTAAAAAAATCAATAATTGAATACTGGAATTAATTAAGGCTCTAAGTGCCAAAAAATTAACAACTTTTTTTTTTACAGAATCGTATTTTATGATGGAAATAAAATACGATTCTTTAAAAAAAAACAGTTTTTATTTTTTTGGTACTTAGAGCCTTAATTAATTCCAGTATTCAATTGAGCTGTTTATCAACATAAACACGTGTTTTTGTCGACTTCCATATTTTATTTTCTAATTTACATTCGTCGCTACCTTATAATTAATATATCAATTCAGTTGGGCCGTTAAAATCAAGATATTAAATATAATGTATTTAGCGAGTTATAAAGGGTATTAAAAGAAGAGTGAATGCCTGAATTCACTCTTCGTTTATTAAACTCCATTAATGGAAGCGAAGCTAGCAGTCCACAGTGGAGTGCTGGTACCAACCCATGGCATTGAGGTATGAAACTGGCAGATTGAGTGTAAAATAAGACTGAATTCTATAGAAATAAGATCCCTGAGGTGTATGTGCGGGAAAACCATGTTAAAAATGTCGAGATTTTGAAATAATGCAAGGCTGATGTAAGCGTAACGAATAATAGATTTTTTTTAAGGTACGCTTAGATGGTTCGGGCATGTAGAGCGGATTATTTATTTATTTACGCTCGTTATAGGCTCTTATACAAATGCTAACATTTTTTTTTTAAACATGAACCGCATTGGTGCAAAAAAATATTATAAAATAAAATAAAAAAGAGTATTGAATAGCAGATACAAAATATTGTAGATGAAAATAACTAATAATATTTCAAAAGTAACAGGTTCAAAAATATTGTAAAAGTAAAGATTATTGAAGAAAGGAGTATAAGGAGAATATATAACGTGAAAATAATTGGTAAAAAAGTCGGGGACGCCCTAGGAAGACATGGCACGATTAAGAGAATCAAACATGATTCTGGCCATGTCAAGAGTCAGAACAACAGAAAATTTTGTAGTAGACGATGCGTGAATGTGAATAAAGCAATAGGTGTGTGCGAAACTGAGTTACATGGCGGCTAGTTAGTTTAAAACATGGAAATCGATAGAAAAATTCATGTTACTGTAGCACATATGCGTTTTAATTTATATTTTTATTTTTAGCTTGGATCTTCGATTTAATCTCATACTTTTCCTAGAATTTGGTTATTAGTGTGGAGGACCATTATCTTTGAAGCGAAAAGCCGTAAGTTTCTTAAAAAACATGAATTAAATACAAAAAAAATTCTGTGTGAGCTTTTTTTATAGTGAATACCCCATAAGAGTCCCAATTGCTTCCAACCGTCTAGAGCCAGTGAGACTGCGGCATTCCCGATTGGGGTATGTTGTGAGGCTGAAGGTAGTGGGGAGGGCGAGGAGATGGGGAAGATGAAGGTTGGAAAGTACCTGGCTATTCAGATCTGGTCACCAAACACGGCTAAAGCCATTTCAAGCAATGATTCTATATGGTGGTCTTTCACCAGGGCGATATTTGGAGTATCTACCATTCTGATTAAAAGTAATTATAAATATTCACCATCGCTAACCAGAAAACTGTAATTATATTATAATTACGTGGCCCGGGAAGTTAACCTGCAACTTCCCGACTCAAAGTTAAATGCGTAGATCTCAACAGTACGCGATTTCTCCTATTATCAAAATTACATAATTCTGAACTGGCATAATAAAAATATGACTTTTTCCAGACTCCCGAATTACTCAAAGATTTGAAAACCCTGGATCAAAGTATCATCAATTAACTAAACATCATTAGCATTACACTATATGGAAGTAACATCTACAATACATAATTAATTCATAAAAACTAAGCCGATGTTTTTTGCAATTGGGCGGTGATTGAACCCGCGTCCTCTGAATTCAAAGTCCGAAGCCTCTTTTGCTGATTCTTCAGAACAGTGATGCACAACCCTTAGAAGACCCGTATTACCTATTTTACAAACATTCGCGAGCCGTAAAGGATAACGTGTTCCGAGTACTGGTACAGTATAGTAAAACCAAAAATGCACCTACCAAAAATATTACATTACATGATAAATTCATTTAATTGCCAAACCATGATCGTTTTAATATATAAAAAACAAGTGATTGCTTACAAATTTTTAAAAACGTCGGGGAACCTTTTAATAATCTGTATTTAAGAAATAATTTGGAAAAAAATGACTGAACGCTGTTGGCGGAAATAAAAAATTGTCCAAAGAAGCGAAGCTAGCAGTCCACAATGGAGTGTTCGTGACAGTGAGGCATGGAACTGGCAGAATAAGGACGAAAGTAGACTGAATGCTGTGAAAATGAGATCCATAAGGCGTATGTGCGGTAAAACCATGTATGACCGTGTTAAAAATGTGGATATCCAAAAAAAATGCAAGGCTGATGTAAGCGTAATGAATAGGATCAAGAAAGGGACGCTTGGATGTTTTGGGGTATGTAGAACGAATTAACGAAAAAAGGCGTGTGAAAAGAATATACGATGCGAAAGTGAATGGAAGAAGAAGTCGGGGACGACCGAGGAAGACATGGCGCGATCAAGTTAATCAAATTCTTGAATCGGGCCATGTGAAGAGTCAGAATAACAGAAGAGTGTGTATGAGACGATGTATGAATGTGAATGAGGCAAGAAATGCGTGCCGAGACAGAGTTGTATGGCGGTCCGTTCTCTCTGCCTACCCCTGCGGAGAAACGGCGTGATGGTTAGTTAGTTTCAAAAAATGCAAAATAATATTCTTGGTTAGAGGTGCAATAAACGAAGTCAATTTTCAACATTCGGATATTTATTTATTTATTTTATTTTTCAAAAACCAAAAACAATACAAAAAACACACAAAAAGTTGTAATCGTAATTATTAGCGTTGGGAAAAACTTGAATGTTTTGTGAATGCTTCACGAATTGTTAGTTCTTTAAAATTAATGAACCCTTCGAAGTGAACACTTAAATTGAAGTCGAACTTGCAAAAAAGAGATTTCAATTTATCCGGTTATTTATTCAGTTCTTTTGGAACTGGTTCCTCGCCGAAAAAGCACGTACTAGTCGGTAGAGATTTTGAAACGAAAAGAACTGGAACTGGTTCCTCGCCGAAAACTGTACTGCTGCAAATTGAAGTAGTTCTTTCAATGAAATGAATGAACGCTAAAATAAACTTAAGTATTTTTTCAATGAAATGAATGAAGGCTAAAATGAACTACCAACTTCACTTGAAATATTTGTTCAGTGAAATGAATGAACGCTAAAATGAACTACCGACTTTAATTGAAGTATTTGTTCAATGAACAATGAATGAAGTAGGAACTGTTGCCAAAAGAAGTAGTTCTTTGAAGTAGTTCTTTCAAAGTGGTCACAACGCTAATAATTATACAACTATAATAGTACATAATAAAGTTAAAACTAAATAGTTAGTTCTTGCTTAAACTTGTTGTAGCTCATGTGAAAAATATCCAAATTTCCTGCGAGGCAGTTAATTAACCTAGTTAGTCTTCCCAGGGTCATCACCATTGGTAATTTAGTTCTGCACCTGGTAAGAAACAGCAGCCTGTGTTGGCGGTCTCGCGTGAAATTATCAGGGATATAAAATCCGATTTCCGCCAGGATGTCAGGTATTAATAATACACCGTTCAGGAGTTTATAATATATATACGAGTATCGTATATATATATATATATATAATCGATCACTTTCAACTGAGATATCTGAAAAAATAATTCTGATGTCATGTTATGTTTGATGCCTGACCGTCAAGGTTTAGATTATATCTCATCGCCACTCTAATATCTTGTTCGCATATCAATCATTGTTTTAAGTATTCTATTAAACATTTTTTGAAAGTGGTGTTCTTCAGGTTTTTCATCCCATTCAAACAAACTTTTTTATATTTTATTTTGCCAAGTGAGCCATACGAAATGGGCCCAACAGGCCGCACGACAATGTTCCGGTTGTGCATCGCTGCTTTAGAATTTTTTTTTTAGGTCAATACCGTACAAGAGTTTCAACTGCTTCCAACCGTCTAGAGCCAGTGAGACTATGGCATCCCCAATTGGGGTATCTTGCGAGGCTTAAGGTACTGGGGAGGGGAAGGAGATGAGGAAGGGGGAGGTTGGGAAGTACCTGGCTATTCAGATCTGGTCGCCAAACACGGCTAAAGCCATTTCAAGCAACGTTTCAATTCTGAATGGTGGTCTTTCACCAGGGCGATACTAAGAGTATCTACCACTCAGGAACGTGCCGCAAATATACTTTATTTTATTTTATATCAATTAAATGTGGGCAAATTAATTTCATAAAATTTATTTGCGCACGCCGAGTTCGAACCCGCTACCTCTGGATTCGTAGCCGAGCGTTTTACCACTTGACCATGCAGGCCGTCAAAGAATGTCAATAAAATTAAGAAATAAATCACTTATATATGTTTTTATTAGAACAGGAAAAAAATATGATTTTCCAAATATTTTATTTCAACTATAACATAATAAATAAAACATTTAAATAAGTTTTACATTTGAATCAACTAGAGGTTCTTCCGAAACCGATGACAGTTCAAAAAAATAAAGCTTCAAAAAATTATTGATCTTTCCCCTGGCGATACCGTGCGTTATATTATTATGGAGGCAGAAGATGGATGTTAGTTATAAGGTATTGACGAATTTAATTTAGAAATTGAATCGACAAAACAAGTTATTATTGCATGGTCGCAGAGTTGCGTTTTCGTTAATTTGTGATTTATACCTTAGATCATCGATCGAATCGGAGATTTCACAATACTTTTGATCGATAAGAATTTGGTCGCTAGTGTGGAGGGTCGTTAGTGGTCTTGTTCCTTTACCTTGTCTTCAAATATAGCCCAGCGTCTTACGTCTTATCAAGTATAAAATGTTTCCTTTCATTTTTTAGTTTACTGATGGTTTATTGATGTCCATGAAATAAAACAAAAATAATTATCTACTTTTAATTAAAATAATATATAGACGAATCATTTACCAATAGGTACTAAAATTCTAAATATTTTGTTCACCAGTTTAATATTCTAAAAAATAATTTCCGACAATCGTACGTAGATACTACTGGCTCGTTCCAGATATTTAACTACTTATTATTGAAGTGTAAAAATACTTACAACGCAGATTTTTTTTTAAACCATTTTTTTATCACTAAAATAATATGTTAATAATTAATAATTGATAATAATTTTATTTAGTGATAAAAAAAATTGTTTTTGATAAAAAAAAATCTGCGATGTTAGTATTTTTACAATTCAAAATAATTATTTAACTAACTAAGTAGTTAAATATCACAAAATTGGGCAGAAGGATATACTGCCACACAACTTTGTCTTGGCACATACTCCTTGATCGATATTCATACCATATCAATAAACTCTCTTGCGGAACAATATCGGCACTGAGCGGAACCGGACGTTGATGTGAATTAGCCTTAAAGCTGGATTCACACCAGCGTCCGGATCCGCTCAGTGACGATGTTGTTCTGCAAGAGAGCTTATTGATATGGTATGAATATCAATCAAGGAGTATGTACCAAGACAAATTTGTGTGGCAGTATATCCTTCTGCCCACCCTTGTGATATTTAACTACTTGGTTAGTGAAATAATTATTTTGATGTGTAAAATACTTACAACGCAGATTTTTTTTAATTAAAAACCATTTTTTTAACACTAAATAATATTTTTAATAATTAATTAATTAATAATGGTTCTCTGGGGACTGAAAACGAAGAAAAAATAGTAATCCATAAGCAATCCCTGGAAAAATACTGGTTTGCTCCTACAAATAGTGAAATTAGAAAACTCGCATACTCATTGGCAGAAAATGATGGTATTTCTCACCGTTTCAACTCTCAGAAGAAAAGTGCTGGATACGACCGGTTCCAACTATTTATGAAACGGCACTCTAATCTTCGAATGCAAGCTCGTTCAATGGCACGATCTACTGGAATGTGCCGCGAAGAATAAGATCCATGTTTGGACATTCCGCTCGACGTAATGCCTAAAAATGATTTAGTGACGTTTGTGCTATTTGCGAAGGGAACTATGTCGACCTCTGGAGATCTCATCGGGAGATATTTTTGAAATTTGCTTCATGTCTTAGTGTATTTTACTGTGTGGTACATCTTACCCCGAAAAAATGGGCGAAGATGGCATTTAAAGTTTTTTTACTTATTTTTTATTTTATTTTTGTTGTTCCACTATTTTTAGTATTATTGTCACCTAATCTGGTGATTAAGTATTTTTTTTTATTTGAGGTTAAGATCATTAGATATCCAGTCACCGAGCAAAGTCAAAATTAGGCATCTTCCTCCGACTTACCTTATACATACGAGTATATTTATATATATTTTTTTTCAATATTTATATTTTACGTGTTGGGCTTTCGACAAATTAAACAACAACGGTGAGACAAGAGTGAAACCCGACAATTTCGAAACGATAATAATGTTCATTTGTACCATTTAGTAAAAATATCATTTTCAGAACTCATTCAAATATGTGTGTTAAAAATCAAAAACATTGTGCCACAGAAGTTATTTAAGTTATTGAATAATGCCAACTTTTTCATACCTGTGAAAATTACCCAGAAAGACGACAAAATAATAAAATTATTCAAGTTGTAAATTAATGCTTATGTTTTTTTCAAATATTTAAATAATATCAATAATCCGTTACAAAGATGGCTGCCTAAAATCTGAACAAATTAAAAATAATATTCATAATTTTCAATAAAAATATGAGATCGATTAAAATGCCACTTTCTAATGAGGTCCTAATGGCCGAATCTGTTAAGGCGTTACTCCCGGCTAGGGTAAAGAATCCGAGTGCGAGTCTCGGTTGTGACTATTGTCTTTTTATTTTTTAGCTTTTTTATTTTCATATTTGTGTTTTAGATTAGTGATTTTATTTAATTGAATTAATGTCAATATTTAATCGCTTGGATTGGCTTAAATTTTTCTTAGTTACCAGATCTGAAAAGCCAGGTTTTTTTCTCAATTTTTCTCCCTCACTTATCCTTTTTTTTCTCTCACCTTACAGTCGCAAACATTCCACACAATAGGGGTTCCATAGATCTACTGGCTCTAGGCAGTTGAAAATTTTCTAATCACTTTTCCTGATTTTTCAGATTTGGAACAAAATGGCGTCTTCCATTGGGAGGAATAGCATTCCAAACGATCTCCAGAATGGCGGACACAATTTACCGACCAGGAAACTGACTGCGATACAAAGTTTTTTCTCCGGAAAAAACGTGTTCATCACCGGAGGCACTGGATTTCTTGGAAAACGTAAGTATTTTTTAACTAAAGTTTGAAAACAATTAATAACAAATGAATGCTGGGGGTGTTTCACTTCCACCGCAATTAGCATGACGACATTCCAAAACAATTTGACAGGGGCGTTCCGGACTCTTATTTCTATTCTCGACATCCGAGAAGAAATTTTTTATATATTATTTTCGACTTTGTAAGTCAAAAATCGTCTATAAAATAAAAATGGATGATTTATCCAAGACACCATCTAGGTATTTAATGTGTGTTCGGGTAGAGCTTTTTATATAATATAAAGATGGCAGCCAAATCGGAAGAAAAATTTAAATAAAAATTATTATATTTTTCAAATGAAGAATGAGATCGATTAAAAGTGCCGGTTTCTTATAAGGTTTTGGCGGCTGAATTGGCAGAAACGTTACTCCCCGGATAGAGTAGAGGTTTCGAGTTCGAGTCTCGGTCGCGACTGTTATTTTTTCTGTTTCATATCTACGTTGAAGGTTATTGATATTATTTAAATTATTATCTTTAAAGTTAAGACTAGTATTTACTCCTAGGCTCTGCAGAGGATTTCAAACCCTTTTATTAGATATTGGTCATCGATACAACAGACAAAGAAAAGGAAGCATAATTTATGCTTTAACATTAAAAAAATGGCCATTTATAAAAAAAAAAATACTAAAAAATGTCACCCAAACCAAAATATCTTCTACATCTGTTACTCTTAATAAGCTCAGGAATTGCTGATAATGTCTGTCGAGTTCGATCTGATACATATCGAACTCTACAGACATATATAACATATATATGAGGCAAATATAACAATTCTCATCGAAATAATTTCTAGCCGGTAATTTTTAAGAACTTAAATTTAGATTTGAGGAATAATACATTTCAATAAGGAAATCTAAAAAAACCGTTTCACGCCACTGGCTAAAATAAAGATAATCAACTTTATAGAATTAAAAATACATTTAGTGAATACGGATGTATGCATATTAATGCAATTAATCAATTTAATCGAAAATCATTAATAAGAGTCAAACGTATGTACCTACTTAGAGTTATCAAAATAATATAATCTTGAGAATACATCGGTTCCGTAAGAAGAATTGATTGGATATTGGTGTCGATGGACAATCATCATTTGATAATATAAACATTTTATAAATATTATTAGGCATATTATTAATGGCGCCTTATTAATTTTCCCACATTTTTATTATGCTCGTAGTAAAATAATAATTAAGCTTAGTTTTTGCTACTTTATGTTGGAAAAGACAGCATCATTGCTATTTTAATTTTATTTCATGAAAAAAGGTTTATTTCATTTTTCCTCGAATTAAAAACTTGGTTAATTCGTTTTTTAGAATCGAAAGTTGCATGCCAATAACCTTTCCAGTTGTCGAAAACAAACCACTAATCCAAAATGGCTGATAATGCTAACATATGTGTACCAACATAACAAAAAAAATCGATAATCCAATGTACACAGCCCGCGAAAATTCAAAATTTACCTTTTCTTTTGAACAGGCCATGTATGTTGTGAGGCCGAAGGGAGTGTGGAGGGAAGAACACAGGGAAGAGGAAAGTTTTCGAAGATGCAGAATTGCCGTAATACAAGGAGAGACACGATAAAGTGATTTTGCAGCATGACAATGCTCGACCCTATGTTGCGAAAATGGTCAAGACATACTTTTTTTTAATTTTTATATGAATACCGCACAAGAGTCTCAACTGCTCCCAACCGTCTAGAGCCAGTGAGACTATGGCATCCCCAAGTAGGGTATGTTGGGAGGCTGAAGGTACTGGGGAGGGGAAGGAGATTGGGAAGAGGAAGGTTGGGAAGTACCTGGCTATTCAGATCTGGTCACCAAACACGGCTATAGCCATTTCAAGCAACGTTTCGATTCTGAATGGTGGTCTTTCACCAGGGCGATACTTAGAGTATCTACCACTCTGGAACGTGCCGCAAATATACTTTTTATTATTTTTATATGAATTAAATGTGTTATGACACATATTAATTAAATAAAAGTTATTCGCGCTCGCCGGGTTTGAACCCGCGACCTTTGGATTCGTAGTCGAGCGTCTTACCACTCGACTATGGAGGCCGTCAAAACGTTAGAAACGTTGAAATGCGAAGTCCTACCCCACCCGCCGTATTCTTCAGACGTTGCTCCCTCTGACTATCGCTTGTCTCGACCAATGGTACACGACCTGGCTGACCAGCACTTCCGGTCTTATGAAGTAGTAAAAAATTGGATCGATTCGTGGATCGCTTCAAAAGATAACCAGTTTTTTCAACGCGGGATTTTTACGCTGCCCGAAAGATGTGAGAAAGCAGTGGCCAGCGATGGACAATACTTTGAATCATAGATATATAACCGGTTTTTTACAATAATTTCCTCGAGTTTCGGAAAAAAACGGCGAAAGCAAAGTTAAACATAATAGTATTGGAATAATATAATAATCAAATTTTCTTTTTCGCAGTGCTTTTGGAAAAGTTGCTGTGGTCGTGCCCCGAGATCGGAGACATTTACCTTCTGGTGAGAGACAAGAAAGGGAAAGACCTACAGACCAGAGTGGATGAACTCGTTGATTCTCCGGTAAAAACAACTTGTTTATTTTAATAGTAAATACCGCACTGGTCCCAACTGCTCCCGACCGCCTGGAGCCAGTGAGACTATGGCACCCCCGATAGGGATATATTGTAAGGCTGAAGGTAGTGGGGAGGGGAAGGAGATGGGGAAAAGGAAGGTTGAGAAGTATCTGGCTATTCAGATCTGGTCACCAAACATGGCTAAAGCCATTTCAAGCAACGTTCCGATTCTGTATGGTGGTATTTCACCAGGGCGTACTTGGAGTATCTACCACTCTGGAACGTGCCGCAAATATACTATAATACTATTTATATACTAATAAAATTTTGAAATAACAGGTTTTAATAAAATAATATTTAAATAATATTAATAATCTAAAACACGAATATGAAACGGAAAAAAGCCAGAAACTAAAAATAACAATGGTCATGACCGAGACATGAACTCGGAACCTCTTCTCTATCCGGGAGTAACACTCTGCCAACTAAGCCATCAAGACCTCATTAGGATGCGGCATTTTTAAACGATCTCATACTTTTATTGGAAATTATTAATATTTGAATTTTGTTCCGATTTTCGGCTGCCATCTTTTCGGGTCTCGGTCGTGACCATTGTTCTTTTAGTTTCTGTTTTTTTTTTGTTTCAAATTATTAATATTATTTAAATATTTAATAATAAATAAGCATTAATGTCTTAAAGTTAATTCCAATTTCAAAATAATATCTATTTGCGCTCGTCAGGGCACAATTTATATTCCACCTCTGACTTGTCGTTGACCTGTTTCTTACTGTTTATTTGCAGGCATTCTCCCGGCTGAAGCGAGACGTGCCCGGCTACCTCAACAAGATACGGACCATCGCGGGAGACTGCTCTATTCAGGGCATGGGCCTCTCGCAGCAAGACAGGAACATCCTTGTCAGTGAGGTAAGTTGACTTGTTATTTTAACAAGAACGCTTATCAAGAGCCATGAAAACACATTGGGGCAATTCTATTGGGCAGGGTGTAAAAGATGTTTTAACAATCTTACTGAATGACTTGTTTCTTACTGAACGACGAACCACCTTTAGACATACTATCTTTCAAATTTGCTCTAATACCCTAAAAAAAAAAATATATATATATATATATATATATATATATTAATTTACTATATTAGGTTACTCAATTTAAATAAATATTAAGTAGAAATTTTGATTTGTACAACGCCCTCGAGGTGATTTTTCACAAAAACGGCACTATAGAAATTATCTAAATATTATTATATTGATCTATGATTCTATCGAAGATCTAAGCTATAAATCGCAAAACAAATGTATATTGTAGCTTTGCTGTCCTAACAAACACTTCTTCTGTCGATTTGCATTTTTTAAAATAAAATTGACTTATAGCCTTACTTTTCAGTGTAACACATCCTCGTGTTTGGTAATTTGCAGGTGAACGTGGTATTCCACGTGGCAGCCACGGTGCGCTTCGCCGAGCCTCTGCCCCTCGCACTGGCCATCAACGTGCGCGCCACAAAGGACATGATAGACCTGTCAAAGGAGATGAAGAATCTGGCAGTAAGCGTACCATCAAAATTTAATTTTACACTTTTCTGCCCTTCAACTACTACCCCTTCAACAATATTATCTTTCTGACTTTTGAGGAATCATTGCAGAGGCTTACGCAGCATTATAAGATGATTCCTTTAGAATGCCGGATTTCCACAAGGTACAACTTCCGTCTGCTAAAAGTATCAGCAAAGGCTGACTGTAATTTCGTAATAACTCACTTGTGGTTTACAAAATGATGTTTTTGTCAATTGTGTTATTTTTTTCAGATAATGTGGTTATGTGTTTTTTTTTAATTGCATGTCAATGGTATAAGTGGTTTTTCTGTAAAAGCTACTTTTTTCCCTCATGCCACTATAAAAAGATTGATTAATGTGATGATTTTTTAATCTTTTTATTGTATTTTCGTGTGGCTGAATACATTTCATTTAAAATTAAAATTAAATTGCATGGCCTTTTCCTGGAAATACAAACAGTTATGTCATTTTAAAAATAGTTTTTTTTTATCAGCCGTACTGACGTAACTTCAAATATATTTTACTCGAATGTGTCGAACTTAACGCAATGCAAAATATTTCTATAGATTGATTATTTTGTTGACAAGCGATTACGTTTCATTTAAATGTGCAAACAAAAGGTTTTAAAGGATAAAAACTCCTGAAAAGATAATGATAAATGCCAGAGTCCTATAGGACACTCCAGCATACTAGATGTTAAGAGTTTAATAAGTTTATTTGTCTTGTTTCCAGTCCTTTGTCTACGTATCTACGGCTTTCTCCCAGTGCTACGGCAGCACGCTGGAGGAGCGCTTCTACGAGAGCCCCGTGGACCCCATGATGCTGCTGGACTTCGTACAGACCGCTGACCCTGACATCATCGATAGCATCACGCCCAGGTAACTTCACATCTTATGCCTGTCTCACTGGAAGAAGTTCCCGTGTCGAGACAGGAGGAGACCGTGTAGATATTGGTCGCTTTATTCAAACTCTCATCACATTCGAACGGTCTACGTTTAACGCCGATTCTCGGTCCGTTTAGCTTTTGATCGAATTGTGATCAGCAGACAAGTATAACGGTCATATTGTTAAGCTTTTCTGTTAGCCGACCACAATTTGTTCAAAGGCTAAATCGCTGATCTTCGTTTGATGGTCACCAAACTCTCATATCTAGAACAAAAGGCAATCTGAAAATATACGTTTTATTGTACATGTTTAAATTCATAAATAAATCTTGATAATTATTGAAAAAAAAACATATCTAAACGTTACGGCTCGGCTCTGATGTCATAGATACGGCCCAGAGTGCCATCGTGCACGAAGTTAACATCCATGTGACGTCATGTAATCCAAAATACCTTGATGGCACACTTTTAATTAGAGCTTTTTTCCGAGACCAAAAATTTTTTTAATTACAATAACAAAAAATCATTTAAATTAATCGGCGATCGTTAAAAAAATAAATTAATTGAGACTAGAATCCATTATTATCTCTATGTTCTACTCGAGTTGATAACAGTTTTCCAAAATTTGTATTACTGTGAACAGTTTTAGGTTATCGGCGAAAAAAAATTTAATTACGAATGAAATTAATTCTGAGAAATCATCTATCAATTTAGAAAATAAGGGAGGGCCTAAAGTGGAACCCTGGAGTACTCCAGATCGCCCAAAATTGAAATATGGAAATTACCAAATGTACAATAATTTAATACATATTCGTAAAAATCATTTACTTTGTGGCTTGCCATATTTATAAATAAAACACTTAAACTCTGTTTATAACCACTTTATTATTTAATATCACGTCTACCGGTTTCGAAAGTACCCTTTCATCATCAGGACATTTATGTTTTTTAGTATTTTAATTAGAATTTTAATATTGTCCTGATGATGAAAGGGTACTTTCGAAACCGGTAGACGATATTAAATAATAAAGTGGTTATAAACAAAGTTTATGTGTTTTATTTATAATAATTTAATAAATTACAAAAAGTCCCAAAATTCAAGCTGCTCCACGGCCGAGATGAACAAACTTCAGTGGCAAGGACCGACCAAACACAAAAACAAGCTTCCTTTTAGTAACCACATCAACAAACTCGGAAAACTAGTTTTTTTTAATTACCAAAATAATATTGTTATTTTTTTTTAAATTTACGTTGGATTGTTGAAAATGCAACCTCATAAGACCTTGTGTATTTCAAAAATAGTAAACGCTGTTTGACAAACAAAACAGCAGTAAAATTTGCATTAAATATTAATTTGTAGTAAAAATGTTGTCGAATCTTTTAACTATCCACTCTCATAGAAATGACAACTTGAAAAATGATAACATAATGTTTGAGAGCATTATGCAACAACAACAAAACGCCGATTTAAACCAAACTTAATGCAATCTTAACATAGCAGAACACACTGTGATGCAGTTTTATCATATCAGTATAGCGTTGGGTTTATTGTGTATCGGTATACGCTCCAGTGGCGATGTATTTACGATGTGTCATAAAGAAAGAGCCCTTTGTCTTGTTTACGCCCACTTATTGTCACTAGTGGAAAGGGGACAGCGAGTGTTTATGTTGATATTGTAAATGCGTGTCCTATTCATTCAGTTCGACACGCTGTACGTAAGCTATGCATCTGTGTGAGTATTGGCCGGCACCAACTCTCGTGGTGAGACCTATACCTTGTTGCAATCTTTAAGTATCCGAAGTAGCGATGTAACCGCTCTGTATGAACTACTACAAAGAACTACTTCATTTTGTGGCAGTTTACACTTCCTACATTTCTCATTGTGCGAACGCTTCAATTGTATTACTTCAAATTTACTCTTCTGACAAATCGCCGCACTTTTTTGTAGTGTTAAGTTCGTAAAGCAATGTATGAAATGCGAACTGATTGTACAAACGAACGATGTAGCAGTCACTTGAGTTCCTAGTTCCTACACTACACGAAACACTAACTACTAAGGTGCGAATTTTACGGCCTCCATGGTCGAGTGGTAAGACGCTCGACTATGAATCCAAAGGTCACGCGTTCAAACCCGGCGTGCGCCAATAACTTGTAGTTAATTAATATGTGTCGCAACACATTTAATTCCTATAAAAATAGTAAAAAGTATATTTGCGGCACGTTCCAGAGTGGTAGATACTCTAAGTATCGCCCTGGTGAAAGACCACCATTCAGAATCGAAACGTTGCTTGAAATGGCTTTAGCCGTGTTTGGTGACCAGATCTGAATAGCCAGGTACTTCCCAATCTTCCTCTTCCCTATCTCCTTTCCCTCCCCACTACCTTTAGCCTCACAACATACCCTTTTTGGGGATGCCATAGTTTCACTGGCTCCAGACGGTTGGGAGCAGTTGAGACTCTTGTGCGGTATTCATGTAAAACAAAAAAAAAGAATTCAGCGATTGAACTGTTAGTTCAATTGAAGCGTTCACCGTGAAGGTTTCATTAAAAAGAACTTGTAGTTCGTGAAGCGTTCACCAAACCTAAAGTTTTCACTTCAATGCAATCTCAATATAACAGATTTTTTCCAGATTAAAGCCGCACAAAATAGGTATAACTTAGGGTTTTTTTCTAATGAATTGCTTTTGCGAATTACCAAAATACTCTCGGATAGGCCTAGCTTCCTCACTGTTAGCATTGATTCTCAGAGTATTTCCTTGTATAATAAACCACTAGTAAGTGTTAGTACAGCACGTGTTCCAATTAAGCAGAATCGCCTCCTATTAAATTGGTGCTTATGATAATTTTATTGATCCAGTCAAGATTATTGGGAGACGATTTCCATCGGAATTGATAATCAATTTCTGTGATAATTGATTCCATTGAATTCCGGATTGTTTATTGTTTAACTCTTAAATGCATGGTTTTTATGTTTGAAAAAATATAAAAAAATTATTTGAAAGGCAAAAGCGCCATTTTAGGAACTTTACACCCAAGTTAGTTAGCACTTTAAATTTTTTTTTTACAATAAAATTCATTTCTTCAGTACCAGATTGGATTTTGCAAAAAAAAAGTTAACTCAATGCTCTCACTGAGTTACCTGAAGCGACGAAAAGCTAAAAAAAAAAGTCAACTCACTCAAAAGTCAGTCCAAACTTGTGACGCATGAGTCAAGCCTTCTCTCAAATGGTGAATATATTTTAGCTGGCTGAAGGGCCACAAAAGTCTTCAGAATCAAACGAAAGTCAGATCATTCGGTGCAGAAAAAAAAACTGACCAAAACTGCATATTTAACTCAGTTTTGACCAAAGTGTCGCTTAAGCCCTTTTGCCTTTCCAGCGACGATATATTATTCATCGTTTGTCTAGATGTTATGAAAAACATTTATTTTTATTTTTTATAAGTTTCATAGTTTTCAGGAAAATGAGACCTTACAATAAATTGTAGACAATCTTTCAAATATTTATTTTTCATTTTCAAGAACAAAAAAAAATTAAATTTAAAAAAATAATGATTAATTTATCTTTTTAAATGGATATATTTTAACCCTTGCCGGCACACAAGAAAGATTTTTAAAAACAGTTTATCGAATGACGCTCGTATGTGATTCAAATGAGTTTATGGAGAGACGTAATTGATTAGTATGTATATGTAATTTGCATGATAATTGATTCCATTGAGAATCGTAGTCTGAATTGATTCATGATCACTATCAAAAATAAGGTTTTTATTCCAGCATATTAGAGAAATACAATACATAATCAATAATATACTTGGTGTATATTATTGATTATGTATATATTTAAGGAGGTAAAGGTAATATTTTTACCCAACCTATACAAATTTGGGATAAATCACTTTCTCCGGGTTTTTACGTCGTACACCATGAGAGAGAAAGAGACAAGAAAAGTCGTCACATAATATTGCAGCACTTCTAAGTATGTTAGGATGTTCTCCGTCCACGCTAACTTTACATCATTGAGTCGCATAACTTACGTCAACGGATTTTGAGGTTATTTCCTATATTTGTGTTGATTAAAAAACTTGCAGTGGTTATACAAATAAATCAAACAGGATGGTGATATGTGCTATGCGTGAATGTTCAAATAAGACCAAATAAAGATTATAAAACATCGCTTTTCAGAGGTATTTCAACAGTTTTAAATATTTTCGACCGAACTTAAGAATTTTCACATCTTGAATGATATAATATAAAGACATAAAATCATCAAAAAGCTTCCATCATTATTTAGGCAAACTTTCTGTTATTAGTGTTTGTGTGATATTTTGACTTTATAAATCATTTTAATGGTGTATTGATATTGTTTTGTTTAATGTGAAAATATGTTTATTAAAAATGTCCGAATTCCAAGTCGGCGGTAATTAATAGGCTATCCAACACACTTTAATATATATTTGTCTCTTTCTATCGAGTCAGTATAAAGTCAACCGTCCTGACTAAACCATTTCGCAAAGCTACCTCTCCATGTCCTTCAAGATAATATACAAATACAAAACCAAATCATTACTTCACAAAAATGTGTACTTAAATTTATAAAAATATTTTAAAACTCAATTTATTATCAAAAATAAATCCTTAAGAAAACGCAGAACAATTTTAACGATTTAAAAAAAAAAGTCTTATTGTTTCAGTTTGATAGGCAAATGGCCCAACACATACACCTTCACCAAGGCGCTCGCCGAGGACTTCCTAAGGACCAACGGGGTCGGGATGCCGCTTGGCATCTTTCGCCCTTCCATAGGTAACGATAGCATATAAATATACATGTTTTCGTAGAAACCAATCACTTTGTGGTTTGACATATTCAATTAAAAATAAATAACAAAGCCAATGAAATTAACAGCCATATTCTTAATAATCAGTTAAATTTGTCCAGTAGTCCAATATTAGGTATATTCCCTGTAAACTCATAAAATTTCTCATTATTTTTTAATCACATTCTCAGTTGACATTTTACCTGTTTCTTTTCATATTATTGGTCTCTTTCTTTCTGTTCCTTTGTTATAATTTTACATGTTATTCTATTGTTTTCTCACTGTTCTCTTATTTTATTTTATATTGTTTTCTCCCTCTGTATGCATATATAACCGCAAACTTTGTATTTTTTCAAATGGTAAATATATTTTAGATGGCTGAAGGGCCACAAAAGTCTTCAGAATCAAACGAGGGTCAGAGTATTCGGTGCAGAAAAAGAACTGATCAAAATTGCATATTTAACTCATTTTTGACCAAAGTCTCGCTTAAGCCTTTTTGCCTTACCAGCGACGATATGTTTTTATTTTATTTTTTTGTATGTCAATATAATTTCTTTAAATTTATCAGACACCCTTTCTTCTCCCAAAATGTTGTACTTTCCTTACTGTTCTGTAAATATTTTCAATGTTACGCCTCTTAATGATTCAATTGTGAAAGTTTTGGGAATTCTGAGATTCAATCGAAGATCTAAGCTATAAATTGCAAAATTGACAAATGTGGATATTCACAAACATAACACAAGGACACGCAAAGAAATCAGACAACCAAAAAAGAATAAAACCACTACACAAAACAGTTTACTTTATAAAGGATGAAATGTTATAATGCGCTGCCGGAAACCATCCAAAGTATGCCAATCAATAAATTAAAAATGGCCTGTAAGAGCCGTTTGAAATACATACATGGCCTGTTTAAAAGAAAAGGTGAATTTTGAATTTTCGCGGGCTGTGTACATTCGATTATCGGTTTTTTTTGTTGTTATGTTGGTACACATATGTTTATCATATGTTAGCATTATCAGCCATTTTGGATTAGTGGTTTGTTTTTGACAACTGGAAAGGTTAGTCACGTTTTTGTGTGTTCTTTGATTTTTTACTTTTTGAAAAAAATAGATTGAAGAATAAAATCCATGATTTGTTTTTCCACAATTCCAGGACGCTCATCGTCATTAACATCTTCTCGGCCTTCTGTAAAGCGCTTGTACCACTTATAAACACTTTTTTGAGACAAAGTAGACTCGCCGAATGCCACAGTCAACGTTTTAAGTGCGTTGGAGTACTTTATTCCATTTTTAACGCAAAATTTAATACATATTCTTTGATCCATTTTTTTTTTCAAAAGTAAAAAATCGAAGAACACACAAAAACGTGACTAACCTTTCCAGTTGACAAAAACAAACCACTGATCCAAAATGGCTGATAATCCTAACATGTGATAAACATATGTGTACCAACATAACAACAACAAAAAAATCGATAATCGAATGTACACAGCCCGCGAAAATTCAAAATTCACCTTTTCTTTTGAACAGGCCTCGTATAAATCAAAATATATAAGTAGTATGTAAAATACTTAGTTGTAAACTTTAATGTACAAGTAACTAATATAAAACTAAATACAGCTATGGCACCCTAACATACCTATATACATTTTTTTGTCAATTTCTAATTTATGTTCGCTAAATACCTTGATTAAGTCGGCACTCCGAGGTAATGGGAAAATGTTAAGTTGTTCATCATCTTCGATTGAACCTCAGATTTCGTAATACTATCACAAGAATTTGGTCGCTAATGTGGAGGGCCGTTAAATAAATGTGTAAGGTATGTCATAGTAATACGATATTGTGTGTGTGTAGTGGTGTCATCCCTGGACGAGCCCGTCCCTCGCTGGGTGGACAACTGGTACGGGGTGAGCGGGTTCATCACCGCCTGCGGCACGGGACTACTCAGGTTACCAAATAACTAACTAATAAACTATAAATAATTTCCTTTGTGAGTACGTACGTCCGTACGAGTGTGAACCCTTCAAATTTGGAAATGATGTTAATTGAAATTATCAATTTGACGGCCTCCGTGGTCGAGTGGTAAGACGCTCGACTACGAATCCAAAGGTCACGGTTTCAAACCCGGCGTGCGCAAATAAATTAATATGTGTCATAACACATTTAATTCATATAAAATAATATATAGTATATTTGCGGCACGTTCCAGAGCGGTAGATACTCTAATTATCACCCTGGTGAAAGACCACCATTTAGAATCGAAACGTTGCTTGAAATGGCTTTAGCCGTGTTTTGTGACCAGAACTGAACAGCCAAGTACTTCCCAAGCTACCTCTTTCCCATCGCTTTCTCTTCCTCACTACCTTCTGCCTCACAACCTACCCCAATTAGGGATGCCATAGTTCCTCTGGCTCCAGACGGTTGGGATCATTGTGCGGTACTCAATATAAATTTAAAAAAAAACAAATTTGAAAAAAAAAACATTTTTAAATCCCTACCTACCTAAATAAAGTACCTAGCTATGATGTTGTTTGGTGTTCTGTTATCGGGCATTCTTTCAACATGTCCAGTCCATCGCAGTCTTTGGGACCAACAGAATGTTACAACGATCTCATGTTCCATTGGATTTTCTAGAGTAGGTCGAAAGATTTCCGTGATATTTTGCATACTAAGACTAGGTTTACAATCTGATGAACGTTTAATGTTATTTTGTGTTTGTGTTTCAGGGCCGTAAGAGCCAACAGACAGGGGATAGCCAATGTGGTGCCAGTGGACATGTGCATTAACGGTCTCATCGCCGCGGCCTGGGACGTGGCTGATCGCTACAAAGACATGTAAGTTACTACGCATCCCTAATAGACAGGGAGTAGCCAATGTGGTGCCAGTGGACATGTGCATTAACGGTCTCATCGCCGCGGCCTGGGACGTGGCTGATCGCTACAAAGACATGTAAGTTACTACACATCCCTAATAGACAGGGAGTAGCCAATGTGGTGCCAGTGGACATGTGCATTAACGGTCTCATCGCCGCAGCCTGGGACGTGGCTGATCGCTACAAAGACATGTAAGTTACTACACATCCCTAATAGACAGGGAGTAGCCAATGTGGTGCCAGTGGACATGTGCATTAACGGTCTCATCGCCGCAGCCTGGGACGTGGCTGATCGCTACAAAGACATGTAAGTTACTACACATCCCTAATAGACAGGGAGTAGCCAATGTGGCGCCAGTGGACATGTGCATTAACGGTCTCATCGCCGCGGCCTGGGACGTGGCTGATCGCTACTAAGACATGTAAGCAACATATCTTTAATTTCCTACACATTTACAAATATTGATTGACCGCTTTGTTCAAGCGAAGATAAAACCATAAAGAAAGTACCCATTTAGGATTTATAGTAAATTAAGAGTTAGAATGACATCCCCAATTTGGGGAATTTTGAAGCAAATGAAGAAGAGAAGGGTAAAAGGAAGATTAAGAAGTACTTGGATATTCAGACCTATACACTAAACATAGCTAAAGCCATGTTAAGCAATATTTCGGTTCCAAATAGTGGTCCCTAACCAGGGCGATACTGAGAGTGTCTTTCACTCTGGAATGATGTCCAAATACACAATATTAATTTCTTTCAATTATGTGTATGAAATAATATAAAAACCATTTTTATTTTATTTGTACTACCCCATGGTAGAATGAACGCCCGACGAATCTAGAGCTAAGAAGCTTACTGCTCTTTCACAAAAGTAGTAAAGCAAAATAAAGTTTCACACCCAATCAAATCTTTTCTAAATTTCATTGAACTTACAAACATGTTTACTACTAAAAGACACTTCCCAAAAATCACTAACAATCTCAGAGCAATCATATACTCTAAGCTAACTATGGTAAAACCACTGAATGAAAAATATCTAGAAGTGTGATCTATACAGATCTTAAAGATAACTGATATCCCCAATTTACATAAGACCTTTCGACTTCAGGCTCTGCACAAGCCAATGAAATTCAAAACTTTCACTATTTGAAAATGGACGATCAATTTCACCCAAAGTAAGATAAAAATGAGCTTACTTCAGCACACAGATACTTCCGCACAGCATGACCATCCCTTATTTTCGTGTTTCCAGAAAGACCAGCGTAACGTTGCCCACATCGCGCGACATCCGCTTCTACAACTACGTGTTGGGCGACAAGCACATCACGTGGGGCGAGATCTACGACACGACCGTGCAGCACGCCAAGTTCACGTGTCCGCCGTCGCGCACGCTGTGGTACACCGTGCTCTTCATGCAGCCCCACGCCAGCGTGCACCGCATAGCGCGCTTCTTCTTGCACTACATCCCAGGACTGTTAGCGGATACAGCGAGCGTGTGTATTGGCAGGAAAGCTGAGTAAGTACCTTGTGATGTTTGTTATTGATGGTGATGGGCAAGAGAAACATTTGGGTAGGTGAAATATTTGAATATTCTTAACGTGTAGATAATCTAAAAATTTAGATAATCCAACGTTTGGCCAACCAAAACATTTTAATGACCAAATGCTTTTTCAAATTAATTTAAAATTAATTTTAGAATTGACTAGAAAGCTTTATGCTTTTTTATTTTGATATTAATGATTGAAATAATATCAATAATCTTCAACGCAAATATATATATATATATATATTTATTTTTTTTACGTGAAAACCGCACAAGAGTCTCAACTGCTCCCAACCGTCTAGAGCCAGTGAGACTATGGCATTCCCAAATAGGATATGTTGTGAGGCTGAAGGTAGTGGGGAGGGGAAGGAGATTGGGAAGGGGAAGGTTGGGAAGTACCTGGCTATTCAAATCTGGTCACCAAACACGGCTAAAGCCATTTCAAGCAACGTTTCGATTCTCAATGGTGGTCTTTCACCAGGGCGATACTTAGAGTATCTACCACTCTGGAACGTGCCGCAAATATACTTTTTATTATTTTTACATGAATTAAATGTGTTATGACACATATTAATTAAATAAAAGTAATTGGCGCACGCCGGGTTTGAACCCGCGACCTTTGGATTCGTAGTCGAGCGTCTTACCACTCGACCATGGAGGCCGTCTAATGAAATATGAAACAGAAAAAGCCAAAAACTAAAAAGAACAACGGTCGCGACCGAGACTCGAACTCGAAACATCTACTCTATCTGTGAGTAATGCCTCTGTCAATTGAGCTACCGAGACCTTATTAGAAACCGGTATTTTAATCAATCACATCCTTTACTGAAAATCCAATATAGGCTACCATTTTTGTAATGGAATACAATGCTCTACCCGAGCACATATTGTATACCTAGATGGTGTCTTGGATAAACCATGCATTTTTATTTACGGAAGATCTTTGAAGATTGTCGAGTCAAGTAAGTTTCGAAACCATGAGATGTGGCATCGTCCATCAATCTTTCCCTGAATTATCAGTTGCGTAATGTTGTATTTCCCCCCCCCCCCCTCGAGGAACGATCAAGAAATCAGTTTTTATATTTAGTATAATTTCGCAATCGTTGACCATTCAATGAAGAACCACTTCATTAGTCGCCCTATCCGCAGAAGGAATTTTTGTGATATGAATTGTGTTTCTGTCCAATTAATAACTGGGAATTTTTAGTATGGATGTTGTGGGCACGAAGAATAATATCGTCGCTAGAAAGGCAAAAGGGTTTATGCGACACTTTGATCAAATTTATTTTTTTATTTACTTAACTTCATGTTTATTTACAAAATTGTACATATGAGGCCTGTTCAAAAGAAAGGGTGAATTTTGAATTGTCGCGGGCTGTGTACATTCGATTATCGTTTTTTTTTTTTGTGTTGGTACAAATATTTTTATCATATGTTAGCATTATCAGCCATTTTGGATTAGTGGTTTGTTTTTGACAACTGGAAAGGTTAGTCACGTATTTGTGTGTTCTTCGATTTTTTACTTTTGAAAAAAATGGATCCAAGAATATGTTTTAAATTTTGTATTAAAAATGGAATAAAGTGCTCCAACGCACTTAAAATATTGACTGTGGCATTCGGCGAGTCTACTTTGTCTCAAAAAAAGTGTTTATAAGTGGTACAAGCGCTTTACAGAAGGCCGAGAAGATGTTAATGACGATGAGCGTCCTGGAGTTGTGGAAAAACAAATCATGGATTTTATTCTTTGATCACACAAAAACGTGACTAACCTTTCCAGTTGTCAAAAACAAACCACTTATCCAAAATGGCTGATAATGCTAACATATGTGTACCAACATAACAACAAACAAACTAATTGAATATATTTAGTTTTTGAAATTGATGTACAAATATATATTGAAATATGAATTAACGTTAAAGCATTAATGCCTATTTTTTAAATATTTAAATAATATCTATAGTCAACAACACAAATATGAAACAGAAAAGGCCAGAAAATAAAAAGACAATGGTCACAACCGAGACACAAACTCGGATCCTCTACTCCAGTGGTCCCCAACCTTTTGGTAGCCGCGAACTGGTCAACGTTTGATAATTTTACCGCGGCCCGGAGGGGTTGTTAGGGGGGACACATTGAATGTACATTTTTAAAATTTATTTTTATTTTTATTTAATAACAAAAAAATATTTTAGCGAGAAATATAATTTTTTTTTTTTAAATGACTGCATGCATATGGTAGTGTGGTGTTGTTTTACTTCGAAGGTATTGTGGCGTGGTAACTTAGAGTGAAGGGGTTTTCAACAGAATAATTATTTTAAGCCATAATTAAGTTTTATTAGGTATGTTTTTAAAAATTGTAATGATTTTTTCAAAAGTAATTTTGATTTCTGAGCAGGCTCTTGCGCGGCCCAGTACCACGGGTGATTTTGGTTCACGGCCCGGGGGTTGGAGACCACTGCTCTATTCTATCCAGGAGTCTCGGTTGTGACCATTATCTTGTTATTTTCTGTCAAATTTGTGTTTTAGATTATTGATGTTATTTAAATATTTAAAAAACAAAAGCAATAACGCTTTAAAGTTATTTCCAGATTCAACAATAATTCTTCATTAGTAAAATGTGCTACACAAAAAACAACATAATTATAATAACGTCTCTTTAGGTTTCTAAAGCTGTACGCCAAGATAGACATACTAGTGGACGTGACGGAGTTCTTCTCCATGCAGACATGGAACTTCAGCAACGTCAACATGCCCAAGCTGTTGGCGCGCATGTCCGAGGAAGACCGCAAGCTCTACTTCTGCGACATGGGGCAGATCCAGTGGCTGGACTTCCTCAAGTCAGTATATCTCCTGGCATTTGTGCTTGACATGAAATGAAATTCAGTGTTGATTATTATTAGAAATCACCACCTAGTAAGCAAAATTGCTGCACGATTCCAGCAATTGAACGATCTGTATCGTTATCTGTATTCTGTACAACAATTATCCCTTTTTCACTATTAATAAAAAGAACCCATTCAAAAAGAGTAAAAAGATTCAGCATTAAGGCATTTTAGACTAGTGGCTTGCAGTCCATAAAGACTGAAATTCCCTAAGAAAAACGAACCATAAAAACCAGCCGAAAATTTTAAATGTTTGATACATGAATTTTCTTAATTAAGGTAAATTAAATTACAGTACAAAGGAACCTGTACCCTTATTTATTCAGTTAGCTACAACAATCAGCGTAATTTGTTAATTAAATTACAATATTCAATGCATAACTTTCATACCTGAACTTGAAAAAGTACACAGATTACTTTGGTCATAGAGCATTGCACGTCACTGTGATACACAACAATATCAGGATGGAGAAAATGGCTTCATGCTATTTGACTCCTATTCTGCATAAGATCTGGAATACTTTTTGCCTAAATTTTGCTAAATTTTAAGCTATCTGGCTGACGGGAAGAAAGAATGTCATAATCTGGTTCTTATTTTAAATAAGTACAGTTGTTGGTTCTTAACAATATTTTGTACAAAATTTGAGGACAGAGTACTGATCTTACATTTTTGAAAGGAACTGCCATGTAATAAAAATCTTCAACGTAAATATGAAACCGAAAAAATATAACGGTCGCGACCCAGACTCGAACTCTGAACCTCTTCTGTATCCGGGAGTAGCGCTTCTACCAATCCAGCCACCGTGACCTTATGGGAAACCGGCATTTTAATCGATCTCATTTTTCATTTGAAAACTATTAACATCATTTATTTCAAATTGAAATAAATGATATTAATAATTTTCAACATAAAGAATGAGATCGATTAGAAATGCTGGTTTCTTATAAGGTCTCGGTGGCTGAATTGGTAGAAGCGTTACTCTCGGATAGAGTAGAGGTTCAGACTTCGAGTCTCGGTCGCGACTGTTATATTTTTTCTGTTTCATATTTACGTTGAAGATATTTAATTTTATTTTTAATAATTGATTAATTTTAAAATAATAAGCATTAAAGCTTTGAAATTAATTCTAATTTAATAAGTTAATGTATTGTAATAATGTTTCAGAACATATTTCCTCGGAGTGAGAAGATATCTGCTAAAAGATGATGACTCCACCATACCGGCTGCTACGAAAAAATATTATAAGTAAGCATTTTATTCGCATTTTTTATCTTTTTGACATCGCATAAGTCAGTGCTTGGATGGGGGAATAGGATGATGATTTTCTTATTAAACTCTCTTCTGTCAATTCTTCTCCTGTAAACACCAGAAAAAACTATGGTATTTCCTTATCTCAATTAATGATTTCTTTTTTTGTCCAGTAGCAGCGCCCTTGAGGTGATTTTTCACAAAAACGGCGCTATACAAATTATCCAAATATTATTATTATTACAATATTAGGTATATTTCTCGTAAACTCATAAAATTTCTCATTATTCTTTTATCATATTCTCAGTTGACATTTTGCCTCTTTTATTTCATATTATCTGTCTCTTTCTCTCCGTTCCTTTGTTATAATTTAAATATTATTATTTTGTTTTCTTACTGTTCTTTTATTTTATTTTGTATTGTATTCTCCCTCAGTATGTACTCGTATGTGTATATATAACCACACACTGATTTTTTTGTTTAGTTTAATTTTGTACCCTGATGATGCTTAGATTAAGCAAAACCAGTGGGTCATTCAAATTAAAATAAAATCTGTGGTATTGTACAAAGTTATCATTTCATTTTCATTAAATATGTCAAACCACAAAGCGATTGCTTTCTACGAAAATATAAAAAATTATTGAGTATTTTATTAAATGTTTTTTCCTTGTTCCAGGTTGTACATACTGCACAGGACATTACAGTTCGCTTTCTTTCTTCTGACCCTTAAGGGGGTTCACAAAGCTGCACAACTAATTCATCGTATACGGGCCAAATAATAATATGTCTATGATCTACATGTAAATTAAGGAGAAAATCAAGACAATATTAGATTTATCTTTGTCATAATGACTGCCTTGAATTGAACTATACGCACTCAAGCCAAAAAAAACTATTTATAAGTTTAACGTCTACCAGGTTCGGACAAAGCATTAAAATGCTGGCAACCAACATATTGCTTTAAGAGCCTAAATCGTTAATTTATAATAAAAATAGCCCACACTATGTATTGGCCAGTCATTACATAAAAACAATTATTGGGTATACTAGTAACAGTGTTCAGTTTTATTACATTTGCTACCCGTAGGTAATCGTTGCTTTCGTTGGAAGTAATTGTTACTTTATATTTGTTACATATTTTAATTAATTTTGTTACTTCGTTATCGGGTAGTGGGTACCTACTATTAGATACAACTCGTTACATAATACTTTGATTAAATTTGACTACTTCAGTATTGGGTAGTGATGGATTCTACAAATAGTTACCGGGTAGCGGGTATTAAGGTTATGAATTAGGATTTTACATATAATATAGGTTAGGTACTTTGAATGTTTTTAAGAGATTTGTTTATGTTTACATGACAAATAACATATTATGATTACTTATTATCATTTAACTTTATACAAACAAACCAAATAAATTAGAGTGCAGGAGAAGACGTAAACGGATAATAGATTTGCATTAGCGATGGAAAAAACTTCAAAGTTTTATGAACGCTTCACAAACTACAAGTTCTTTAAAATTACCCTTTACGGTGAACGCTTCAATTGAAGTAACAGTTCAATCGAGGAACTGGAACCGATTCCTTGCCAAAAATAAAAAAAATTGAGGGGGGGGGGGTAATCGAAAAGAACTGAAACCAGTTCCTCGTTTTTAGACCCTACGAAACATTCGCGGTGTGAAGTGTGAACTGCCGCAAAGTTAAGTTGTTCTTTGTAGTCAAACTACAATTGAAGTGTGAACTGCCGCAAAATGAAGTAGTTCTTTGTAGTCGAACTACAATTGAAGTGTTCGCACACTGAGAAATGTGAGAAGTGTGAACTGCCACAAAATGAAGTAGTTCTTTGTAGTAGTTCACACAGAGCGGTTACAACGCTGGTTTGCATGTACATATTGAAGCATCTGGCATCAATCGCGGTTGCATAATATTATAATTATTTACACTTACAGTTGTTAGGCATATTTTTATATTATTTTTCATAAATATTTTCGATCGCTGAATGTTATAAATCACAAATAAAAATACTGTTTCCTACACATTTCTCTGATCACTAAATAGGATTACAAGTTTATATTCACGGCGCTATGTAAATCATCCAATTATTATTATGGTGTACGTAGCAAATAGTTAGGTAATGCCTTCAATTATGTATTATTAATGATGGTTTTACAAGGTAGTTCACTCCAAGAGCATTTTCTAATCCAAACAAAAAGTTTTTTTTTTGTCTCTGGCAGTACCGTTCCTAGAATGTTAGGCATATTATCTCTATGCTCTAGCGGGAGAAATAATAAGCAAGTAATCGGTACAAAAGTAATGACTACTTTTCTTTTTTAATAATCGTTACTTTGATTACATGGTTAGTTATGAATACAAAAGCAAAGAATGAATACTTTTCGTGCATCTCTATTGAATAGAGTCGAAGAAACATGAGTGAAGCTAATGAAACAGAAATAAATTGTCTGCTCATGAAATGAATAGAAAAAATATATTAATAATTGAAATAATCTTCAACACTAATATGAAACAGAAAAAATATAACAGCCAACGAGACCTTATAAGAAACCGGCATTTTAATCGATCTCATTCTTCATTTGAAAATCATTAACATCATTTATTTCAATTTTTCTTCCAATTTGGCTGCCATCTTTGTATGATATATAAAGCTCTGCCTGAGCACATATTATATACCTAGATGGTGTCTTGGATAAACAATTCATTTTTATTTTACAGAAGTTTTTTGACTTCTTACAAAGTAGATAAAGTTAAATTTTTTCTGTTTCATATTTACGTTGCAGATTGTTGATATTATTTAAATTATTAATATAAAAATAATAAGCATAAAAAAGCTTCAAAGTTAATTCTAATTTAATATAGACAAATTTTATGCTATGAAAGCATTATTGAAATATTTATTGTATAGGACAAACGCGTCGGATTCCCACCCAGGCGTCGTGCGTTCAATTCCTCTGGTGTCCAAGTTCTCCATCATTACACAAGCAACATCTTCCGCTTCTTATGATGCCAGTAGGAGTTTTTCAAATATTGTCAGATTATTCGTAACTCAGGAATGTTTGTCTTTCTTTTAAAAAAAAAAAATATGACATCTCAAAAATATATTTTAAATGTTGTTTTGAGTTACAAGTACATATTTCGACTTGAGTTAGAATAGTCAAATTCATAACAGCCGATGAGTTAGTTTTGTTTCCCATTTCAGAGGTCAGTAAATTGTAAGAACACATTTCTCTAGTGTAAATTAATAATTAATAAAGTAATGCAAGCATAAAAATTCTAATTTATTTACATCAACTCAAGGGAATTTGAGAAAAACGATATAATCTCATGTATATATGTACCTGGAAGAGTTATTATTGACAGGTTGGATCTATGTATAGTGTTTTATTCTTTTAAATGTCCCACCTCGATAGGAAGAAGGCACAGATACCTGAGGAGTTGGATACCATGTTGTGGAACCAGGAGACACGGCTAAACGCCCAATGACAACCCTGGTGAACTTCATCACAGGACTGGGCTACTGCCAAAGGAATCAGGTAAACATAAGAGATGAGATGAGAGCACAACGGCCCTATGACCTGACTGCTTATGGGAGCTATACAAATTGTCACTGTATTAATAATAATAAATTGTATGTGATTAAAACACAATAAAGTCATTGGTACTACGGCACCCCAATTGGGGAATGTTGTGAAATAGGGGAAGGGAATAGAAAGAGGGAAAGAAGAATTGCGAGGAGTTTGACAGCTTAATCATAACTAAAACCATTTAGAGGGTATTTCTGTACCTCTGAGTAAACAGTTAAGTAACTACTCGTCGAGGAACTTTAATCATAGAATTAATATGGCTGTAAAAATTTGACAAATGGCGTTTTCGGTGATGGCGAAACAGATGATATATGCTACTCGACGAGTAGGGCTAATTGACAGTTTACTCAGAGGTGGTAAAATACCCCCTAAATGCTCAATTTCTTCTAATTTCTGGATGGTGCTCTAATGCATAGTATCTTCAACTCTAAAAGATAATTTAAGCACACTTTTACTTTTGATGGTAGGTACATATTGTTATTATATAAAAACAAATATTATTTATAACTCAAAAAAGTTTATTTCAGTAAAAAGTACAAAATAAAAATGGACGGAATGAACCTAATCATTCTGAAATAATCAGATCTTATAAAATAACAAAACATTTCGTAAGAGATTTCTATTATTTCCAGACATGCAAAACAGTATGCATGTAGTACGCTTATAGAATGGTTTAAAATGATTATTGCTTTTTACTTTTTTAATTAGATTTTCATTATTTGGAAACTTGGCGCAATCCAGGATAGCTAAGATTTTAACTAATTTCAAAAATTCTGCCAAATTCTTTTTCGAAATAATAATTTTTTAAATTATCTAAATTTTAATTAATCATTATCCTGGTGGTTACAGTGCCGCCTCACAAACCCTCTTCAGAGCTATTTACAATATTATAAATGCTTTAAAATTATCATTTTCAAAGGCATAGTCAAGGCATGATAACTGATGTAATAAACAGATCAATGTTTTATGATAAAAACATTTTTACATAAAAAAACTACAATGCTTTCACTGCAGACATATTAAAAATTTATACAAATCAATATAATATTTAAAAGTCTTGGATTAAAATTACAAATACATTTTTATAAAATTTAATAATGCAACAGTATATAGCTTCATTAGAACCCCATTAATTCGAAAAAAAAACCATAATTGGAAATTTTTACTGAAAAACTTTCCCTGAAAAAAAATTCATAGATAAGCGATTTATAATTCAAAATTTATTTTGTTACATTTTATATCGTGATTCTGAATCTGACAGACCGACCGCACCGGTAAATCGATTTTCGGCAAAATTATAAAATAAAATTTTGAATTTGGGAATTCGTTAATTCGAAATTTGATTTTTCGTGGATTTCGAATTAAAAGGGTTATACTGTAATAAAATATAGAACTTAAAAATAAATATAAAATGGACGTAATATGTCATTAGACTATAAAATGAGAAATTTTAATCGTATTGCATGTTATTTTTTATTCCTTTTTAATGGACGGAAAATTAAATGTACAGTACATATAAATAAACGGAGATATTATTTTTAGATATAACATTGTTTCACTTTCGAGAAGGAAACCTTTTCTTAGCAAGTAAAGCAAAAAAGCATAACATATTTAAAATTAAATTAATGAGATTTTCATCCATTATTTCTTCCTACACAATCGACTTTACTGAATCATGTAGAAAAAAAAAGTCATACATTTCGTGCCAAATTATTTTATAAACTAGACTTACTTATCCAAAAGAGTAGTCAAAAATACAATTACATAATTGTTTAGATCCCCAGCTGGGAGCAGGACTATGGCACTCCCCAATATTGTGGAATGTTGTGAGAGGAAAGGAATGGGGAAAGAGAAGGGATAAACAAAGGTTGGGAGATCGTACCCACATCTAGTCACCAAAGAAAACTTCTATAAAATTTCAAACAGTCTTTGTCCTAAGGCACTTTGTAATGTGTAACGGAATGTGTATCTGGAATACGTAAGGTTTCCTTGTAGGCACGTTATTTGTAGAATATGTATGCACAAATTTATCCTATAATACTTAACTTAGATATGTTTTGTGAAGTCTTCAAGTATCGCAGACTCACTAAACCTGAAAAGAAGAAAAAATATAATAATCTAAAACATAAATACGAAACAGAAAATCCATAAAATAAAAAGACAATGGTCACAACCGAGACTCGAACTCGGATCCTCTACTCTATCCGGGAATAAAGCCTTAACCAATTCGGCCATTGGGACCTTATTAGACAGTGGCATTTTAATCAATCTCATATTTTCATTGAAAATTATGATTTTTTTTTTTTTTCTTCTGAATTTTGGCAGCCATCTTTGTAATGGATTCAAAACTCATCCCGAGTTTATAATTATCCAAGATAAATATAAACTAAAATATGAAAATAATTATCCAGGTATTCAATAAACTCGGATTGAGCTTTGAATACATTACAATGATGAATGCCAAAATTCAAAAGAAATTTTAAACATTTTTAATGAAAATATGAGATTGATTAAAACGCCAATTTTTAATAAGGTCCCAATGGTCGAATTGGTTAAGGCGTCGATCCCAGATAGAGTAGAGGATCCGAGTTCGAGTCTCGGTCGTGACTATTGTCTTTTTATTTTCATATTTGTGTTTTTAAACTAATATTTTTTAAATATTAACTCATTTGAAAATGATCTTCGATAAATTTTTGAAGTAATTATTCTGCCTACAGAGAGTATAATCATTCCTGATAGCAGTGGTACGTGTGTCGATCTCGGGCATGCCCATCCCACGGGTGTAGGCGAGTGCGTGGTGGAGACGTTGGTGCCATGGTGCAGAAAGATAAGCAAGCAAAGGGTACCTGTTTGTACGGGCAGTAGTATATGGGCTGGTGCCGGGCATGCTCATCCCACGGGCATCGTGGACACCGTGCTGTGGGGGGTGGTGGGCCGGGAGCCGGCCAGGGAGTGAGTGGTGGAAGCGTTAAGAGACGCCATTGTGCCCATCTGTAGAGTGAACAAAATTGTTAGTCCAATAAGAAGCAATAAAATATTAAACCTTTTTTAACAGTTCATGCTGCACTATTTTTTTTATAAATATCAAGAAGATAAATACGAGTGTTGATGGAAGAAAGAGTCAGGGATATTCCAGCAAGGTAGTTATAAAAACACACGCTAATTGCAATATAATTTCCACGTGGGTGAGTGATACATGCACAGAGCCGTTATCCGTTTGCATATATGTACAGGTTTCCAATGGTATCCGGAAAACATTAGTTCAAAATAAAATAAATTATTCTTAAGCTTTGTTATACATATTTATTCATAAGAAAACTATTATTTACCACAAATGTTTTTTTTTATTTATTAAAATGTTAATATAGTACAAAAAAATACATTTCTTGGTATATTATTCCCAAGGAGTTAAAAAAAAACTCATTCCGAGAAGGTCAAAATTATAAAATAAAAAGGAATAATATTTTTTACAAAGACCTACAAATTTTAAAAAGAGATTACATGTAGTTTCGAATAATTGGTAATGGAATTGGACATAGTTATGTAGAAAGCTTCCAAACCCCAAAAAGATGAAACTGAGAAAAAGGCGTTTGAAAATATGATAAAAAATCGTTATGAGTAATGGGCATTTGTTAAGTGAATATCAGTGTTTTTTTTCTTTATGAGCATTAATATAAAATAGGTAATTTATAATCAATCAATGTGTTTATTAAAAAAAATAAAACTTGTGTTATGCTACATTTTATAATGTTTTTAAACTTCAATTTAAGTCAAATATCTGCAATGTGCGTTAGTAAAAAAAATAATTACCAAAAATCTATTGCATTTGGAGTTTGTATGTTTTTTCAGCAGACATAAATCTCGTATTTATCTATAGGAAAACACATAAAACTCGATTTTGGCCAAATTGTAGGTTGAACGCTTTCTGCATAACTACGTCCAATTGATCTAGATCTTCAATATTCACCTGTTCATTTTTTACCCCCAAAACAACTTATGACACAAAAACTAAATACATACAGATTAGAGAAATATAATTAAGAGGTGAAAATATAATTAATGCTATTTAATATAAATTCTACATGTGAAATAATTCATAATATTTTATATTTCAAACGGTTCGTTTCGAACTCGCCACCCCAGAGTCCAGGGCCAAGGGAATTACCACTCTTCCACAAAGGTCGTATAGACCAAAATGATATTCACATTTTCAAGTCTAGCGGGTACCCTTGTTACACGCAGAGTAATATTTTTTCTTTTAACTTACTCTCAAATGCGCCAAGTCTTCCAGCTTGGTCAGATCGGACAGTTCGATATACAGACTGTAGACGAGCAGCCAGCCGTAGCCGCCCAGCACGATGAAGATGATCCAGCACAGCAGCATGATGACGTTGTAGCCGAAGATGTTGTCGTTGATGATGGCCGAAAAGATGAACGCCAACAGACGGAAGACTATGAAGATTGCGAACGTGTAGATCCACGGGACAATCTTCTTTTCATGCTCCTGGAATTTGGATAAGTAAAATAATGAAGGACTGACATTAATCATAATATTTGGATAATTTGTATAGGGCCATTTTTGTAAAAAATCACTTCAATCGTGAGATGATGTTATTGAAAGACAGTGTTACACATCTAAAATCGTCTAAACAATGTGAAGCGAATATCATTATCAGCCTTTTTTTTGATTGGCTTGGTAGGTGTGAAACTAATAAGTGATTCTCAAGAATGGGTACAATCTTTAAGGATGAACCATCGGCTTAGCTCGAGTTCCAAATACATACAATTTTAACTATTTATTCTATTTGAACAATATGGCAATTTGCCTTTTTTTGTTTAATTAATACTTCAAAGCTCCATAGCTCATGATGAATGGGTTGCCTGCTGAAAATAGTTACATTGACCAAAAATTCCCAGCAGAAAAACCTGCGCAAATTTCATGTTGTTGTGGAGACATACAGATTTTCCGCTATTTATTTAAAATTATGATAATAATCTATAAAAAATAATAAAGTTACAAAAGAACACAAAAAAAAATGTGTGCTTAAAAAGCTGTGCTGAAAAAGAAACAATAAGTTTATGTGTAATAATAAAACAGGACATGACAGAAAAAGCAATAAGGGCGGCGTCACGATTATACCTTGAATTTTCTCCTTCCAGTAGCAGTAGAGCACTGAGCATTCAAATAGTGGAATAAGATTCATTTAATTATGACTTAGAAATTCATTTTAAATACAGAGTAAAGCATTCAAGGGTTCTCGGTTACATAGATGGAAGACGGATGAAGCGAGTCAACCCCAAATCTATTGTAATCACATATACATAGATTTGAATTATTCTATATTTTTTAAAATATTTAAATATGTAATATCAATAATCAACAACACAAATATGAAACAGAAAAAGCCAGAAAATAAAATGACAATGATCACAACCGAGACACAAACTCGGATCCTCTACTCTATCCCGGAGTAACACTTCAATTCAGCCATTAGGACCTTATTAGAAACCGACATATTTAATTAATCTCATACTTATAGAGCTTTGTTTATCATTACAAAGATGTCAGTCAAAAATCGGAGGAAAAAATTGAAAAACTAATATTCTTCAATGAAAGTATGAGATCGATTAAAAATGACGGCTTCTAATAAGGTATCAATGGCTGAATTGGTTGAAGCGTTACTCCGGGATAGAGAAGAGGATCCGAGTTTGTGTCTCGGTTGTGACCATTGTCATTTTATTTTCTGACTTTTTCTGTTTCATATTTGTGTTGTTGATTATTGATATTATTTAAATATTTAAAAAATAGGCATTAATGCTTTAAAGTTAATTCCAATTTCAATATTTTATATTTGTACATCAATTTCAAAAGCTAAAGACATTCAATTAGTTTGAACAGTCGTAAGATATTAGTTTTTTGACAGTTTTTATCTATTTGCAGTCAATACGTTACTAGGTCCATCAATCAGCTACGATAATGTTCGACACTGAAATGTTTTCCAAAACCTCAGAAAAGAGATAAACATTGAAAATGTACAGAGAAATACATACACAAATGATTCCTTTCAATATTACAGCTGTGAAAATGTGAGAACGCAAACGAGATATGTATTCAAAGCTGCAATGCTATTATGCAATACATATGTGAATCAATGTTAATTTAAACAAAATTTGTTTTGACTTTAAAAAGATGATGGCATGTGGAATGTGCAGATAATGCAATCATCAAAGCAATGGATATTTTAAATTACGTATCAAATAAATAATGTAATGTACCTTTCGAAGTGCGTTAATTAGCATGATGCTCGTCACAAATACACAGCACGCGCCAACCATGGAAAACAGCGCAAACACGATGAGCGTATTCCGAACTGAAAACACAAAACTTCAATGAAAAGTAGTTCATTAACCAAATACAATTTTCAAGTGTTCTTAATTATTATGTCAACAATAGTGAAACTCTTTTATAAAGTTTTCCAAGGGACTGGAAAAAAAACTTCTTATGTGGGAACTTAATAAGACAATATTTTTCAATCCAAATCTCAAGTAAAGCCAGGTTAAAATAAATGAAAATCTTTTGCAATCATTTTCATAGAAAAAACAAATAGCATGGGCACATTATAGCGTTTAGTAAGCACCCTTGAGGTGATACATATTAGCAAAAATAGTGCTCTAGAATTTTTTGTTAATTTGTTCTTTATAGCACATATGTGTAAAGGATGATACATAATAGAATTTACCATGCATGTTTCCCACGTAGACGAACTCAAAGGAGATGACATAGTAGCCATAGTGCGTGGAGCCTGGTGCTGCCATGCTCAGACAGTAGATGTCAAACACGGACTCGGCAATCGTAAACAGCGACATAAACTGAAAAACAAAAATGTCACATTAAACAGGTCCCAAAGCTACTGTTTTATCTCAATCTTATATAAATATAAACATACATCATCGGCACTATAACCCGGGAAGAGTCTTGGCTGTCTCCTCTTCCCCTAGTTTATTATACCTAAGGCTATGGTGTTTACTTCTACATCATCTAGCCACCTAAGCTTAAGCCTTATGATGTTCAAAGTATCTGCGCCTTCGGAGATCATACAAGCACGCATTTGTTTTAAAAAGAGTGCACATCTGTTAATATACATGTGTTGTAAATGCGATGGAAAGGTAAAATATACGAGTTCAAGAAACCAGAATCTCCAGTCAATGAGGTATCATACGCAGTGTTCAGAAAAAACAAACTTACAACAGTGAAAAATCCTGTAAGAAGTGACCCTCGCTGAATATCCAGGACAAAGGCATCGTGCAGGATGGGCTTCTGGTACCATGGGATCCGAATGGATCTCATGGACTTGCTCGACTTAAGATTAGTCGAGGATCTGAAAAAAATTATCCATTTAGTATATTAGTGTGAGGGAAATTAAGTTAGTCGTGGAGCTCTGAATGTAATTTAGACCAAAGATGATCAAAAATAAAACAAAAGAAAAAGAAAGCTTAATAAAGCAGCAATCTATTTTTGAAGCAGCTAAAACCCTCCAATGGCGAGCTTTGAAACTGATATGAGCATTACTTTTAGAATTTTTAGGTTAGTGCAACTATTTTGAACTCGCAATGTCATTTCAATAATGAGCTACAGGGCTTTGACATAACCATTAAAAGTATGTCACAAATGCAATGTAAAGACAGTTGTAATCATAAAACCTAATAACGACTTTTTCAATAGTAGTCTTGACACAATCCGTATTCCTATGGACCGTTAAGTTTACTTGGCTACAGCTGATAACATGTTCACACAGCTTTGACGCTGCTTTCACAGACCTTAACCCTTTTACTCTCGAGGATTTTATTAGGATGTATGCTAATACGTACAGATCACTTTTACAAAAATCAAATAGGCTTGTTTATTGATTTTTACTAAATAAGTCTCAAATTAAAAACCAAATAAGTTTTATGCTTAGTAGGTTTATTTAAGATATTTAATTTTAAAAATTTTACTTTTTTACTTTAACTTGCGGCGACATTGCAAAAGCATATAGCATCTTCTGGGTCATATTTTTCAGTGTTTCGGTAAGAAAACAGAAACAAGGGCGAAGCCTAGTAGTAAATAAAAATAATTTTTCTCAATGAAAGGAAATTTGGGTAGGTGGGTACTTTATACAACAGTTTTATTTTTCAAATAATGGTACCATTATAGACAAATTCCATGTTTGAGAATGGCTTCCCTGTGAGTTTTTTTTTTTCTGATTTTAGATAAAGGTTCATTTTCTGCACTTGTTAATGTACAGTGATGTTCTCTAAAATAATTTTTAAAACGGAGGGTGAGTTTTTAATAAATCTAATCATTCTAAGGGTCATTGATTTGGAGATGTTTTTCAGAGGCCGTTTGCTGCTGTCTATACTTGTTTGAAAAACATAATTTCTTTATCAACGTATGCAGATCAAATAGTGTCAACCTTTCCAATGTGAAAAATGTATGCGAGACAATTCGTATTTAAAGTAACATCATTGAATAAGGTCAAAATCTGATGAGTACATTAGACATTGCTCAAATTTATACTATATTTGTGAAACATGGGCAAAATATGAAACTTGAGGCATTCTAAATGTACCTTACATTGTATTCGAGCCTGAGTCACACAAATTCCGCGAGCATAGAAATCATAACAATATTGTGCACTTTTTAGTTTTCATTATAAAAGCGATTAAATAATGAATAAACTTACTTTCCCGTATAGTGCGAATATACGGAGGGTGTCGACCTGTAGGTAGACGGTGTTTTCCTACCGTAATTCATGATTGCGAGCTGAAAAAATGAAAACAAAATAAATAGGTTACACCCACTAGGGCTGATTAGTCATATCAATAAAACAAAGATGCATTTATATCACAACAAACATAATTTTAATGTAAATATAAACTGTTTTAACTTGATTAAAATGAGATATTGCACTATCTTACTTCTTATAATTTTATATTTAATTCGTGAATGACATTTGTCGTTAGACAACAAGGCGTGGTGGTGTTTTCTTAAGTGATAAATATTTTAAAGTGTGGTCATATGAAAATTTTAGAAACACTCCTTTAGCAATAAATTACTAATGTTTAACCCATTTGGATGCGTAAAAAGACAAAGTCATCTGATTTTATTTCCCTTTTGGTGCGTAAATCGATTACAATAAAATAAAACAAGAGAAGTCGTTTAACTTCCGATGTACAAAAATATAATCTAATTTTTATTTAAAAAAATAAGCCATCGTTGTCGTGTATTATATTTTTTTGTGGCCGTTAACTTAACAGGGACGTTTTTTGGTGTGCACTTCCTAAAAATAACGGAACATGACAATTTAAAAAATATGTATATCATACCTTAATTTATATTTATTATAATAAATAAATGTTTGATTGAAATCAAACATTTATTGTTTAGTACAATTATTTTGGATTAGGAACTAAGGTTTTCTCTTTTGATCACCTATAAAACATTTATTTTAATTAAAATAAATATCCTCGAATATAAAAGAACGTACGTATCTAATAAAAAATATGCTTAGAGCAATAGTTACGGTTGGAGCCTTGTTCACTCTTTATGTCAAAATAAATTATGTCCTAATCCGGACCTACCTGGAAGTTAATTTGACAGATACAGAATTTTCTTATTATTGTCAGAAATGTCTAAATAAAAACATTAATAATTCACGTCAATTTCGAACTTGTGACAATTATTTTAGGTTTACCGCCAGCAAGCTTACACTCTCCGCAAGTCTAAAAGTGAATTCTGGTTATTTGTGTTAAAATTTAGCTGTTATTGCTAATGTCCGTATGGTGCCGTTAACGGTGCCATGGAATGATGGATAACATTGATATTGAAAATAATATTCAAACTGGAGATACTATTCTAAAGAATACAACCCAAGAACAAAGTCCTAATAATGAAGAAACGTCTGAAAACACCGTTCCTAAGCTACAAACTCGTCCTCTGATCAAAAGACTTTATGAAAAATCTAGTGAAGAGAGAAAAAAATTAAGTTCGAACGTTCCAAACAAAAGCAACAGTGATTCCAATAAGTCATTGGAAAAAGTGATAATTCTTCCTTTGGTTAAATGTAAAGTTGAATCAATTGAAGAAGCTCCAGAAAGCAGTCAATGTTCTTTAGCGGGAGATGGAGATAATAATAATGAAAACAGCCGACTAGAAATTAAAACAGAATGCGAAGACTTAGAAGCTAATATTAAGCAAGAACCCCCTGACTATCACTCGTCTGATGAATCGCAGGTAATAGCTTATTTTTTTTATATATATTGTTGACTTCAATGGTATTGTCCTAACTTCATTTTGCATGGTCATGGTCCACTGTCTATCCAACTAGTTATGGATGGCCTTCATATTGAAATACCTCTGTTTTTACCCCTTTGAATATTAAATGTCTCAGATCTAAAGCATCCCTCAACATTATTAATTCAAACCCCATAAAATCATTTCAGATTTCAGATTCTCACAACCAATAGTGTTATTTTGGTTGAATTTTTGCTTCCTCCTCCTTGAACCAACATTTCGCACAGCCTCTCAATGATGATGTACTCTGTACCCTGAGGAAGCTCAACAAGGCTTATTACTCCAAAAGTCAAATAACATCTAACAAAATCTCTTAACAGTAAAATGATTATATATTTAAGTACTTTTATATTAATTTCAGCCTCATGATGATGAAGACCCTGAATATGGTGTTGTTTCCCCCCCCAAAAAGTCTAAGCCCGCCCCGAAAGCCAGGAAGCGGAAGACCAAAAAGAAGTCAACTAAAGAAGCTAAAGAGGACTCCAGTGACCAGTCTCCCGTCAAAGAGTGGGAGGTGGAACTGGATATCCCGCAGGAGATAAAGATCGGAGTTCCAGACCGCAGGAGAACAGTGAAGCTCATATCGGAAGAAGAAGCTAGCAGGTGGATATCATTTTATGTTATTGTGATTATCATTATATGGACTCAATTATATTTAATCTCCATTCTGCTGTTACAAAATCATTTGAAAATTAACTTAATTTATAATATCCTATTTGAAAGTTGTCAATAATATATTTAAAACAACAATTTTTCTTCTCCACGATTTCCTCATTTGTGTTTTTTTTATGAATGCTTAGCTGCCCTCCACACTAGCAACTAAATTATGGTTAAAATTTGAGAATTCAAAACACTTAATCAAAGATCTACCCTCTAAATAGCACAAAAATAGAGCTCTGCTATCCTAACAAAAAAACATTTTATCATCGATTTCCATGTATTCATTTTATAGCATAGATCTTCGACTGAACCTTAGATTGTGCAATACTTTTCAAAGAAAAGCGCCCTCGAGGTGATATTTCGCAAAAAAGGCGCTATATAAATTAGTCCTTAATATATTTAGGAAATAACTGTAATGATAGTAATGGATAAAAAAATTAATCTTTAATGTCTGCGTACGCACAATGTCAAAATATTGTGTCAACTGTAACCATGTACAACTAATATATAGGAAAACATATTTGTTTGTCTATTTCATTGGGTGTACATGGCTACAACTCACACCATTTTAGACATTGTGTGTACACACATACTATTAGGTGTAAGAAAATATAAAAACATCGATTTGAAAAAAACTATTTCTTTAATAATATTTAATTTTATACAACGTTTAGTAAAAAGGATAATTTGATAGTTAATTGTTCATTACTCCTACAGTGACAAAGTGCAGTGGTTCGTATAAGATGTTATTATTTTTAAACACTTATTTTAAGGATTTTTTATTTGCGTTCTTAGTTCTTGTGTGGTGCCCGCTCAGGCGACAACTTCCGCTCCAGCACCAAGGAAAGAATTGAAGACCGAACTCGCATCATCGGACAGCGAAACCGATGTAGATTTCATTGATGAATTCAGCGACTCGGACTCTAACGCGTACACCGATTCAGATGATGAAGTACAGCTTCCCGTCAGCACAATCAAATGGGCATATAAGTTATCAACTCCTTTGAAACGAATACCGTTCATAAAACGACAAGGATTATTGGTCAATCTTGAAAATAAGAGACCGATGGATTTCTTCAGCTTATTTTTTGATGACTTATTTTGGCTTTCGACCGTTAAACAAATCAACGTCAATATCAATAAACTAAAAAAAGAATACCCCGGTTTAAGGAATGCCGAAGTAGTGACAATGTTTGAAATACACACATTCATGGGTGTGCTTTTTAAAATAGGTATCATCAGAATCCAAGAACTGGACATGTATTGGAGGGAGGTAAATGAGATGTTTAATTTGTCTTGGTTCCAAGAGCAAATGACCTACAAGCGTTTTACTTTGATTCTTCGCTGTCTCGAGTATGCTGATTCAGAATGCTTTCCCTCGTCACAAGATGCCCTTTCGAGCATGAGACCAATCATCGATTACTTCAACTCTAAAATGCAAGAAGTTTACTACCCCGGCAAAGAGCTGATCCTAAATCAAAGCTATTTGATATCGCGCAGACGTTTCTTTTCTCGAGATTTCTTAAACTGCCGACTGAAAAAATATGGCTTAAAGTTATACCATCTTACCGAGCCGAATGGTTTGAATTTAAAATTGGCTGTCACTACGATAAACGTCAGCAATTTTAATGCAAATCCAACAACACAAGTGGTCGCAAAGTATCTGCTAAAAGACCATCTAAATGCTGGTCACGCCGTTTATATGCACTACCATTTTACGAGCGTGGATTTGGCCCAACATTTTTTGCGAAATAACACATATTGTACCGGGATGCTGTGTAAAAATAGAGAGAATAATCCTGCAGAAGTCGCATTGGCAAAGCTAACCAAGGGCCAGTACAAAATACAATACGCAGACGGTATAACAGTGGGCAGATTCTACGACATTCTTTTTTTGTCCACTGAGTTCGATGGATCCATTGTGTCGACCACGAACAAAAGAGGGATCCTAAAGACTACACCGGACGCAGTCGTTAATTTCATGAAACACGTGGCAGCAATCGATCGCAACGAACAGATGCTTTCGTGCTATGCGTGTGCAAATAACAGGCTCCCCTGGAAGGTTAAAGTGTTCATTCACGTCCTTGAAATGTTGCTGCTCAACGCGTATCTTCTGTACAAGAAACAGATGGACAAGAATATAGAATTCTACGAGTTTCGAATGATGATTATCAAAAATCTAAGTATGGAGAAGAGGATTCAAAGACCGATGCGCGCAAATGAAAATAATTTGTGATTTTATTATAATATTTTAGGTTTATTGATTTAATACTCTGAAGTTGCCAATTATTCTAATAAATATTATTTGTGTATTATCAAAAAATACATATTGTTTGTACATGTATTCAATTAGCCTCAAAGGTAACATTAATTTATAAAGAAACATTGTGTAAGTTTGAACATGATCATTTTTACATTTATTTTTGTACAAGTACTGCGGAATTTTCATAATTTTAAATAAAGTTTTTTTTTCCATTAAATGTGTTTTATTCATCCTTCATTGTCCAGCTACTGAGTGCACAACCCTGTTTACAAGGAAATTTGGTTATATATATATACTGCAAATTTCTAGCCCGCGCTACTTATTTTTTTATTCATTTAAGATAACCTAATATCATCTTATCTTAAATCTTTGTGATCTAAGGTAACAAGAGTTTTATTTTTAACTGAAAATTTATAACAATAAACAAATAACATTTCGCATTTTAATTATTAAAAAAAACACCTTTTTTTATGTGAATACCGCACAAGAGTCCCACCTGTCCAGAGTCAGTGAGACTATGGCATCACCAATTGAGGTATGTTGTGGGGGGGAAGGGAATAAGATGGGAAAGAGGAAGGTTAAGAAAGTACCTGGCTATTCAGATCTGGTCACTAAACATGGCCATTGCTATTTCAAATAATGTTTCGATTCTTAACGGTGATCTTTCATCAGGATGATACTTGAGTATCTTATCTACCACTCTGGAACGGCCGGAAATACACAATATTTTATTTTATTTAGAATATGTGAAATAACACATAAATTAAATAAATTTTATTTGCACACTCCGGGCCTCGAACCCTCGACCTCCCAAATCTAGAATCTTAACCGCTCGGCCACGGAGGTTGTCAAATCAACTTCAGATCAAATAAAAAAAATGTGCGCAAGGCTGTCACAGAAGTGGTCAAATATAGCTCGAGTAACTTGCTCTTTTCATTTTCATTCTATGCATTTCCACAAATAAGTTCAAAGTGGATGTTACTTTTAGTATTGCTAAATAAGTGACCTGACCTTGGGTTAGGTTTAGCTCTAGTAAAAAAGCAGTCTGGCATCTTTTTAGTGGCTGCCATTAGTTTTTTACCCCCTTGTGAGTGGGTCTTAGTTCTATTTTTTCTTCATTCCCTCCCCTCATTCCATTTGCCTCACAACATTCCCTAATATTGGGGGTGCCGTAGTATCACTGGTTCCGGGTAGTTCAAACTATTTTGTGACCACTAAATATTGGCTATTTTCTTTTATGTTTGATGGTCTTCAATAAATGACAGACAGAAGGATGAAAGTGAAAAAGAGAAGTCTTCTACATTCTTTTTTAATTTTTAGAAAATGATCATGAATTCTAAGATCAATAGTACTAACGGTCATTTCCACTAAGTCCTACTTGTATTGGAAAGGGAGTAATCGGTTACCTGCTGTGAGTATTGGACTCGATCCGTCTAACAGCTAGCTGAGCGTCCTAGTACTCAATAGTACTTTAACCCTTAAAATGTGTAAATCAACTTTGATACATGTTCTCTATAAAGACTTCCGTTGAATGGGTAAACCGACCAAAACCACCCAATACGTATTTGAGTGTAACTGTATTATTGGTAAAAGGAATGGAAAAACCATTGTTTTTGTTTGACGTGTCTAAACGGTTAAGAGTTATGTCTGCTACCACCTTGGAGAACGATATAAGGAGGTATAGCTAAATATTTTTACCTAACCTGTACAAACTTGTGATAAATCACTTTCTCTAGTTTTTTACATCGTAAACCGTTAGAGAGAAAGAGACAAGACAAGTTCTCAAAGAATATAGCACCACCATTCGGTATGTAAGCATGCTCTCCGTCTCTCGCGTCTCCGGTGACTCTGCCCACTACGTTTTGATATGTTCATAACTGGACATAACTCAACGGTTTTTTAGGTTATACGCCATATTTTGTTTATAACAATACTTTGAAAAAGTGGTTGTACAAATAAAAAAAAACATTATGTCGACATTTGCTATGAACAGATGTATAAATACCCTAGCCCTAGTCCTAGCCATGCCCAGGTCTAGCCAAGTCAGGCAAAAAACATCAATACTTACTACATAAGCACTCCCTCCTGTATGTTATTGCTCTGAGGCTACTACCAATGCTTTCTCCATATATTACTGTGTGTACAACTAAATATTATTCTTAATTTCCCGTTAGATTGCCCATCTTAATACCAGTGTCTCGCAGGATAAAGAATGAGCCTGGCACGGAGATCAGGCGCCGAAATAGGAAGATCTTCCCCTGCAAGCAATGCTCTGAGCTGTTCACCGTCCACGCTGACTTGAGAGCGCATATCATCACACATCAGGTTGAGACACGGTGAGAATGAACCCTCAACTAAAGAAATTTGATAAAGAATTATTTTTAATTCTCCAAACGATGAAAACCTACAATTACAAGCGACCAAGCGCTATCACGTTCCTTGGCACTTAAATGGTTAGTGGGGTCTCCACTGATTCTATGAGCCTAATTTTTAATTTGATGTTTTCTCTTTAGCCACAAATGCGCGTTATGCAGCAAATGCTTCACGAGAGCACATGACCTAACATTGCACAGACGCGTACACTCTGGGGAGAAGCCCTACCCGTGTACGCACTGCGAGAAAAGATTCACACAGAAGATTAACATGGTGAGTTGCTTGATAATTACATACATTTCAAATTGTAAGCGTAAAAGTTGTGCATTACTGCTTTAAAAGAATCATTGCCGGAAAGGCAAAAAGATTGAAGCGTTATTTTAGAAAGTTTACACCAGAGCACTATAATTTATTTTTTTTGTTTTTGTTTTTTCAATACCTGGTTTGATTTTTGAAAAAAAGTTAACTCAGGTAACTCAATGCTCTCACTGAGTCACCTGAAGCGACAAAAAGCTAAAAAAGTCCCAAACTTGTTGTCACTTGAGTCAAGCCTTCTCCCAAATGGTAAATACATGGCCTGTTCAAAAGAAAAGGTGAATTTTGAATTTTCGCAGGCTGTTTATAAGTGGTACAAGCGCTTTACAGAAGGCCGAGAAGATGTTAATGACGATGAGCGTCCTGAAGTTGTGGAAAAACAAATCATAGATTTTATTCTTTGATCCATTTTTTTCAAAAGTAACAAATCGAAGAACACACAAAAACGTGACTAACCTTTCCAGTTGTCAAAAACAAACCACCAATCCAAAATGGCTGATAATGCTAACATATGATAAACATATGTTTACCAACATAACAACAAGAAAAAAATCGATAATCAAATGTACACAGCACACGAAAACTCAAAATTCACCTTTTTTTTTTAACAGGCCTCGTATATAATATATATTGGATGGCTGAGTCACAAAAGTCTTCAGAATCAAACGAGAGTCAGAGCATTCGATGCAGAAAAAAATAACTGATCAAAACTGCATATTCAACTCATTTTTGACCAAAGTGTCGCTTAAGCCCTTTTTCCTTTCTAGTGACGATATTGATTTCTCTTACAGTCAAGTAAATAAAACCTACGTAAAGTGCCGTGCATTTGGTTGATTGGTTTTTAACGCTTTTTAATGATTTTATAGCTCTCAATAAAAAATTGCGTATTGTTTATTCCAGCTGCGCCACATACGGATACACACGCACGAGCGCCCCTTTGCCTGCCCCATGTGTGGGGAGGGCTACATCGACCAGGGAGAGTTGGCCAAGCACGTGCGTCTTCACACGGGCACGCTACCCTACTTCTGCAATATCTGCAAAGAGAGGTCAGCACCCTGTGCCGGATTTATCTTCACTTGGACCTACAAACTTCGCTTACAGAAGGAACCTTTGATGTCTATTTTAAACAGAGACCTACTAATTTTGTCTATTTAGTTTATTAGTAAATCTGTTAGTTTGCTTAAGGTTTAGATTCCTCGAGCCAGTCTGTTCCTCGGAAATTCTCATTCTACTAGGTGAAGATTACTTTCTTGAAAAAAAATGGGTACGAATCTAAGTGACGCTAAAATCTTATAGGTAGGAGTAGGGCTCTCCAAGGGTTTTAACGCTGATGATGATGTTTATTATTATTGACCGGTCAGTGACTGAGTAGACAAACGCGTTGGATTCCCACCCGGGCATTGTAGGTTCAATTCCTATGCTAGCTAAGTCCTCCATCATTGCACGAGCAACATCTTCCGCTTATTATGGTGGTAGTAGATTAAGCCTCCTTGGTTGAGTGGTAAGACGCTCGACTACGAATCCAAAGGTCGCGGGTTCAAACCCGGCTTGCGCCAATAACTTTTATTTAATTAATATGTGTCAACACATTTAATTCATATAAAATAATATGAAGTATATTTGCGGCACGCTCCAAGTGGTAGATAATTTAAGTATCACCCTGGTGAAATACCACCATTCAGAATCGAAACTTTGCTTGAAATAGCTTTAACCGTGTTTGGTGACCAAATTTGAATAGCCAGGTAATTCCCGACCTTCCTCTTCCCCATCTCCTTCCCTTCCCCACTACCTTCAGCCTCACAACATATCCCAATTAGGGGTGCCATAGTCTCACTGGCTCTAGACTGTTGGGAAAAGTTGCGACTTGTGTGGTATTCACTATGAAAAAAAGTTGTTAAAATATAAATTTACAAATAGTAGGAGTATTTCAAATATTGTCAGGTTATTCGTAACCCGGCAATGTTTGTCTTTCTTTTTAAAATAAAAATAAAAATATGTATGTTATTTGCAGGTTCGCATCGCAGGACGAGGTTCACACCCACAGCATGGAGGAGCACGGCACCACTAAAGGTGTGCAGGCGTGCGCCGTGAGCGGGGCCATCTTTCCCGACCGGGCCAGCAAGAAGGAGCACCTGGTGGCCGTGCACTCGGAGATCAGGCCCTTCCAGTGCGACGACTGCGGGAAGAGGTGACTAACCACATAAAAACGAATGCGAAACATGTTGTACTCCCGCAACTATACCGCCATACGTCTAAATATCTCAAACTGGGATAATGGACTTTGGAGTGTTTTTACACCCACTTTTTTTAATTTAAATTCTGCTAAACTGTCTTAGTACACAAAACTCTAAACATTAGATATAATTTTTATTCATGCTTTCAAATTGTAATACATACACATTGAAAATCTTGATTCATGTTTGTATTATGTATATCCAAATATGTACATAACGAAAATTCAAAACATAAAAGTCCATTTTTCCCCAATTAGATATATTTTGACTTACGGCAGTGTAGTTGCGGGCTTACGATGTATGTGCATGGCGTATATAATATCCATCTTCAAACATAAATACCAGTATTTTTTTTATTTTTTTTTAAAGTTCGTTTTCATAGTTAAATTAATTCTTAAAGTTAGAATTTTTTAAACGCCGCCAAAACGGCAGTATCTCAGAGGTAGGGAGCGAGGGGGTGCGTGACGTCTTCTGTACCGTCAGAAGGGCATTACACGGTATATTTATCTTTGACATCGCAAACTGTCGTCATCCAGTTGTCAGTCGCGTATTTTGTTAGCTTGTGTTTTTTCTTCAATTTTACCGCTTTTAATTTAAAAAAACCTTCTAAAATGTCAGGAGATAATACGTATTACTATTGCATCGTACTGATGTGTAAAAATACAAGCATTACTGCAATTTATCATCATTCCAAGAAATGAAGTTTTATGTAAAAAATGGTGTAACGCCATGAAGGCGGCATTACATCATACGTAAATGGTACATTTGTCGTAGGAGTTCGTTCGACTAATCATGAAGCGTTTCTATTTTATGGTGTTTTAACCAATTTTCAAGAAGCATTTATTAATTCTAAGAATAATAATATGGAAATATATATAGTACACGATCTACATGCACATATTTTTTTAAAGTCATAATATTTTTCACTCAACTTCCTTATTCTGACAATAGTATATTCATAAAACCTCAAGTGGACCTGGGCATGTGGCCCGACTTACAGATGGGAATCACATTATCATCGGAGCAACCCGTCTAGAGCCAGTGGGACCATGGCATCCCCAATCGGGTTATGTTGTGAGGTTGAAAGTAGTAGGGAAGGGAAGGAGATGGGGAAGAGGAAGGTTGGGAATTACCTGGCTATTCAGATCTGGTCACCAAACACGGCTAAAGCCATTTCAAGCAACGTTTTGATTCTGAATGGTGGTCTTTCACCAGGGCGATACTTAGATCATCTATCACTCTGGAATGTGCCGCAAATATATTATTTATTATTTTTATGTGAAGTAAATGTGTCATAACACATATTAAACCTGCGACTTCTGGATTCGTAGTCGAGCTTCTTACCACTCGACCACGGAGACCGTCGGAGGTGTCTGTGGTTGGGAAAGAGTACCAGAGGTCATCCACAGATGAGATGGGCTGATGATTTGAAAAGAATTGGAAGCTTTGGATGGGTGAGAGCCCCCAAGAACTGGCAAAATCTGGAAAATTTTCGGGGTGACCTAGGTCCAAAGCTGGACGCCAGAAAGCTCATGAAGAATAATAAAATAATATTTTCATATTATGTCGATTAACTGATTAATTGATTGATACCCGATAACCTAACTACTAATTTCTACCCGTGTGCCATTGCAGTTTTAAGCTGAAGGCGCACCTAATCAATCACATGTCCGTGCACACTGGTTTCCGCGCACACTGGTGCCCCGTGTGCGGAAAGTCCTTCAGCGGCGAGTCGGGGCGCAAGCTGCACATGATGCGCCACGCCGGCGTGCGGCCCTTTGCTTGCCGCACGTGCGCGCGCGCCTTCCACAGCCGAGGGCTCCTGGCACGCCACGAGCGAGCGCACTCGCAACAACGCCCCTACACGTGCCCCACATGCGGCTTGACGTTCAAATCATCCGATTCAAGACACCGCCACCAAAAGGTACAATAATTTACATTTACAACATGCACGACGGATAACAGCAGCCACTGAACAGAAAACCCCTAGAAGTGTGATCTATACTAGATCCCAGACAGACCAATGGAATTGATTACGCTTATAATGATGAGAGTAGAAGTTTTTCAAACATCATCAGGTTTTTCATAACCATTCAAAATAATTATTTAACTAACCAAGTAGTTAAATTTCACAAGGGTGGGCAGAAGGATATACTGCCACACAACTTTGTCTTGGCACATACTCCTTGATTGATATTCATACCATATCAATAAGCTCTCTTGCGGAACAATATCGGCACTGAGCGGAACCGGACGTTGGTGTGAATCAGGCTTTATGTTTTTAAATTAGGATGGTTAAGTGGAAAGTAGATGGTTGGCAGTGATGGTATAAAATCCGTTATGTATATCGTCTCTGGAAAGGCAAAAGGGCTTAAGCGACACTTTGGTCAAAAATGAGTTAAATATGCAGTTTTGATCAGTTTTTTTTTCTGAATCGAAAGCCCTGACTCTCGTTTGATTCTGAATACTTTTGTGGCCCTTCAGCCATCTAAAATATATTTACCATTTGGGAGAAGGCCTGACTCAAGCAACACAACTTTGGGATTTTTTCAGTTTTTTGTCGCTTCAGGTAACTCAGCGAGGGCATTGAGTTACTTGAGTTCACTTTTTTTTTTAAATCCAACTAGGTACTTGAAGACGTATGAATTTTATTGTTGAACAAAAAATCTTTTAAGAGCTCTGGTGTAAACTTTCAAAAATGGCGCTTCAGCCCTTTTGCTGTTCCGGTGACGATATGTTCATTTATACCCAGTGTCAAGAAAAACGTTATGTGTAGAAGCAAGTGAAGGGTTAAAATCTAAAAAAACAAATTATTTTTTTTATTTCTGTAGTTATTAGGAGCGTTTTACCAGATTTCATAAAATATTATGTACAAGCAAAAAAGCTAAGTTATGAATGCAGTTCTGCAGAGTTGTTCTGGGCTACAGCACGCTTGGTGAAGATTGCCCTGATGATAGCCAACCTCCCATAGGGAAGGGAAACAGATGAAGAAGACAAAAAGTCATCAGCTGCCACAGTTCTCATTAAATTTACCACATTTAACTCGCAGATTACCAAAATCCCTAAATTGTAAACTGTTCCATATTTCCAGATAGTACATCAGCGAGCCCTCCACGAATTCAAGTGCGAGTTTGCCGGCTGTTCTTCCACCTATTCGGTGAAGAGCAACATGCACCGCCACATGCGCAGCTACCACTACGGCATGAAGCCCTTCCAGTGCTCCATCTGCAGTGGCCGCTTCACCAGCAACTCCTCGCTGGCCAGCCACACCAAGGCCAAGCACACGGCCGTCCGGGACCACCACTGCCAGCTGTGCCCGCACAAGTTCATAGACCTCAAGTCCCTCAAAAGGCACACTAGGATCAAGCACTCCAAGCAGAATAGCTAGTAGTGATTAATGCATAAAATCTATACTAATATCCCTCTTCTATAGATTTGTAATGAAATTAATATTTAGAACCTTTTTCTAAATGTGAATACTGCACCAGATTCTTAACTGTCTGAAGTCAGTGGGACTATGGCATCCCCAATCGGGTTATGTTGTGAGGCTGAAAGGGGTGGGAGGGGAAGAGATTGGGAAGAGGAAGGTTAGAAATTACCTGTTACCTACACGGCTAAGGTCATTTTAAGCAACTTTTTTATTCTGAATGGTGGTCTTTCACCAGGGTGATGCAGAGAATATTTACCACCCGGAGAGAAAGCCTATTTGATGGAGGTTCCTTGAGTGTGTGTGAAGAATAAAAAATTATGTTTATAAAATACTGTCTCTAACGATGCCTTATTTTGGAAAGGACGTCACTGTATTTTAATAGATTTTATTTATTTATTAAATGAAATTAAATGCCCCTGCGGCATAACGGCATAACTTCCAATTTCACTACACATTCTCACTTCCCGTGAAAATTATCCTCAAACCCTCACCGAGAGAGGATGACATAATTTAGTAACGGGTACGGGTATTTAAATTTCTATGTTTTTTTTTTGTGCGCTATCCTTGCCGAAGAAGAAAGACTTCAAAGAAAGTTGACACAAAACATTAAACAGTATGTGCAAAAATAATTTCAAAAATGATTTGTTAAAACAGCATCATTTGCAGCCATGTACTAAAGACTGTTTCCATACAAACCTTCAGACTGTTCGTTTTCCTATTGGTCCATACCTTAATACAGCTCGACATGGATAACTCTGCATTGCGGCCAAAGGTTGAACTAACAAACGAACAAACATTTTTTTAAGTCCATAGATGTTTTTGTATCCTCAAAATCTACACTAGCGATGTCACCGACTGCAAAATTATCTGTGTCAAGCTGTACAACTGACAATAATGGCCAGTATCGCAAGCAATAAAAAATATTTAATGGGTTACAAAATTCAAGCAAAACCCTTTTTATTTTTATCTATGTATTGTTTTCTTTTTTAATAAAACTTCACAATATTTACATATTCATGCATATTAAAGAATGCACTTTATATAAAAAGGATAAAGAAAAAATACCGTAGATCCTTCCTGTTTGTGGTGTAACAATTATTTGACATCACAAAACAATGTAAAATTCAATTCAAAATTAAGTTTGAAGATTTAAATCTAATGAAAAGGGTCACAAAATTTTATTTTTATCAGTTGATTAAGATTTATATTTGTTTACACTTACGATTCTCAATTAATGCAACAATATATACAAAAAAAATCATTTCTATTCAATACTTTATTTGTGTGAAAAGTACCACAAAACGATAAACATCTGTTCTGATGCTTTTATTGATTGCTAAAATCATTATTTCTCTAATTAATTTCCCATGAGCTATAAAAATTATTTCTCTATTTAATTTCGCATAAACTAAATATTCCGTGAAGCGCATAATTAATGTTGCAGTAATCGTCTAGTTTGATTAATTTTTCAACTGTCCTTAGAAGGATAAATAAAAAATATCAAGTCATTGATTAATGAATTACATTTTTTTATTTCTCGTTGACTGTTTTTATTCATTTTTCAAAATTTTTAGCAAACTATATTGTAAAATGTTTTAAATGTTTTCTTGCAATAATAGGCAAAGCATAATATAATAGTATTAATTAAAAAGAATTGCATTGTTTTAGTCATAAGCTAAATGAATGTTAGTAGAAAATTATTTCAAACATTGAAATTGTTCACATTTGATGTCACAAAATAATAAAATAGTATTTATAAAATTGGAGTAATAATTAAATGTAATAAAGAGTTTTATAAATTATTGTTAAGGTAAATAACATGACAAAAGTTTTTTTACAAATTTAAAAAAAATTTAGTCATTAGAAGATTATTTAGTTGGTAGTTTTTGTACATAATATATTATGCACCAATAATATTGTTATTGATACATCGTATCAAACAAATCTTTTAATTTATTCCGGCGAGTACTGGATTCAATAGGAATGCCTTGAATACTGATATATTACGGGTCAATTATTTAGTCTTGGCATGTTATCGATGTATTGCGCACTTGAGGTAAAATATCACAAAACTGCGCTACCTATATAAAAGCAATGTTATTATTATTATACGCCATTGTATGTGTGAAAGCTTCGTATGCAAGAAAGAGACAAAGTCATAAAACCGCTTCTAGCTAGAAAGTAATGCAAGAACACAATGTAGGTACACAACGGTTGTCTGCTTAGCAACGTTTGGCTAGTATAGCTAGAGCAGTTGTTTTCAGTCATGCTTTTAATTATTCAAAGCTTACTTCATAGCTTTCTATGTAAGTACATTATATTTTTCAAAATCGTGTTGTCTTGCAAAACTATCACAATAACAGTGCCATGAAAAAAAAATTGACCTGTACGCATAAAATACCTTGAACGAAGTATAATTTATACTAACAATCAAAGTATAATATATGGCCGTCAGATGTCGCAAATATGTCCATTTTTTTTTTAAATACTGTAACATTAGCGGGAACTGACAAAGAGACGAGATCGGTAAAGAATGACTCCAACCATACATATGACAAAAATACATTTTTAGAATTTAGATTTTTTTTCGTGGTTTTTATAAATTAGTTGTTCTGAAAATTGTAATTTAAAATTAAAAACACAATTTGTTTTGTGAAAAAACAAAATATTTTTACACATTTTCAAAATTTTACTAGGACATTTTAAAACTATCAAGATCACAGTGGTCGGAGTATATTTATAACTGTATGTTTAAATTTAATATTATGTCATGTTTTATTTTAAAGTAAATTTACGATTCTGTTGATAATATTTGTTTTTATTATATTCTGTTCTTCAAAATTTTGTTACAAAAAGAGTTTTCATGATAATTTATACGAAAACTACAAAAAAGCTTTCCTTACAGAGGAGTAAAGTAACAGATTTGCAGACATTATTTATGTTAGGCATGTTAATATTTTTTATCAGAAAATAGGGAGATATTTATTTTAAAGAAAATTTAAGACATACCAAATATATTTAGCAATAATAATAAATTATTTATGTGATGGGTATGTTTTGAATAATGTACATATTTAGCAGGGATTTACTATTTAATTTTTTAATTTACATAATTATGTTAATTATTATGTAGCAATTTCTTTAATGTAGACAAATTTTAACACATTGTTAGTCTTATTCACAGGAAAAATATAGTAAAAATTAATTAAAAAAATATTTTTATTATATTACATGCCATTCCTTGGAATATTGTTTATTGAAATCAAAGCTGTTATTACAGAAAAATATGTTTTAATGTTTTTTTTGTCAAGTTATAGAATTTTAATGATGTTAATAAATAATAATGAATAAATGCTGTTTCCCTTTTATTGTATTCTCCGATGGGAAGGTTCTTAGACAAAATTTGTCAATCACTGTTCTCGAAGCCTTTGATGTACAAATAGGGCCTTGAGGACTCCGAATTGTGTAAATGCAGACAAATGGAAACAACAGAACACATCGTAGAAGAATATCCCCTTCACCAGTATACCGGAGGCACATCTATCTTGAATCAAGCGACTCCCGAACGACCTCAGCAAACTGTTTTAATAACCTCAGTATCCCACTATGACCTCTACCAACTCTCTCACCACACGAAGAAGAATGCAGGCATACTCGCTTTACACAATATTGTGTGCAAATAGTATTGTCATTGGGTGTTTGTTGAAGAGTTGAGTGGCTACCAGTAGACAAGGGCAAACTGCTGATAGCTTAGTTATGACCTCTCCTTATTTCTCAAAAACAGCGCATTCAACAGAAAGACAGAATAAAGCGTATGTAGTAAGTAAAATTACCATAACCATAAGTGCAGTATTTTACAGACTCTGTCGATGTCACAACATGAGGGACAATCGAGAAGAAATAAACATGTATCACAATCATACAAACTGTAAAACACATTGTAGAATATCCACACCACGAGTTTCGTCACTTCATTGGTCTTTTTTTTTGCTCAGTTGAACTAAGCTATGTATGTACCAAAATACTGAAAAAAACTAAACTATAAAGTTATCTACTTATACCGAATGAATTAAAAATAATAAAGAAGAATAGCTAAATCTTTTAAATGAAATAACTAATATAGGTACCTAACTTACCTTGCGGAAAGAATATTAAAATGCTTATTGGAAATGGTAACAACGTAACCAGCGACCGCGATTTTAATAATAACAACAATGCCTAGGGGATGCACAGTAAAGATGGTCGATATTCTTGTCCCGGTTAGAAGGAGCTGGTTCTTAGCCGGTCATTGGAACCGTCGATATTATTTCTCCGAGGATCCGGTTCCTTTTTTTTGGCAAATGAAAATCGATATCATTTGTCTGAGGACCTGGTTCTGGCCATTAAATGCTTTTTGGCTTAAAAGGTCCTTTTCACGAGTTCCACAGTTGCAGTGCTTTTCGCTTTCAGGGAATCGCTGGTAACCCCCCCCTTGAAATAAAAATTTTGGCAAGGAATCAAAAAAACTTCTTTGTGTAACTTTTCTGGCACCAGGAACCGGTTCCAAAAAGAACTGGATAAATAACCGGTTCCTAGCCAGTCACTGGAACCGCAGGTACACCCAATTTTCGATATTAACCATCCCTAATTTTTATTGGTAAAATACGCCAAAAAATGTGGAACGCTTCACGATTTTGCGTGTCATCCCGGTGAAGGAGCCATGCTAATCTTCTCTGTATTGTTCCAATTTTAGTATAAGTACTGCCTAAGCAAGTGCACTGTTTATAAAATAAATTTAAATTAGAATAGGAATCAGGAGTACATAAATTTTAAAAAGATTAATTAATTAGTTTTGTCTACTCAACAATAGATGTCGTTACATACTATTAATTATAAAGACTACAAAATTACTTTCACACATTTTATTCTCAGGGACTAGGAGCACATAAATCAAAGAAGCATAATAAATTAGTTTGGTCTACTCAACAATAGATGTCGTTACATGTAAATATAATGACTATAAAATAAATTTCTCACATTTGAATCTCAGGGATCAGGAGCACATAAATCAAAGAAGCTTAATGAATTAGTTTTGTCTACTCAACAATAGATGTCGTTACATATTAATAATTATAAAGACTACAAAATTAATTTCACACATTTTATTCTCAGGGATCAGGAGCACATAAATCAAAGAAGCTTAATGAATAAGTTTCGTCTACTCAACAATAGATGTCGTTACATGTAAATATAAAGACTATAAAATAAATTTCTCACATTTGAATCTCAGGGACCAGGAACATATATATATTTTAAGATTATTTAAATTTTAGTAAAGTTTAGAGAGACTGCATTTGTATGTTAGGATATGAAGGTAAAATCAGATTTTTACGTTTTCAAAGTTTATTAAATATGCACTTAGTTATATTAACATCCATAATAACAGATAAACTTTAAATAAAAGTTGTTTCAAACATTTAGATTGCAATATCTGAAAGCTGTGGGGACTTTTGTCTTGAAGGGCCTGGTATCAGAAGTCCAGTATGTTGTTGCAAAATATTGGCATTTTGAAAAGGCCAACCTGCGCATTTGTCTTTTGAAGTCAAAGATGAGTTAGCATTACATATTTTAATGCTGTTAGTTTCAATGGACCTTACAATAATGTTCAGGATGTCAACAGTAGAGCAGCCACTAATAATCCAAGCAACATCTGTCACTTCTACAACTTGTTCTTGTGTTCAACAGCTCGATTGTGAAATAATTTGTCAGCCTTCGTTTCCAGCCTTTTTGTTTGAGTCTTCTACTAAAAAAAAGTTCCGTCTTCACTTCTTCAATAGATCCGTTAGCATTTGATGAAATATTTGAGTGAAGTATTCTAATCCTTTTTAGAAGCAAACTACCGCTTCCCTTCATACGCTGATATATTATGCATTAGTCTCAAATCGTGTATTTCGAATTTATAAAACAAAAAGTAAATCCTGGTAACCTAGCCGGGCGCGCTGTTGTGAGTCACATGACCGGGCGCGCTCCGCACTGAGTGAGGGATCTCAAAACTCCAATCTCTTCATCAAAATGTTTGTCATCTATACATGGAAATTGATTATTCCAGAAGGATAAAGTTATTTTGTATGGATTCACATATATTTCAACAGTCATAAAATCCAACGTGCGGTATAATGTTCTATAAAATTAATTTTAAAAAAATACATCCATCTCAGTAGCAGTGTCTCTAGCGGCTTGTTTAGGACCTGGGAAAACTTTTATTATATTCTTAGCTCCTGTAATGCTACTTGTTTGCTGCAACAAATCGTTTCTAAATCTTTACCAATGAAAAACGTACAATCGCCATCTAATTTAGAACTAGCTGTTATGTCCATAGCATCTTCAATTTCCGATTTGGCTGATAGATCTACTTTGGTTTCATCAGACTGTCGTTCCATCGATTTATCTTCAAATTCATTTTCAATGTCTGAATCATCTATAGAATGTCTCCTTCATGCTCCTCATCAGACAGCTCAATTGCAATTTTTTTCATTTTCAAAAAATCGCTAGCTTTCACGATTTTTATAAGTGTATTACAATTTGAAAGTACAAATAATAATATTATTTAGTATTCTTAAAAAGCATTTAATTTTTGGCTTGCCATATTTATGAATAAAACAGATAAACTTTGTTTAAAACCACTTTTATTTTCAATATATAATATATATGATTTCTAAGATGTTTAAAAAACAATAATTTTTTCAGAGTTTGCCAATCACTTCATTGCTACTGAGCATACTTTTAATAGGGATACAGGGGTTAAAATTCTTCACCGTAGTAATAAAAGGAAAAAATTAGATAACTTAGAAGTATTAGAAATTAGGAAATCTTTAAATAGTAAATGTCGTATTTTGAATAACCAAATTAATTTATCTTATACTCCTATCCTAGATATATTTCCAGTAAGCTGCTGTTATTCCCATAATCCTCTCAATTACCCCTTCTCTTTCCCATTTCTAACACCTAAATATGTATATATATCTCAGTATTTAAGGTTAATTTTAATATTGTCCTGAAGATGGAAGGGTGCTTCCGAAACCGGTTGACAAAATATTGAAAATAACAAAGTTTATCTGTTTTATTTATATTATCTAGTGTTTGGAGCTCTAAATAACTATGCACTAGACAGTATAGCAGAATTATCCCAGTATGACATATTTTTCTCATAAGAACTTAATTTACTATCACCATCGATGCTGATTTGAACAGTGAACTCGACAGAATGTTAGATATTATTTAATTATTCACAGATGTTATGCTGGGGCCTCTAGGGGAAAGAGAGAGTATTTTCATTTGGATATTGTTTTTATTTTGGATTGGACTTTGAAAGATTGAAATAAAACGCAAGTAAATTTTGTATGCAATAAATTTCACATTTATTGTATGTAATAAATATCTTTTTGATTAACATTAGACAGAGGATTTACATTTAGAAGTAAGGTCTTCACACAGATTTATTTTTTTCAAATAAATAATGATAAATGCACATAGAACTATTGAGATTTCAGGTCAGACTATTAGAGACAAAGATATAGAATACGTAGAAAACCACCTATTTATGTAGTCAATATTTCCGATTCATAGACAAAGCCTGCTTTTGACTGTTTGCTGGTTGGGAAGGTAATTTTTTCCCACCGGCGATTAATGAATCAATCAGCCTAAAAAGCGAAAAGAAAAAGTTTACAATCATAGAGGTAGAAACACTGCATTCCAACCAATTATACTGCAATTTAATTATTTAATAATAATGCAGTGCAACAAATATATATAAATGGGTAGGTACTTCCTTAGAAGTATTTCTCAATATATGATGTGTTCCATTTTTTTAAATGTAATAGACAAAAGTAAAGCAGTCTTTTTGACAGATGAATTAAAGAGAATTCGGAGGGAAAATCAGCAAAGGTTTGAGACTGGTAGTAGGCGATTGTGTTTTGAAAATGTAATAAAGATTGAAAAATGAGTGAATAAAGGTGTTATGTTAATTTTTTTCAAACACTGTTGTTTTTTATATGAATCATTGTTATATCTTTCACCTAGCGAAAGCTAGTATAAGCTGTGGATCGCATGCATTGTCTTTTTCGTGTAAAAACTAAATATTTGAAGTTGATGATGTACATATTTGTAAACATCCACAGTGGAATAACGGACGAGTTCTCTCGACAAAAAGTAGGTAAAAAAAAATGTTTTTTTTCATAATTGTTCGGGAAAATAATCCAGCACGGAGGTAATATTATGGCTGGATCAGTTCAGCAGCTTACGGGTTGATAACCATTTTGACGCCAATTTACTTGTAACTTTGATTTTGTAACATAACACTTTCATGCGCTCATTTCTTCACCCGAATTATACGAGAACAATAAACAGGAAAGAACATGTGAAATTATAACTTGTATCTAAGGAAACGTATTTTGTTTATATGTAATAGTATATTATCGCCAATGGTATGAACATAGACAAATCATTTTACTATTGAAAATAAAATCAATTTTTTAGCTAAGAGGCCTTTTAATTGCCAGGTCTCGCACCGAATACAGGTTCCGGCAGTCTATCCAGTAATTCTATATCATTGGAGAGAATACATAAAGATTAAAAGCTGTATTGGAATTCATAAAACTAGGTGCCCTTTGACTAAGTACATAATAAACAACCTTTCAAATATACTTACAGTAAAACAAAACTTCGGTAATCCAAGCATTGGGTAATCAGAAATGTATGGATTGCTATATTTTACGAAACGCCAGTAATCAAATAAACCCTTTTTCAATTTAATTGCCTACTTGATTAATTGAACCCCCAAGAGTAGTAAAGTCTGTGTATATATTAGATAAAATGTAGAATATTAATAAAAAAGAATTGAATATGCCCGATATAAGATGTTCTGAAAGGTTTTTGGTTGGGTTACGTGACAAAAAGTGAATTTCCAATTGTCCCCCTAATCTTATCCTTTCCTTCACACTGACTAGGGATGGAGTAGATCCCAAGCTCAACCAAGTGAAATATATGCGTGGCATCAAAAAAATAAATCTACGAGTTTCAGGCTTAACGTAATATTATATTGATGGCAATGTGATTTAAAGCTAAAAATAAATAAATTTGATGTTTAAAGATTACAAAATTATACTTAACTTAAATAAAAATAAATATTCATACACGTCCCGTTTCTCCGTGCGTCGAAAAATAATAAAATACAATACGTAGTTAACGGAGAGACCCAAAGACGGAATACAAACGTCATATAATCACAGATATAACTACAAATAACTTAAAGATAATACACTGACTAAAAATAATATATTTTTGCGACAAAGAGTGATTTTGTTCATTCAATCATTTTATAGGAAATAAATACACCGGTATTAAACATAATAGAGTAAAAAGACTGATAAATTTTGAGTCATGGATATTCGAAATATATAGACGGGGTCAGATACATACTGGGAATATTGATGTTGAAATCATTACAAATGTTGCCAACATCAAAATGCATGTTGCCTACTGAATTAGGAGAATTTTCAACTGCCCCACATTGAAATTTAACATCAAAATATATAAATGACTCAATCTATGTTTATTAGTCATACTCATATTATAGACAGAGTTTATCTTACAAAAACAATTCAAATACAGAGGTGGAATGCCAATAATTAAATGCAATTATAAAATTTTATGAATACCATCTGTTGGCAAGACCTGAAACTTTAAAAAAATAAAAAAATAATACTGGCTATTTATTAAAGAAATCAATTTATCACTCATGAAAATGGTTGTTAATCTTTTTGATTAAAATATAATTAATATCACATCGGAAGGGATTCACATTTTAACGCAGGTTTGAGATGATCATTGGCATCATTATTTTTGACATTCCACCATAGATAATGTAAGGAGTTGTCTATTATATAGAGGGTTAGGTTATGGTCAATATTATAGTCACAACACTGAATACGTACATGAAGATACTGTTTACAGTTGGAAAATACATTCATAATGTTGGGGATAGAGGGGATGTCTACTACATCTAGGGAATTAACATTAAAGCTTACAATACTAAGAATCTCATCGTTTGACATGGCGGCCATCTTGTCACGTATTCGCATAGACAAAGAAATATTGTCATGACTTGGCATAGACAAAATTGAACAATTACTGTCACAAATTGGCATACACATGTTACCAAGAGTTAGAATAGACAAAATTGAACAAATATTCTCACATGTTGAAATAGACAAAGCTTCGTGAGCTACCATTGAAAAAGATGAACAAATATTATCACGAGTTGCCATGAACAAAGTTGAACAAATATAGTCACAAGTTGGCTTTGACAAAGTTGTCCAAGTATTGTCACAAGTTGGCATAGACATATTACCACAAGTAAGAATAGACAAAATTGAACAAATATTATCACGAGTTGTCATAGACAAAGTGGAACAAACACTTTCATGAGCTGCCAAAGACAAAGGCCAACCAATACTGTCACGATGAAACCAGAGACAACTAGACACTAACAAACATTTATATTTCAAGTAAATATAGAATAAATAGTAAGTGAAAAATAAATGTAGTTTAATTTTGTGACAATACGTTTGTGAACGTAAACAATCTAAATTATAGATTAAAATGTGAAAATTTAATTTTAAGGAAGTTTTTTGTGAAAATTTACTGTCAGAAAATGTAATAAAATTCAAGTTATAATAAGATTTAATGTTCTTATTTTCAAAGGTTAAATGCTTACTCCTTAAACCTACAAAGTCTAAATGATGTAATTTTTTTATAATTTTTTTATCTATCGAAAGAGTGTCCAATCTAAAATGCAAAGAAGAGCTAATTATTTTGCCTAAAGCGTCATTTAAATTATTTGGCGAAACCGTTTTTGTTTTCGCATAAAAGCGATCTAAATGCTTCAGGAACATAATGTAGTAATATATTATACTTCTACCCGCTGTGTGCAAGGAAAAATATGGCTTTAAAAGATTAACTTTAAATGCTTCAATATTTTTGGTAAGGTGCATACTTATATTTATAATGCTAGACAAATACGAATTAAAAATGCACACTAAGTTTATAGATGCTAATCGGGACTTTTCACGTTTTACTAATATTGGCAATGTTGTAAATGTTGGCATAAATGTTACGCAAGTTGGCGTCAATGCCGTGTTAGTTGGCAACGCGGTTACGGGTGTTGCTGTCGTCATAACAGGTGTTGACAAAATAATTTCAGGTGTCTCTGGTGTTGTCAAAGTCATTACAGGTGTTGCCAAAATAGTTATGAATGTTGCCAGCATAATTTCTTTTGGGACCACTGATCTAATAAGACCGACTAGAATTATTAGAAGATAGATACAAAAAAGGAGCAATTTGAGATTCAAAGGAATAAAAGAAACATGTATTGACACAAACAGAAACTTAAAAAAACCCAGAGACAATAACAGTAAAGATACCGAGATTTTGAATTTCGCAGTTTTAACAGATCTATAAGTTAATTTGGAATTTATATCAACATACCCAAGGAGTATATTGTTTTTATCAATAGATGCATTGGCAACTTTTGTATTCCAAACCACGGATTTTATCCAATTTAATGCGAGAGTAAATAAATTTTCAGTCAAAATATAGTTATTTGGTAAAATACAGTAATCAACTGTACTATCAGTAATACATTTGATTTGTTTGCGAAGCGCATACCTAAAATTAATGTCAATTAACATTTTTAATGCAAAATAAATAATAAAAAAAATCACAAAAGAAATGAGTATTAATAAATGCGGTGTACCTAAACATAAGAAAAAATCTATGAAAAATACTAGTCGAAGCGAATCAAGCAAGAAATACGCTAATAATACAAAGTAAATTACACAAATCAAATAGAAAGTAAGACCACGCAACTTAAAAACTGTGTCAAACAGGTGGTCTTTAGGAACGGAGCAAGACATCGTACGACGTTGGAGGAAACACGATTCCACTATGCAAAATAAAGGCTGTTTCAATATGGCATCAAAACAACCAATCACAATCAGCAGAATTATAATAATACTAAAAACAAGCAGTCGGCAATACAGCCAAAAGAAAACCACGGAAAAAATAGTGACGACACTTCGTTTCTTTCCAAAATTGGAAATAAGACGAGCGACATCTGGTTTGCTTCTCATGATCAAGTGACCAACATACATGATGGTTGCCAGGAAAGAAAGAGTATAAAGTTTATTGTCGCAACACATAAAATGTCCGACAATTGATAGGGTCGCAAGGACAGAAAAGATGTACATTTTTACCAAGTCCCAGAAGAGCCAGGTGAATTTGATGTTTTTCTGTTGATTTTTACTGAAGGAAACAAAACGTCCAACGACATAAGAAGTCGGGGCTGTTAGGAACGAAATAATGGAGATCTTTTTGAAGTTGAGGACGACTCCGGCAACTTTTTTAATGTTCGAAAGATTACTGTTGCACGAAAATATCACCTGAGACAACTTCCTTATTCTTGGGTTGATTCTTGCTACAAAAAAAATGTTTGTCAACATAAAAAGCTATGGATGTAAGGAACGAAATAACAAAGGGTTTTTTGTTATTTCGGCAAACTACAATAACTCGTTTGTTATAGTTTGAAACAAAACTTAGAAAGGCAAATGAAGTTACAGTTGCAAGAAAAATTGTAACCAACCTGTAGTAATTTTTTGTATGATCATTTTCATACAAATCATAATCAGGTTTGCTTCTCATAAAAAAATTTAAGACGTACAAAGTGGGGGGTGCAAGAAACGAAAACATTAAGAATTTATCAAAGTCGGGGATGAATCGGGCGACATTATCAAAAAAATAATTGGTCTCGCCGCGCCAAACAGAATGTCCGACGTTTGACGACAGGGTGGCGGGGCTAGAGGGTTAAGGAGGGCAATGCGGCTTCTTGGGCTTTTTGAGCGTTGCTTCGTCGTCGGTGCCCGATTTGGAGACCTCCGTGTAACGCTCGCCCTTGAGCGACACGATCTTGTTGTCGCGATAACGCACAAGCTTCTTGGGCTCCATCTTGGGGGCCAGCGGCTTGTGCTCCTTGGAGTCGGAGCTCTTGTCCACGTACGAGTACCTGGAATTTAAATAAATCGCTTTTATAAAACAGAGAATACATTTTCAATGATGTCCAACAGTAGAACATCATTTTCTTTATGCTGCAGAATCAAACTACACCAATCTGGCACTTCAGAGGTTCAGCGCATCCGGGAATATGGCACTTTCTGAGTCAGGGGGAGAGTTTTTTAACAAAGTAAAAATATAAGAAAACAATAGTCGATAAAATAATATTTTGGTACACAACATTTTTCATTATTGTGTGTTGAAATGTATTTATTTTAAATTTAGGTAAGTGAATAGATAGCAAGTGCATGAAGAGGAAGGTTGGGAAGTACCTGGCTATTCAGATCTGGTCACCAAACACGGCGATTCTGAATGGTGGTCTTTCACCAGGGCGATACTTACAGTATCTACCACTCTGGAATGTGCCGCAAATATATAGGGTCCGCCAAATAACTTTTTTTTTTTCAACTAGTGCTTATTTCGTGAATGGTAACACTTAGCTCATGTCTGATTTGACAGATAATTAGTTTTATCCTTCCGCTGAGCGAATATGGTTGTGTATACGCTTGAACAACGCTGGGAAATATTGCGACATTACTTTGAAAATCATGGTAATGTTGCAGAATGTGTGCGAAAATTGCGTACGGTTTTTGGAAGAAGAGAAGCACCGTCAGCTCCGTATGTTCGTTATCTTGTGAAAAAAGTGAAAGAAACTGGCATCCTCATCGATAAACCAAAGCGTGAAAAGCCAAAAACAGTGCGTACACCCGAGAATATCGATGCTGTGGCAGAAAGTGTGCGTGAAGCGCCATCAACATCAATTCACCGTCGTTCTCAACAATTGAACATTTCGGAGACATCATTGAGACGAATTTTGCATAAAGACCTTGGTATGACGCCATACAAAGTCCAATTGGTTCAGGAGTTGAAGCCAACTGACCATCCAATGCGTTTTCGCTTGGCTGAGTGGGCCTGCGATCGACTTACAGAAGATGCCGATTTTGCCAAAAAAATCATCTTTTCGGATGAAGCTCATTTTGATCTTGGCGGGTATGTAAACAAGCAAAATTGTCGTATTTGGGGCACAGAAAACCCGCACGCATACATTGAAAAGCCGGTACACCCAAAACGAGTCACTGTTTGGTGCGGATTTTGGTCCAGAGGCATAATTGGGCCATTTTTCTTTGAAAATGAGCAAGGAGTGGCCGTTACAGTCAATGGCGATCGTTATCGGGCCATGTTGAACGAATTTTTGTTCACAAAAATTGAAGAGGAGGATATTGGCAACATTTGGTTTCAACAGGACGGCGCTACGTGCCACACAGCCGAAGCTACACTCGATGTTTTGCGCCCTGTTTTTGAAGATCGCATTATCAGCCGCAGAGCTGATGTCGTTTGGCCACCTCGGAGCTGCGATTTGACACCGTTGGACTATTATTTGTGGGGTGCCCTCAAAGATAAATGTTACGCCGACAAGCCAGAGACAATTGACGCTTTAAAGGACAATATTCGTGAAGCCATTGGTGAAATACAGCTGCACACAATCGATAATGTGCTTAAAAATTGGACCGATCGTGTAGGCTACTGCATGGCCAGCCGAGGCAGCCATTTGAATGAAATTATTTTCCATTATTAACCGGAAGGATTGTACTTATAAATAAAAAAAGAAATTTGAGAAAATATTCAGTAGTTTTTTTTTTATAGCATTTTCAAAAAAAAAAGTTATTTGGCGGACCCTTTACTATACATTATTTTGCATGAATATTAATTAAATAAAAATCATTTGCGCACGCCGAATTTGAACTCGCAACCTCTGAATGCAGTCTGAATTTACAAAAAAGTTCTACAAGCTTGTGGACCAGTCTATATTCACTCAAATTTGACTAGTCAATTCTATTTTTATACAAATTTTTTTTACATGATTTTGATATAATACAGTTAACAAAGCTAAAAGTGCATCCCCGTGCAAACACTACTCAGCCTGCGCGGAGGGGTATGATGGAATAATAGGATAGCAATAAACAATAATCTGTTTTATTTTTGGCATGCTGTAGTAATTTTTATACAATGGAACCTATTTTTCATTTTCGTATACTGTATTTTTTAATGTTTTTTTTTTGTTTTACACGGTATTCTGTGAAACATATTTCTCTAGTAAAAACAGCATTGAGTGTTTTTTTTTTACATTAACTCCACACAGGAGGCCTTGCGGAAAATAATTTCTCTCAGGGCCTATGTCATCTTTGGGGATGCTGTGTGGAGGGTACCCGAGCTGTTGAAAAGGAAGTAAAAGGGAATTCTGGGCATTGAATGTCAAGAGGCCCATGTTGCAACAGTGCTGGGAGATAGAACAAGAACAGCATTCCCACCTGACGTCTGTGCTCTAAAGATTGCAATCCGTTTGTTGAGATAAGAGAATCTATCAAACGGACCGCCCGATTCTGCACAGTCAAGGGTTTTTTTCAGGTATTTGGGGGCTCCGGACCAGAGATGGCTGCCAAATTCAAGAGTGGGGCGCACTTGCGATTTTTACAAGGTCAGCAGTTGTGTACTATTGAAGTATCTGCTGGTTCTGTATAGTACGCCCAACTGAGAGACTAACTTTACTCCCTATATTCATTCAACGAAAAGCGTCAACTTTTTTTGACAAATCTCACTGACCTGTTAATGATCCTGTTCTTCATCTCGTGATCGTTGAGCATGTGCCGGGGCGGAGGTGGCGGCGGCAAAGCGGACGCAGCCCGCGCTTGGCCACTCTCCCGGCGATGCAAGATCAGGCCTGCAGCGCGCTCCAGGTCACCCATGGCGATACTGACACACTGCTGGATCTAAAATACAACAGAGTTGAACACAAAAAACATTTAAGAATCGGGAAACTCAAGACTTAATACTGGAGGAATTCATTTTACGTACAAAATATCATCTGGTTAAATCATAGCCAGGTTTTTCATGAAATTACTAGAGGGTGAGGTTTTATGTAAAAAAAAGCCCTCTTTAAACCGGTACACTTATGAGTGGAATATACTCTCAGTATCACCCTGGTGAGAGACCACCAATTAGAATTGAAGCATTGCGTGAATTAGCTTCAGCAAGCACAATATTTATTTATTTATAAACTGACAGACTATTGTTCAATTACAAAAAAAATACTTAACACAAAATGGAAAAAAAAGCAACAGAAAAAGAACAGCACATACATGATATTAAATGAAGCAATGACAAAAATAGGACAAAATTTACATAAGAAAGAACATTTAAATCAAAGAATATTTAAAAATATATATATTTATATCAAAGAAATGTTAGCTAATGTAGGCTATTTTTGACAAATGCGGCCAAGTAGGTAGACAGCATTACCCTTGATACTTTTGTACTTTCAAAATAATTATCTGATCAACTACTGCAAAATATAAAATTTAAACATATTCCCAGGTTTGGTAGACATGAAAGTAATAAGTGGAAAATTTTGTTGTTGTTATAGCTACAGATCTACAAAGTTATCTGTGCACTTGGGGACATGACTACTGCAGATATTTTTAATGCAAAAAACATATCTATCAAAAAAATTATTTGTCAGTTCCTCTTTGGCCGCCCGCGCAGATAATTTTGCAAATCTGTTAAATTATCAAAAGCTTTAAATTTTAATTCCATGTTGAGACAAAAAAAAAATTATCGATGTGGTTGGTTTACCTCGATGAGCCCAGTGTTGGGAAACATATCGTGCAGCAGGATACACTGAGTGGGATAGATGCTGTCCGCCGGGATGATCCGGGGGCCCCCTCCACCGCAGCCTCCGCCAGAGTCCGAGCTCTCCGAGTTGGAATGGGACCTGGTAACAAAAAATTCATAAATACCACTTTATCGTTGTTATATTTGCACTCCCGCAACACTGCTGTAAGTAAAAAAAATCAGGCGTTTTAAGTCGAGTTGAGTACTGCATTTAGTAGCTAACAAACTTTGAATGCACCGAATCAGATTAGATTATATTTTAAAAGTATTTCCGGAAAATTGCTAGTTCAGTAAAATTCCCTGTTTGGTCAATATGTGGCCATTCCGTATTATGTTAAGAGTCCGTGATAGGCATTCGGGTGTATTTTGGTAGAAAACAGTAAACATTGACTAGATTTACAACCCTTATTATGTCATTCCCAGACTTGATATTTTTTATAACCAAAGAACAGACTATTGTTTTTCACTCCACTAACTTTAAAAATAATTAACATTAATGATGACAATCAACTACAAAAAATAAAACTTTGATACACAATAAAACCCACATTTACAAACTTCTTTCCCGATTTGTAGCATGAATAAAGATTTAAGACAAAATAATTCATTAAAATACGTAGATAAAACACACTTCTTGGACTTAACGGCTTTTTATTTTTGTTATTATATCTGTTTATAAATCAATTGAATAAATACTTCCGTTTGGTAATAATTTTTTACCCAAAAACGCCATTGCTTAGATTTTGTCAAACCGCGCTAGAATCTCGCGGCGTATAGACATCTATTCCACGCGGTCTGAATTATCATTTATTATTAGGGTTCATTAACGTAGTAAAAGAAAGTAAGACAAATTCAAAACAATGTGCGCAAAATAAAATCGTCAAAGTCACTGTCAGTTTTCAAATGTCAAGGAACATGTTCTAAAAAAAATTGTCCTTTTTCTTTTATATAAACAATATGTTCACATAGTGACATCACTGGCTAAAAACATTAATTTGTAAAAAATAAACTGCAGCTTTTGTTGTATCCTCGGTAGAAAAATCTATTAACATGAAATTTTGCAAGAGACCTATTGCGGTAGGTACTTTTTTAGTAGTGTATCCTTAAAATTGAAATGTTTTCTATTTTTTAAATGTAATTAACATAAGCGAACAAATTTTTTTTTACAGATGGATTATGGAAGAAAAATACAGTTATCAAAAGAAGCATAAACTGTAAACAAATTTATTATCTGAGGTCTAAGGTCAACATATGATAAGTGCCAAAATGATCATTTTGTGATAAGTATTTCATTTCAGTCAGTTTTGTGCCCTCTTTAGTTTGATGCAACTCTAACTTACGTACAAATGGTTGTGTGGTATTGATTATAATGTGACATATTCAACAGTTAACAACACATTTGATCGGGTTATGATAAAACAATTTATTAGCTTCGATCGTAACACATGAAAATAAACAGAAATGAATAATTCTATATTGAGAACAAAATTTATGTACAAAAATGATGTAGTGATAGCCAAAAACACAGTAAGTAATAAAAAATGTAGAATTTTTATATTTGTTACCTACCTATGTTATCTAAATTTTTAGGTTAAAGTTCTTTGATTGACACTGTTTAGTCATTGGTAATATGTTGTATTTTTCTCATAGTTATACAATTAAGTCACAAATATACAATATTCCGTCCATCTTTTTTTTTCAGAAATCTGTGAAGGAACATCAAAGTTTTGGGAGCAATTCAGACGGTGATAGTCGCCATGAGACTTCAGTAGTCCTCGCTGATGTAAGTCATTTGAGATATGATTTATTTTTACATAAAACTACCATAATAATATGTGAGTAATAACTATTTAAATTAGCACTTGGTTGTTTTGGTGACCTAAATAATATTTGGATACCAAAAATAATAAATGAGCAACAGAAAATGATTATTAAAAATACATTTAAATATTGAAAAATTATTCCTGAACACAAATTTATTAATTCGCCGGAATCTTGACTAGGCACCAAAAAAGATCAATTTAATGTTACTAGTTTAGGTTACAATTATTCCTTATTATTATATTACCTAATAAACATAAAAAACAACATTTTTTTTCAGAGTACCTAACATAAGTACCAATAATTCATATACAGGGAGCTCATATTTTGCAGCTAGAATAAATTGCAAATATATTTTTCAGGAGAATCGATAATTTATGAATTGTTGCCCAAAATTTGTTACTCAAATCACTTTGATGCTCGGTTAAATACAAGTCATACCCTTATTATTAATAAAGAGACGGTCTGCTCCCGTAAGCACTCAGACCATAGGTCTATTTGTTCTATCTTCCATGTTTACCTTATTTCAGACGGTAACCCGGTTAATTTTTAATAAGTTCACCAGGGTTGTCATTGGGCATTCGACTATCTCTCCTGGTTTCAAAATGTGTCTTCCCAGGTATTATAGGTGCTTTGTACTACCAACAGCTCCACGTGTCTCCTGAGGTGGCAGTAGCCAATACAAGTCATAATGTGTATTCAGAATCTTTATATTGTGATATTTATTTAGCAGGAGGGACAACAAGCAATATGCAGCGGTGGAGAGAATGCACCTAATTGGGCAAACATCACAGGCCGAGGTAGTGAAGAAGGTTGGAGTGATACTTCACCAGAGGAATGGCTTCCTTTAGAAATAGTAATATTAAGCGAAGAAGATTCCACAATATCCGCAGAGGCTGCGAGAGCAGATTTTGCTACATCGCACAATGCCACAATGGCAGGAGTTTCTGTCACACCCCAAGAAGCAACGATTGAGCCGGTAAATGCCAAGAGAAAGCGAGGCCAGGGACCCATGCAACGGAAACTGCGAAAAGAGCGTACCGACAAACTTAGAAAAGGAGAAGCATACGTTACGGCTAGAGGAAAATGCATTGAAGCTAGTTTACAAAGACCAGTATCAGAAAATTGCCGTTCAAAGTGCAAGAATAAATTATCAGCATTGGATACAGCAAGTATGTATAAAGATTATAGAATGCTTTCTTGCCGTGAGGCACAAAGACAGTATCTTGCAAGTTTATGTATAATAAAACCCAAAGCTAGGGCGAATAATACGTCTGTTTTGCGAAATCGTCAGGTGTCCATTGTGTATAAAGTGGAGTCAAATGGAATATTGATTGATCTTTGCAAACCTTGCTTTCTTTGTGTGTTCGGTGAAAGCAGGGGTTTCTTGAATGATATTATTAAGAAGAAAAAAGAAACTGATACTCTACCAGAAGAGACGCAGGGTAGGCCGTCACCCTCTGAATAGAGCTTTAGATAGCCGACAAAATTGCTCAATCATAATATATATATATATAATTTCTTACACAGTGAATGTTTATTTGTTTACTTAAATTTATCTGAAGTTCAAAAAATCCTCAAATATCTTTAAAACATGTGGTTCATTTGCAATAAATGAAAATAAAAACAAAGTTTGGAAATTACCAAACAAAAGATGATTTAAAAAATATCCATAAATGTAAAATTTAAAAAATCAGCTTTTATATCAAAAGTATAATTGATAAAACCAAGTAATAATAATATTTGGATAATTTGTATAGCGCCGTTTTTGTGAAAAATCCCCCCCATACTTGGCACATTTCTTTTCTTCTCTTTCCCTTGATATAATTACTTTATAGTTTATTTATATATGTATTATAATTTTCCCTGTTAGTAATTTATTTCCAGATTTTTTTTATTTTGTTGTTTTCTGCCCTGAAGAAAGCACTGCTGTCGGAAACAATTTCACTTTAAACGCAAATAAAGCCCTCCTCCATATTCAACATAAATACATAAATATTTATGTTGAACATTATTCAAAAATATATAACTAGAAATAATTTCATTTGTGAGTGGCCTTTTTAAATTTGAAACTCATGTTAAATGAAATTATCAAAATTCTAAAATAATCTTTCAAACACTTATTAAAATTTCACATTTAACTTCCAGCTTATCCCATGTCTAATTTGAGCATTTCACATCTCGGTGTTAATGATTGAGAAACTGATGATTTAAAACAATTCTATATTATTATTAATACCTATTTCTATTCCTTGAACTGTCCTATACCTAGCCACATACGCAAATATGTGACGGCAGACAATAGTTATAGAAATGCCCAACTCAAGAATTTTATTCGCCAAAAGTACAAACGGCCTTCAAGAATCTTCTTATAATCACTGCACATAATATATTACCTAGCTTGGTCAGATAAGTCACTTAATGGGTATATATTTATGTATTAATAAGACAACAACGAAGAAGAGGGAAATGCGCAAACTAGAGCGAACATATAGGAAGAAGCCGACAAGTGTTAATCGTCAATTATGGATTGCCCAGCAAAAAATATATAGAGACGAAGTTTCTGGAAAAAAGTCCAACTTTTGGTGTGACAAAATTGATGAACAGAAGGACCCGCGAAAGCTGTGGCAGCACTTGAAAACCTTATGTGGAGATACTAGTATTCCGACTAATTCTTCTCTTGAAGCGACTTCTCTAGCAGCCTTCTTTAGCAGCAAAGTGCAAAATATCAGAGCCCTCAGTGGAGCAGGGTCACCTTCCGTAACGGCACCAAGGCCACTGTCTGGAGAATTTACTGCATTTTCAAACATTACGGTGGAAGATATAACACGGGCTCTAATATCTTGCCCGAATAAGCAATGTGCTCAAGATCCTCTGCCAACATGGCTTTTAAAAAAGTGTCTTCCAGATTTAGCGCCTGTGATTACCATCACTGTCCAGAAGTCACTAAAAAATTCACTTGTACCGGGCATACTTAAAAAATCACTAATAACTCCTATCTTAAAAAAACAAAATGTTGATGCTGACAATGCGGATAACTACAGGCCTATATCCAACTTACCGTTTTTAGCGAAATTGCTAGAGAAAATCGTTGCTAAGCAATTGGTGGCGTATTTGAACTCTGCTGGTTTGTTTGCGAAAAATCAATCGGCATACAGACAGTTTCATTCAACAGAGACTGTCCTTTTGCGGGTCATTTCAGATCTGATTGTTGGCATGGAAACCGGTAAATTAGGGTTGGTGTCTATCCTTGACATGAGTGCGGCTTTCGATACGGTGGATCACAGCATCCTTCTAAATGTGCTTGATACCGAATTTGGCGTTCGGGGTGAGGTACTCCAATGGATGAAATCTTACCTGTCTGGACGAGTAGGCTCAGTAACTTTCAATAAATTTACTTCACCTGAAACTCCAATTGAATTTGGAGTTCCTCAAGGTTCCGTCTTAGGTCCCATTCTCTTCATTCTGTATACGAATCGTCTTGAACACCTCATTCACTCGGCTGGATTTGAATCACAAAGCTATGCAGACGATCGTATAATTTTCAAGTTTTGCTCTCCGGATGAAAAGACATTCTAAAAAATGAGGTAGTTGACTTTATTGATACAGTTTCAAGTTGGATGTCTGTAAATAAACTCAAACTTAACCCGACCAAAACAGAATTTATCTGGATAGTTTCTCCCGGAAGGCAGGCCCTTCTTGACTCTAGTCCGATACAAATACAGGATACCGATATCATTCCTTCCAAATATATAAAATTTCTCGGTTTCATTATTGACAATTGTATATCTCTTGAGTCGCAAATCTCAAAGGCTGTGAGTTCTGGATTTTTTCCATCTAAGGCAGATTAAATCAATCAGAAGATGCCTTCCTTCTGATGCGGCTAAATCACTTATAAATTCCTTTGTCGTCTCACTGTATGGACTATTGTAATAGTGTATATGCTGGCCTCCCTCAGAAACAACTCAACAGAATACAGTCCGTCTTCAATGCAGCGGCGAGAATGATATATAGTGAGTCCAAATATTGTCACATTACTCCACTTCTGAATCGCCTTCATTGGCTTCGATACCCTGAAAGAATAGAGTTTAAGATTTGCCTTACAATTTTTAAAGCACTGCAGGGAATGGCACCAGCCTATATATCGGAACTGTGTGTCCGACAAGCCTTAAATAGTAGACAACTTACTTTGAGGTCAGCAAACGTAGATACTGCTGTTCGATTAATTGAACCATCTCGATCAAATAAACCTGTTTACTATGATCGCGCTTTTGGTGTATCTGGTCCAGTTATCTGGAATAAGCTTCCCACAAAACTTGCCAACATACAGAACCTAGCAGAGTTCAAACGAGTCTTAAAAACCAAATTGTTTAAAAATCCCACATACAAAACGTAACTTATTAAAATTTAATTTCTTAGAAAACGTCCCTAATTTGCTTTGTTTCGGTTTTCTCCTTTCTTCTATCATTATAACTCAATGTCCTCACTATATACTGAAAACCATATACTCATTGTCATGAAATATTCATTTTCTTTTGTTACTTGCTATATTTACACTGTTTGCATTTTTATAATCGTTTACTTATAATACTTGAATATTAATGTTTTAAGTGCCAACATATTAACTGTCCTCAATCATATTTTCCTTTTCTTTGATTTGACAAAGGTGTTTAAATGAATTCATATGTTTCATCTAATTTTTATACCCTTAGCTCCTGGTAAATTGTTTTTTAATCTGTTGATGTACACATACACTGTTATACCCATATCTGAACCTTTTCTCTCGTGATTTATGATAACGATCATTATTTTAGATAGTTTTTATTTGAATACATATTATGTATTATTTTCTCCTTGTTAGTTAATCTTATTAGCATAATTAATTTAGCATAAAGCGCACTTGAGGTGAAATATCACAAAACTGCGCTATATAAGTTCACTGTTATTATTATTATTATTAACATATTTAATTGACCTGCATATTTTGAGAAAAAAAACATAAATGTAGGGGGGTTAACATACCTTGGAGTGATTGTAGGCAACATCTCACTGAGGGTTTGCAAGGTCAGGCTGATCCTCTCCGCTTCTTCAGCATTCCTTTCCGAAACTATAAAGGAGTTAAGAAATTACAGTTAAAATATTGAAACTATGGCCTGTACTTGCGAAAAATCATACATTTTTACTCTCTGAGAATCATCGAATAAATTTTGTAAAAATAAGTCATACAGAGGAACCTCGGATCGCGAGTAACTTGCAAATAATTTTTAACGTGATAAATGAGCAATATCTTGCTATACGAGCAACATACTACGCTGTTCAAAAGAAAAGGTGAATTTTGACTTATCGCGGGCTGTGTACATTCGATTATCGTTTTTTTGTTTTGTTGTTATCTTGGTACACATATGTTTATCATATTTTAGCATTATCAGCCATTTTGGATTAGTGGTTTGTTTTCGACAACTGGAAAGGTTAGTCACGTTTTTGTGTGTTCTTCGATTTTTTACTTTTGAAAAAAATCGATCAAAGAATAAAATCTATGATTTGTTTTTCCACAACTCCAAGACGCTCATCGTCATTAACATCTTCTCGGCCTTCTGAAAAGTGTTTATAAGTGGTACAAGCACAAAAAAAAAAAAACGATAATCGAATGTACACAGCCCGCGAAAATTCAAAATTCACCTTTTCTTTTGAACAGGCCATGTATGTGTAAAATATGAGAAAATTTGGTAAGAAACCACCACCCGGGCAGTGGCGGCTTGTGAGTTTTTTAGTGTGCTAGAGTGTCTAGATTGACAAATACGTCGTTATTGATGTCATTATAACTGAACACTTTTATATTTTTTAAATTAGAATTAATTTTAAAGAATTAATGCTTATTTTTTTTAATATTTAAATAATATCAATAATCAACAACACAAATATGAAACAGAAAAAGCCAAAAATAAAACGACAAAGGTCACAACCGAGACTCAAACTCGGATCCTCTACTTTATTTGGGAGTAACTCTTCAACCAATTCAGCCATTGGGACCTTATTAGAAACTGACATTTTTAATCCATCTCATACTTTTCACCTTTATTTTTTATTCAATTCAGGATTATCAGGATTTTTTCAGTTAGGTGGAACGCTGCCCCACATTGTTGAAAAATTTTCATATAAAAAACAGAGTTTAAAACAAACAGAAAATTAGCTACAAAAATGTCAATAGTGTCGTTTTTGTCAATCTTAGCACTCTAGCACAGTGAAAAGTCACGAGCTGCCACTGCACCCAAGTAAAGCTGTAGCAGTGTGTGCAATGAATCTGTTCAACAACAATGCAATGTTCCATTCTCCCAAAATCCTTAAAAGGAGGCAAAAGTGATTTGTTAGTAAATAATCAATAAATTTGATTAAAAGCATGTACTTTATAATAAATTTAAATAATAAAAAAGTACATTTTATATTTTAATTAATAAAAATCATTTTTTATGTGATTTTTTAGTTTTGGAATGTATCATCCTTGTTTCCATTATTTCTTACGGAAAAAATTGCTTTAATTTATGTACAAGTGTTTTGGATTACAAACATGTTTCTGGAACGAATTATACTTGTAAATCGAGGTTCCACTGTATTTTTTAAATTTAAATTCGAAATATATTTTTCTTCTTCTTTTCAAGGGGCTTGCACAGTTTAAAAGCCCATATGGACTGCATGGCCACTGTCGAAAGGTGATAATTCTTACCTAATATGGTAATAAATTATATCAAGTTTTTGCAGATTGCTAGTCATCCAACATTAGCATAAAGGCGGCACCTAATAATGATGATTTTTCAAAATTATAAGCAAATGAGTACTTACCTCCTTTTTACTTTTAATTTTTGTATGTATATGTAACCTATTGCATGCTGCTGAGTCAGGAATATTTGTTGAGTGATTTGTTTGTTTAGGAATTTAATTTAACACACACATAAAATATATCCATTTAATATTAAAAAAGAAAGACAAACATTACCGGGTTACCAATAATCTGGCAATATTTGAACTCTCCCAACTTTCATTATAAGAAGTTGAAATTTTTGCTTGTGCAATGATGGAGGACTTAGCTTGCGAAGGATTGAACCCGCAACGCCTGAGTGCGAACCTAACTCTTTGAACAAATCAGTTAAAAACTTGTACAACGTCTGAATTTCTTTTTCTCATTCACAGACTATTTTTTTTTTCTATTAAATATCAGACAGGGGTGTAAATTTATTTACAATTTATTCCGCCAAGTGTGTTGAAAAATAAATCACTTAACAGATTTCTTTACTGTGGGAATGACGATTTGTTTAATTGTAGATCGTTGATTCGTGAATACTATGCATACAATACAAGCACAAAAAACAGCAATTGTATGGAAATGTATTGAAAGATGATATTCCATATTATGAACAACATAGATATAAACACATATGACACATACAATGAGCATACACACATATTGACCACATACACTTATACAATAGTTAGACCTTACGGTACACACCTTTTCACTAAGCATTAATTGTTCTGAAAAGGGAATAAGTCGATACCTGTTCGGTCCGCCTGACTGCTAGTCGAACGTCCCACCCTACAGAATATTGACCATCTCAAATTTCAGACATTCGGACATGCGACAATCAAGCAAACATGGAAATTTGCAAGTCAGTATTTATTTATCAAACATTTAACTAAAGGGAAGCAAAGCAGCTATACTCCCGGCACCGAGAATTTTGTGGGCGGCAAAATCAGCAAGTTTAAGATAGTATTAGTTTATTTGACAACCTTCGTTACAGAGCGGTAAGCTTCTTGGTTCTGTGCCCAGAGGTTGTGTGATCAAATCCCAGCGAGGGCAAAGAAATATGTATCAAATTTATATGGGATTTTCACATAAAACGTGGGATAATTTTTATAGTGAAAAATCACCACAAGAGCACTATAAAATGATTTGAGAAACTAAGAAATTATATCCAAACTTAATCTCAGAGATAAATTAAAATAATATCATACAAAGAGAAAAATTTCCTGATGATAGCCAACTTCTGATAGGAGAGGGGACCAAAAAAAGAAGAGAAAAAGATACACCCCGACGAGACACCACCATCCGTAAAGGAAGCATTGCTAGAAAGCTTTAGCCATTTTTACTGACTTAAATAGCCAGGTACTTCCTAACCTTCCTCTTCTTCTTAAGCCTCACAACTTTCCCCAACTTTGGGAATGCCTTTGTTTGACTGGCTACGGGTAGTTGATTGCATAAAAAAAATGCAATCAACATTTCCTAATTTCACCACCCACAAATTCGACGGAGGGAGTATAATTCAGACGCGTGTACACCTAGACACAATTCAAGTGTGTTTCTTCAAAGTCCAAATATAAGATTCCATGAATATGAAAATTACCCTCTCATATTGTATAATATCAATATTCAATTATTATCCACTCATCCGCCCAAAGCCACCAAACTGAAAGCCTGAACTGTCCCAACGCCACGAAAGTGGCTTTGAATACTTGGCACACTGTTTTTCAAGGATTTTTATTTTAAAAAGTGGCACGACTGCACATACAAAGATAAAAACTGCTATGTTGCCTGTGTTGATTACCTTCATCAGACTTTAATAGCCCGTAGAAAGTTTTTATTTGCAAAAGTGTTTTTTTTTAAATTGGCAAATAAAAATATTGTTCAGAGACAGTTCAGAGTGCTTTTTTACAGGCGAACGTTGGAGTGGTTAAATTTATGAGATTATATTAGGAATATGTGTATTCGCGCCTTTATTCAGGGCCTACCAATGAAGCATGTTTACTTCCTCTTTTCTAAATTATTGTAATTATTGTGATTTGTACTTAATGCAAAACATGAAAATTTTTGCTGTCTACATGTCTCCTTTATAACATCCATAAGGGTAATTATTGCAGTCACCATAAATAGTAGCGTAATCATTACTAGACCTATCATTATAAGGTATATGTGATCAAAGGCCAAAGATGTATCAACAATTATACTATTTAATAATTTACGTCATTTACAATTATTGATTTCAGATTGAAATCTGTTTGTAATATTTAAATATACGCTACCGCTGATAACTGTACATTGAAACCTCTCACTTTTTATTATAAACGACATAACACCAAAAGAGGTTACAACGAAGCTCTCTGCGGTAGGACCATACGAGAGAATGATAAAATATTATTTGGTTGACTTGACAGTTTACCAAAAATTGAAACTATGAAATGTTACTGATATAGATTTTATTTTCCATATTTTTTTAGGCACGTGTTTTATTTTAACACAGTATGTAACCATTACACACGTAAATCAATTTAAATCACCTGATTTTATTTCCCCTTACAACGCATAAACCGCAATAATCTGTAAAAAAAATTACTGTTCAACGCGTAAATCGACCGAGATCGCCCAATGCTTGAAACATTCCCACGATACGTATATACGACTATTGATGTTGCAAAAGGGATGAGAAGGGCGGGCGAAAGAATCTTTTTTGTTGACATAATTTAATTTGCTTCATTGGTAAGCCCGCCGCTACATTTAACATCAATTAACATGTCTTACTGAGATCACAGTCACCGTTGTTTCGGTCCATGGAAGCCCTTCGAGTGAGCTGGGCCTCCAGCTCGAAGATCCAGGAGCACACCCGCGCCGAGTCGATCTCCGAGAACTCAGGGAAGTAGGCCGACATCATCTCCACGAAACCTGAAAACGAAATTGATTACTTTAAATTATTGATAAGTGAATATAAAAGAAATGAAGAGTGGGTAGACATACAGTAATATTGATACTATAGAAATAAAAAGAGCACGGTGCAATCGTTTAAATTACTTCAAATGGGTAACACATTGTTCAAAGGTAAAAACATAATATTCGAAGTTTGTTCAAAAGAAAAGGTGAATTTTGAATGTTAAACATTTGTTAGCATTATCAGCCATTTTGGATTAGTGGTTTGTTTTTGACAACTGGAAAGGGTTTTTGTGTGTTCTTCGATTTTTTACTTTTGAAAAAAATGGATCAAAGAATATGTATTAAATTTTGCGTTTAAAATGGAATAAAGTGCTCCAACGCACTTAAAATGTTGACTGTGGCATTCGGCGAGTCTACTTTGTCTCAAAAAAGTGTTTATAAGTGGTACAAGCGCTTTACAGAAGGCTGAGAAGATGTTAATGACGATGAGCGTCCTGGAGTTGCAACCACGTCAACAAACGAAGAAAACATCGAAACAGTGAAGAAAATAGTTTTGTAAAATCGTCAAATCACTATTAGGGAAGTTGCAGAGGATGTTGGCATATCAATCGGCTCATGCCATGCAATTTTCTCGGATGTTTTGGGAAAAACGAAACGTGTGGCAGCGAAGTTTGTTCCGAAATTGCTAAATTTTTAGCAAAAGCAATGTCGCATTAGTATCGCTCAGGAGTTGTTGAATGACGTCAACGACGATCCAGATTTGCTCAAAAGGGTCATAACTGGTGATGAACGTGGGTATATGGTTATGACGTCGAAACCAAGGCCCAATCATCCCAATGGAAGCGGCCAGAAGAGCGAAGACCGAAAAAAGCACGCCAAGTTCGATCAAATGTGAAGGTTTTGCTCACTGTTTTTTTTTCGATTACAATGGCGTGGTGCATCATGAGTTCTTGCCAACAGGTCGTATGGTTAATAAGGAATACTACAAGGAAGTTATGCAACGTTTGCGTGAAGCAATACGGCTCAAACGATCGGAATTGTGGAAAAACAAATCATGGATTTTGTATCACGATAATGCACCAGTAATCATGCCTCAACCACTGTATTCACCAGATTTGGCTCCCTGTGACTTTTTCCTATTCCCGAAACTGAAGAGACCAATGAAAGGAAAGCGTTTTGCCACAATTGATGAGATAAAGTCAGAATCGAAGAATGAGCTGATGGCCATACCGAAAAGTGCATTCCAGAAGTGCTTCGAGGATTGGAAGAAGCGCTGGCATAAGTGCATTATATCTGAGGGGGATTACTTTGAAGGGGAGAAAATGGATATTGATGAATAAATAAATACTTTTCGAAAAAAATCGAAATTCACCTTTTCTTTTGAACAAACCTCATACATGGTATAGGTGCACATTTTTCACATTATTTATAGTGTTCAGAAATTAGTAGTAGAGAGGAACCCGCAGGACTGATATACCATTGGTCAAGCCACATGTAATGGTGATTAATAGGGCCCAGATTTTCCGTCGCAAAATCAGAGCTGAGCTTATTGAATTTAAAAAAATTCAAAAAATTATTTAAGATACACATAACACACTTGTTTTAGATTAGTTTTAGATTTAGTTTGAAAAATACCCTTTTTAGAGATGCTTTAAACAAAGAAGCCACAAACCCAAAGATTTATATAATGATACACATGTTTTCAAAAAGCCTAACATAAAAAACGGTAATTTAACTCAAACGCAATATACTAAAATATAAAGGTTGTTCTCTTGTTTTTAAAAGGAATGGAATTGAGAAAACAAAAGAACACCAATGTTACAAAACAAAAGTGGCGTGACCAGTTTAAAAGGAAAAGATCAAATAACAAGGTGTACTTTTGTTGATTGTTGCATAATGGCAGTAGATGTATATTATAGCAGCTTAGACCCGTGTAAAGCCACATAAACTTTTGATTAATAAAAGAGGACATATAAATTCAATTAAATAACATTATGCAAGAACAGCTCGACAATGATAACTTTGCTGTCGGTGGTATTGCACAAACAATTAATTATTCCATGAATATTCTAATTTAATTAGGAGTTTTTTTTTTAATAATTATTATAACGTTAGCATCAAAATGAATAAATTTATCAATTGCACACCATCAGTACAAATTTAAAAATGAATTAAAATACAGTAAAAAATCAGAATAATAATTTCTTTTTGTGGCTTATTATTTTCTGCAAATCTGACAACACAACTTAAACTAGCAGTAGCTTGATAATACTGGAATTTTCAGAACTTTTTAAAGTCCATGAATGCCAAAATCTTGAGAATAATGTTTCCTACATCACTCTTCATAGGTTAGCCCATTTTGATTTGAAAATATTTTGACAGCCAAATAACAAAAAACATGGCGCCTTTAGTTCCTCATCTGGCCACCTGCAATGATATCATTGTCAAGCTGTGCCTAATTTTAAAAAAATTACGGGAAAAATTATTTTATAATACCAGGGTAGGTACCTCTATTGCTTTTTCACTTTAAAAAAATTGTATCGTCATTTTGCTTTTTCTGGGTGTACAGCTTAACACGGTTAAGTTTGTAGTTGGCGACGTCGCTAGTGTAGATTTGTAGATACAAAAAACTATGGATTTAAAAGAGTTAATTCCTCTTTTGGCTGCCTGCAAATTTAACCATGTCAAGCTGTAAAGTAAGAAATAATAATTTGGAATTGACAAATCTCATTGTTTAGCAGTGTTCAAAGTGGTTCAATTACACACTTAAACCAGCTGAATTTTTGAGATAAACAAGTTAGGTGATCAAATGAAAAACAAGGAACTAACAAGAGTGGAAACAGCTTGGGGAAGTCTTCATCCAGAAGAGTATGAGCAGTGACTGATGATGACGACGTGCAGTAATATGTACTTTGTTTAAAAATAACATGGGAGGGATAGGGTATAAGAATGCAGTTCAAAATGTTAAGTAAACTATTATCAACATGGGAAATCAGTGCTTAAAATGACTGACAATGATGACAAACATTAATAAATCGTTGAAAACAATAGATCTGCAAGTAATGTAAAAATAATATGGAAAAGTAATTATGATGGAGATAAAAAATATTAACAAAATTTAAAAATAAAAAAAACCTAAAAATGTCTTCACTGCAGAATGATTTTTTTGGCATCCTACAAGAAAATTTAAGTTAATAATTCTTGTAAAGCCCCATTTTCATCAAGATATTATAAAATAGTAATGAAAATTCATTAAAACACTTTCCCAATACTCCATTTATGTCCACTTTGAATATCATAATTTAACACTTGTTCTAAATCCAAAGTTTTCTTGGTAACTGTGCATTCTTGTGTTAACTTAAAGGTTTATGTCCATTTTTGTAAACTTATAATGTGGATTCATTATCAGAAGATTTATTAAATAGGACATCACTGTACTCGTATACATGAAGGTAAAACTGAAGAAAAACAAGATGACAGTACAAGAAAAATATTATTCAGGAGAATGGTTTTGTTTAAGTACCAGCATCTATTATTTAAAGTAGCTAGCTGTATTTAATTATAAAATTGCCATGATGTTGTCCAACCTCAGATGGGACAAAAAAAAAACAAAAGTACATCTTTTGTTTCTCTAGTCTCGTATTTCGAAATCTAATGTCAAGCCTTGACAAGTCTGTTTTACTTGACAGTACCACCTTTTCTGTAATTCTTATAGCATTACATTTCTTTATTTGTGACAGCTGTGACGCCATTTTTTTAAATACATAAAACTTTACAGAAAATATTACCCAAAGCGAAAATGTAAAAATGACACAAAGTATTCGCCATAGACAGAAAAACTTAGGTGCCGTTTTCATCTAAATAAAATTTCCAGATCCAAATATTTTGATGTCTGAATTCGGTTTAAGATCATGATTTCGAAATAAATAATCAATACAAAGAATAAAACATAACTACTGCTCGTGTTCTAGATTGAATAGGTATTGAGTAGTTGCACAAAATTTGAATGATGAAGTCGTAAGTAGGTATGTACTTATTTATCTCAATACAAATAAACATGGCTGATTGAAGATGAGTTCACTTGAAATATTGATTTTACCTAAAATGTTTATTTTGGGAATTAAACCAGGTTAATACTTGACATATTGATACTAGTTTTCTTACCTTCCACATCAAAACAAGGATCCTGGGAAGCCTCTTCGAGAATAGAAATTACGTACGACAAAACAATTTCGTCGATGAGGTTCAAATCGGCACTGGGGATGTTTTGAGTCACGAATTCGAACAGGCTTTCTTTCACGAGAGACTCCTGCTGAGCTATAGAACTCATGATGATGGAGAATACTTATAATCGCGAGTAAAACACGTATTAAAAAATCTCGACGGGCGAGACGATTTCTGACAGCTGAGCCGCCGATGTTTTCCCGGACATTTAAATCGAATTACGATGGGTTTATGAGTAAAATGCCACCATTAAGGTATCTGCGAAGGTTTCCCCGGGATTCGAGACGGTGAATCCATGGGGAGTTCGCGAGAAAAACTATTTTTAATAAAAAATCGATATAGCTGGACTAGAGCCCTGGAAGGTGTATGTTTTTTTTCAACTCTACATTTGACAGCCGCAGGTAGCAAAGAGTAGGGACGCTTTTCGATCAACAAAGAACTGTTTTTATTTTTAAATATGGCTGTTAACTGATATTTTGCTACCCGCAAGTAAGTACTTTTATTTTTTTTTTAAATTGTCTTCGAAATAGAATTTGTAAATCGTTTTTATAACCGAGAAAATTAGACGAGTCGTTGATGGTCTATGAACAAGCAAAAATGAAAAGGGTTCAGAGTTATTTATTTACCTATAGTTTTGAGATTAATAAGCAAAATTTATATGTTCACGAAATAAGCATCCAAATATGAATAAACAGATAGGATAAGGACCTGTTAAAATTAAATTACAGATCTATATAGATCTGCAAACAGGCCTGATTAATTTAGCGGGGAGGAAGTGGGAAAATTTAATGAGCTTTTTAGCCAGCCACTTCAACCCTTTTTAATAATTGGTTATCTTTTTTGTTTGGACATATTATTATATTCTTTACTAGTTTTTATTACTTACCAAACTACAAGTACCTTAAAATACCATATGAACAGGTGAAAATATGACATTCTCCTTCCAAAACAAATAATAATAAAAAAAAAAACATTTTTTGTCATTCATAAAATATTTTATTAAAATATATCCATCCCCGGGAGGAACAACTGCAAGTCAAATCAATTATTTTTCAGTTTTCATTTATTTTAGTCTCAAAAAAAAAAGTTCATTAGTCAAGTTTTCACTATAATACATGCATCTTTAAAATAAGGCAATAATTGTGACTTATGTGTTTGTTCCCCCACCCCCGCGCCTATATTTCAGTACATACATTCAATGTAAAATAAAAAATATGGAATCAGCTTTCTTCTGATGACATGCGCAATCTCTTTTTCTTCACATAGTGTTCAATGCGATTTTCCAAACTTTCTGCAACAAAAAAATGTATCTATTAAATTCAATAATAATCATCAAATCTGTTGGAGAGCTTCAAAATATAGCAGAGGTTTTGTAAAATGTTATTTCCTAGCTAGAAGAAATAATGTTCCATTAATATTACGTTCCAGAGTGACAGATATTCTCAGTATCTCCTTGGTGAAATACAACAATTCAGTATCGAAACATTACTTTAATTGGCTTTTGTTGTGTTTAGTGACCATATTTGAAAAGCTGGGTACTTCTTAAACATTCTCTTCTCTATCGCCTTTCCCAAAAAAATTAATAATAAAAAAGTTATGGCACTAAAAGTGAAAATTTATAAATCCATGTAATTCATGAGTATGTACCAATGTCCTTACCACAAGTTGTTCTCTTCAACAGAGGTTGATATGTCTTGGGGGTGACTCCTTGTAACATGCAGTCACTCTGGTGGAGGAATTCTCTCCTTCCATTCTTCAACCCCAACGTCTCTTCAATACTATTGGGTGGCCTCCTAGACACCTCTTTGTTGTAGACATTCTCCAAGTCTTCAATAATGTCTCTTATCATTGAGGCCCTGCAATAAATTAATAAGTTAACACTTTCAATGAAATCAATCACTTTGTGGTTTGACACTACACAAATATTAAATAAAACCATCAATTTTTGTTAAAACATCACTAACGTTTTTGTAATACTAGTTGTTACCTGTGAAAAATCATGTGATGTAACTTGACTTGCCAAGATAAAAATGTTACTTCCATTTCAAATATGGAATAATGTCTGCAAACTACATTATAGGTAGGTATTTTTTTTTTTTTAATTTGATTCATCAGTTTGCAAATTTGAAATGTTCATACTCGTACGGACATACGGACGTACATACTCAGAGAGGAAATTAGTAGTAGTTAATTTTTCGCCTCTACCTTAGTTTCATCAGACATGATCTTATTAAATAATAAAAAATTGGAGATTTTGTATTTATTTTTACCATGGACACAGTTGAGATAAATATTGTGCATACGTTTTCTTGGTACATATTTTGTCTTTCTGCTGTGGGTTTAAAAAAAACAGTTGTATCGGCGCAGACAGAATCTAAAAATATCCACAAAAGAGTGAGACAGATTTTATATACGTACATTATTATGTACCAGAAAGAAGGGAACGAAAAAAAACATAAAAAATAAAGGAGACAGAAACAGAGAAAAAAGTTAAAAGAGGGTGTGATATTTGATAGTTTAAGTTGAGTTTATATTATTGTTATAAACCATTTTTTAGGTCGACAATTGAAACCCAATTCCAAAATAACCATCTCATATTGATAAATAATCCTTACTGTATAGCAGATTTGGACCACTGAGAATGGAAGTTCTTGATTACGATGGCCAGATCTTCTAGGTCCACGTGCCACCAGTCCTTCTTGAGCTCAAACTTCCCCGACAACATCATGTTTTCATCTTCGGAATGTTGCATCGGTTCGGCATCTGACAACTTGCTTTCTCTGCCTCCGAACCTCAAAAATGTTTCTTCATTACGTTTTTCAGCATCATCTACAATAGAAAACTAAACATCACAAAAACAATACTTAAAATCAAGCAATATTAATTTAATAAATAAATTCGTACCTTTATTTTCTACATTTTTCAATGTACTTTCAGTTGTCTCCTTTTCTTGCTTTTTCCCATCAGAATTATTAATATTTTCTTCAATTTCAATTAGCTCTTGACATTTAGGTTCATTTGTAAGACTATTTTTATCTCCCACCTCCTCTGAGATTTTCCCATCAATTTGACAAAAAATATCTTTTTGAGATTCGTTATTAGAAGAATTTTTCACTTCTTTATGGTTCGTAAAGTTACTATCTACGGCTAATGTTTTATTTTCAGTGGCTTCTTTTAATGTAACAATTCTATCATTACTACTAGGGATCAGATCTCTAAGTGTGTATTTTATGTGTGATTGGTCTTTTTTATTTGTATGTCCGGTTGTCTCTTCAAAGTCATCTAGGAATTCAAAAGCGCAGTGGTAAAGATTGAGAGGAAGGTCTATGGCCATATTGTACTGAGGTTTCCTGCAAAACAGACATAAAATGTAAATCAATTGTTTTCGGAGGTTGTGGAAACAGTAGTACTTCAGATAACAAGGTAGATAAGTCCCACTAAACACATTATTATCAGAAACCTCAATTTAAGAAGTAGAGGACAAAAAGGTGGATATTTTAGTATCACAGACATTAGTATTATTTTAGCAGAAATAAATTTTGGAAATTAAAAAATCGTAAAAAAAATGCAGTGGTTTTTCCACATACACTACGCGACCTAGTCTGAGATTAAAAGAGTTAAGGAAGAAAGAGATTTGAAAAATGGCCACCTTGGGTTAGTTTTGACATCCAGTAGCTGAGAAATGACGGAGGGGTCTTCATACCCACTGCCAACGAGAAACAGTATTCCCGCCATGCACCGGATCTGGTGCCACAGGAAGGCATTGGCTCGCACTAGAAAGTAGTGCATTCCGTATCCTGAAAACAAAAGTCAACATAAAGTCTACAGTTTCTACAAAATTACTATAGTAAAAAAACTGGGGGCTAGAAACACTTTTTCCCATTGTAATTCCTCCTACTACCATTGTTATAAACTGAAAATGTTGTTTGTACAATGATGGAAATCTTAGCTAGTACTATAGTGTGCAAAAAGTAATAAATAGTAAAGCAACCTAAAATGAATTGACACTGAAATAAATTAATTAAAAATCGCACCTTTATCATCGCCTTGTTCAGACTTTTCTGCCACAATCTGCACACTCTTCACATTGCGTATAAACGCCGTGACACCGTTGGCCACGTCCATTTTGCACAAATTCCTGAAGTCCCAGGAGCCCTGGAGGCGCACGCATGCGTCCGACATGCTAGCCAGGTTCAGTGAGCCTCGCGGAAACCAGTATTTGTAGGTGCGTTGCTTGCAATCAAACCTGGTTGTGATAGATGTTATTTATAATTAGCATTGAATTACATCATTTTAAGTATGATTAATCAATTAAATTTTGACACAAAGTCACACTGTTCTTTTTTTGTCAATTTTAATAATTATGTAATCATTTTCATAAAATGTTTAGCTGAATAATACTTTGACAAGAATTTTATCTTTAGTGTGGAGGGCCGTAAATCCATAGACCAAAGAAAGGATAGAAGCCAACCCAAGCTACGTGTAAAATGAGCTGGTTGTAATAATGGCAGCCAATTTTACTTAGACTCGCGGCTCGGTCGCATCAAAATATTTTGATAGAATAGGTAATAGTTATTGTATCCTGTGCAAAGTTATAAAACCAGTTTTCAACGCCGACGCAACCAGTCTCTTGCAACTCGCTGTGCTAGTCGTGGCGCGTTGCTGTTTCCAGTAGCGAGCTTCATTTGAGAAATTTGCAACATGTCCAAGCAAGAACTCATAAAATAAATAGTCCGAAATATCCACATGCCTTGCACTGTAATACTCCTCGACGTCCGACATCGGTGCCGGCAGCCACGCTACGGCTCTGATGTCCGGGGGTAGCAGTCTGTTGAGAATCTTGCAGTAGGCCAGCTCGGACCTGCGGCCCCCATCGCAGGACAGCTGTTCATCCAGGGAGAGGCAGCTGCGAACTTCTATAGATATTACCTGAAAAATAACGATTATACAATACGTGGAACATTGACGGCTGCTAAATTAAGTTAAACATAACATCTAAAGTCATACATTTGATTTTATTAACACGTTTTTTTTTTACCACAGATTAACTTACGAAGTTAATAAACACCAAATGGTGTGAAATTAAATCTTTTAATGATTAATCAAAAAAACTGGTGTACTAAATTGCATAAAATTACAACAGGAAAAACAACTACGCTGATGTCTCCCACTCTATTAATTCTTTATTTGTTCATCAAACCTCTCGCTCGGTCATCCAAGTTGAATCCTGGCAAATGGTTTTCATAATCATTGCGTACCATCTACGATAAGCCTTGTTGGACACAGCGAAGTTGTCTCGGTTAGGGCCAAATTATAGCTCAACGGTAGTTAAGCTTGATTGGGAACGAGGGGCTGTAAGTCTATGTATGTAGAGACAATGATACTCTAAATCTCACATTATAAAAATAAAACATTTTACCTGTCCGCTGGCAGACACCCCTTTGTCTGTCCTACCACAGCGGTGGTAGTGGGACTCTGCCCTGGCTCTGATGAGGCAGCCCTTCTCCAACGCCCCGAACAGGTGGAATTCCACTGTGTCCGGAGAGTCTTCCTGCACCGCCAGGCCCCGGTAGCTCCCCCCGAGGTAGGCAATGCGCAGGAATATGCGGCGAGTCTGGTATCTGAAATAGTCAATAATGGTTTATTGTGAAACTTCCGTAAAAGGTTTAAAAATTGGACAAGAAAAAAACTTCTTAAGGCTCAGCACCCAAAATGGCGCTAACCACCGCTTTGTAGTATTATACATGATTTATCTGTGAATTCTACATGGGCAGTTAGGAAAATGTCTAAGGTATCCAGTAATACTGTATCAAAATATATCTAGCTGTTGGAAATAACAGCTAGATGCCGCCAACATCTAACGCTATTGACGAAAATTTGGGCCAACAGTTAGATATTATTACTAAAAATATCAGTAGCTACATACGAATGTTATTCGACGCAATAAAGTCTCCACACTACCTATCGTATCAGCGTTAGCGCCAAGTAAACAAAAAGGAGTAAGAGTGTATACTTCGTAAACGATATTATGCGTAATTTGGAATGATCTCTTTGGTCGTATACTTTCTTACTAGATATTTTTGTGGATTTTCCTATCCGGAACCCCCCATACGTAGCTCTTAGAGTCAAGCGAATATATCGGTGGTACCTAAAATATAACTGTTAAGTTAAGCAATTCTCCGAATGTCATGAAATATTTAACAGCTGGATATAATGATACTAATACATATATTTGACGCATTGCATTGTGACATGTACCATTATTTTAGATGCGATCGCCAACTAACAAAAAGGTGTAAGAGTGTATACTTCGTGAACGATATTATGCGTAGTTTGGAATGATCTTTTGGTTATATATCTTCTTACTAGACGTCTTTGTGGATTTTTCTATCCGAAACGGCCAATTTGTAGCGCCTAGCATCAAGCAAATAAAATAATGGCAAGTAAAATATAACAGTTATGTTAAATATCTCCCAATGTTTTTTCATCGAACTGTTATTTTTAATAGGGGATTAATATTATTAAAACCAATAGGCTCGTTATTCATTATTTTTGTTAGTTGGTTTACTCTTCTACCCGTTTAGTTAATTATATGTAATTTAGAAAATATAGTATTATATTGGTAGTCTACCAAAAAATAGTCAACGTCGGCGTTATTTTCTATGGTTATATTTAACAGTTGACAATTGCCAACAATAACGGGGTTGGCATTTTTTCGAATTATAGTTAACGCCCAGTACTAGTATCCAGTAAATAAAAATTTAAACTAAAATGTGCAGTTTGAAAACCAATGCAGCCATTTTCGAACATTTTACCTGAAATTCCAGTATGCATTTTAGAAATAATTTAAAAGCTACTGTTTAAAAATTGTATTAACTGGAAATGAAAAATTCTTATGTTGAAGAGGGTTTCACTCCATTAAAAAAAAAAATTGATTCACGTGATTCAAGATGTATAATAGTATAAAATTTGGAGCAAGCCTTGTGATTTTTCACTGCCCCCTTTTCAAAGATATTTTTCTTCAAAGCCTTTCTCCCCCCAAAATTTTACAAATAAATATTAATTTATGTGACCTGCCATTATAAAAAATACTAAGAAAATAAATTTAAAATATACATAAATGGTTCTTTGGAATGATTTGTGTGGCAACGCATGATTGTATTATCCCGAAAATTGTATTCAGCGCTTTCTTATTTGTGTCACTGCCCCCTGCCTGTTGCATCTTAAGCGATCACCACCCTCTGGGGGCTATATCATCCAGCTATATGATTAGTACAAACCTGCTAAAATCAAATTCTCTAGCTTTTTTTCCATCTCTTGTCACTGCTATCTTTTCCTCATTCTTCTTGGCTATAACGTTCTTTAGCTGAAGGTTATTGGCCTGCAGCTGTATTACGATGTTCACCAACTCCTACAGAGAAAACTTAATTAGATCATTAAAATTAGACATCAAAATAATTGGAACCAACAAATGCTGAGAACACAAGCTTATTTGGTGTTCACAATGATTTTGTTAACACCCACAAGTGTGTAATGTGTGGTGTCTAACAGAATAAGGTGGTACATATATTTTTTGCAATATTTAATCTATTAATGTAGATATAAAAGGTCTATTGGAATGGTAAATTGGGGCTAAATTTGCACGTTTTCACTGTTTATTATTTACATAAACACATTAAATACGTGTTTTATGTATTTTCCTCAAATTAAATTTAAGTTTTTCTTATGACTACGGGGTTTTCGTTTATTTTTATACGACAAAAACCGAGTTTTGTCTTATTTACCGAAAATAAAAATGACTGTACAGTAAATAGCTTAAGACAAATGATAATAAAATCAGTAAAATCTATTTAAATCGCCTACAACATTTGATCACTTTATTTTGATTTAATAAGATAGTTAAGAAAGAATCGCCTAACCTAACTTTCAAGCAATCGCGAATACAAAACAATATTTAACTGCACCTCTTTTGACAAAAGAACCAAATCTTCTTTTGACAAATTCTTGTTTTTGTTGCGGTCTACTTTTAGCTTGTTCATTTCTAGACCGGCTTTTAAGTTTTTTAAGAACAAACTGCGCTCCATACTTCAAAATTTGACATTTCTACACACCATAGAAATAGAAAATTTTAGGGATGATCGATATTCCTTTGTCCCAATTAAAAGAAACCGGTTCCAAGCTGGTCACTGGAACCGTCAATATAATTTCTCCGAGGAGCCGGATATTTTTGGAACCGGTTCCCATTTTTCGATAATTCATGATGCCGGATCCAGTTTTTCCGTTACCCAAATATCGGTAGCACCCCCCCTTTCCCACCCATGAAATAAAAAATATCAAAGGAATCCTTTCTTGATAATAAAATAACACTACAAAATGTTCTTGTTGAAACCTCTCTGGCACCAGGAACCGATTCCTCACCGCAGGGACACTAAATTCTGATATCACTATCCCTAAGGTAAATACGTTTTTTAACACGTGCGTTTAAAAACAATAAAAAAATCAACATCTTTTAAATTTTGAGTACTAAGAAGACACAGTACCCTAGAAATAAATCGGCAAGGTTCATTCCCAAAAAATGTTTGCTCATTTTCTATTGTACATGTGTTTTATTAAATAGAGGGAAAATGTAATAGGTGTAGTAAAAACCAAAGTAAGATTTCAATGATAGTTCTGTAAGTAAATTTAAAATTCACCATAGTGTTGTGACCGGTTTTTGAGTAACGAATGTTGCAAATATGAGCATAACACTCGAAACACTAGACGGCAAAACGAATGTTTGACACACGACAGAAGGAGTATAGGGTTAAGATTGTAGACAAGGGTTTATAAAAGCAAGCTTTCTAAGGTTGGAATTTTAATTAATTAAGATAATACTTTAATCTCCAGTTTTTTCAGAAGAATCTTTTGGAAACGAATTCGTTGCCTAGAATAATAAAATATGATTATTACTGCTAGGTTTATTACTGAAAACAATTGGAAAACGTTTTACAGTAAGAATGTGAATGCTAAAATATAAATAACACCGAGAGCATCTTTTGACAACATTTGTTATTATTGTTACAGATTCATTAGAATTAATTTTAATGTGAAATTAATTTTTGGAGTATCATGTGTTCTTAATTTTATTTTTTACCTACCCTTTTATAATCCAATTATAATCTTATCTTAACATTGATAATACTTGGTCTATGTAAGTTAATGAAAATAATACAAGTTTAGGTTTTCGTGAAACTCATTAGAACGTAAATTGTAATCTTCAAAATATATGCTGCAATTAAATTTTGGAATAAATTCATCCATTATCATTGGAGCATTTAAAATTTAGTAATAATATTCACAAAATAACACAAAATATTGTACGAAAAACTATGAAAACTAGTCACATTAATATGATTTATTCAAATAGGTATTATATTACATCGACCCCTTGGAATAACAAGGTTCCATCTGACACGGCAACATCATACGATAATGGGTTCTATAGAAAGCTACTTTAGAGTTCATTATCGCATAATAGTGCGGCGTCAGATGGAATCTTGTTATTCCAAGGGATCAACATATAGATCCCAAAAAACATTAACATTTCAGGTCAAACCACAAAATTTTGTTGTTTCAATCATTCTAATGTATTAAATGCCACACAAATCACTCACTGAATTGTTGAATTTTAAATATTAAATATATTATTATTTTGTATTTGCCCATTGGGGATGCTATAGTCCAGGTGGGTGTGGTAATTGAAGTGGCTTGGCGTGATGATGGAGTGACGATGGCGTGACTATGGCATGACGTTGACCTGACGATCTCGTGACTATTGAGTTACCATGGCGTGACTATGGCGCGACGATGACAGATGACGTCTTATATTAACTGAATCATAGACCACCTAATCAGTATTTCCTAAACGTATCCGGTTCACCGCTCCCTTTTCAATTATAATTTTCTTCACGGCCCCCACCTCACACTTAAAAAATTGTAACAAAAAATAACGGCGAAAGCGCCTAGAACGATTGCTTTCAGTGGGTGGTATCGTGTAGACCGACTTTATGTACATAATTACATTGGTTATTGTTTCATCCTAACCTAGCAACGCCTGTGCGTCCTTCATGAATTTCAAATCAATGTGTGTTATTTGTTTTGTAAAACCTACGTAAAGACTTTTGTTTTTTTTCGGAGCTTTTCATCTTTTATTTAGTATTCTCAGTTATGGGGGCACGAAACCACACGAATGCCGCTAAAAATAACCCGGAAACTACTCACATATCCCACGTAACGATAAAAAATATATGAGAATGGGAATTGCCTACGCCGGGTATATTTCCAAAATACACCGGCATTTTATATAGAAGGACGCAGATTCTCCTGTCAATTTTTAATTCATCGGCAGGTTTACGTCACGATGGCAGTTTGAAGAATAAAGTTTTTGTTTGTTTAGGTACCTAGATACCTACTCGTTAAATATTATATTACGAAGGAATAATACAGATCGACATACTCAACTTTACAATCGGTGGCGTAGCTAGTTTAGATTTTGTAGATACAACAAATATGTGATATATATTTTTTTTAATTCCCGGGTTACGAATAACTTGACAACATTTGAACAAACTCCTACTCCAATAATTATAAGCGGAAAATGTTTGCTTGCGCAATGATGGAGGACTTTATCCACTCAACCACTCAACCGGTTAATTTAACCCTTATCACTCGAGAAAAAAAATCATATAAGTTTCCAGCAACTCAAGGATTTTTATTAGCAAAAATATGAGAAAAAACTAAGATATTCTTAGAAAATTAGAAACAAATATTTTTTGGAAAGGTAGCAAACAAGGATGCTTATTTATGTTTACAAATATATTTTTATTTTAGAAAGTAAGTATTTATAAAAGAAAAAACGGCAAATTTTAGTTTTTGTAATTCCTTAAAGTATGGTACTTTTCAAAACAATCACCCAAATGCATCCTCGGTTTTCCAGGACAAGTGTCACAATACTCGCTGGTCTCCCGTCTCCCGCCTTTTACTACCGTTTTTGAGCAGACCACACAGTCCCTCTTAGGACCTTTCCTTAAAATGTGCAGTTTTCCATTGAGCCTGGTCTCTGATGGAGTGGAAGTAGATGGCCCACTTCCAGGCTCTTTGTACTCACCCACTAACTGATCAACCAAAACTTTTATATACTTTAAATGGCTTAATGGTTTTTCGTTATTTTTCTTTTTTATGGATTTATACAAGATATACGAATTTATGGAACATATCTCCATCCCCCAAAAAAAAAGTTTGCGCCACCATTTTAGGGATTTTCTCAAAAAACAATATGAAGATGCATATTTATCGGCACGATCAACTCCACCCATCGACTTAGTATAGTCTAACACAATATCCGGTTTGTCTTTTGTTACAACACTACCACCCTTTCTTTTTCTTTGAATGGTTGTAAATTTTGCATTAGCAGAAGCTCTCAACATTGTCACAATTCTTTTATCTTTCCACGCAAGGAGCATTTTGTTATTGTATTTCTTAACTGCGATAACTTTTTTTGTTGTAAACTTTACTTTAAAAACTTGTTTTTTTTTATTGTGTCCAACATGTCGTCCTCTTCGGCCATATCCATCCATTCTTCATCCTGTCCATCTTCCTCTTGTATATCTACGTCGGAAGCACTTGAACTGCTACTTGTGTCCAAAACACGCATTTTTTTCTTCTATTACCTTTAAACTCACATTCACTATCTGAACTGTCATGTTACATTGAAATATCGCCGGTACAGTCACTTTCACATTCAAAAACAAAGTCATCATCACTAATTTCGTCTTCATACATATTTACTATGGAGTAAAAAAATATTTGAATAAATAACTGCGTATTAATTGTTAAAAACAAAAAAATGTAGCACAATACACAAGCATTCAGTAGCAGGTACTAGACGCAACTAACTGTACACATGAAGAAACCTGTCCGTGCACCCTTGGATTTTGAAAACAATAAAATGTATGACTATTGTTCATGGCGCCGCTGCGGCGCCTAACGAGTGGAATTAAAATTTTATATGGCGCTGCAGCGGCGCCTCTCGAATGATAAGGGTTAAAAATAAGTAGGTATCTATCGCAGGAACTTTTCCCTCCCTTTGGGTTTTCCGTGTTGAAAGTACCTGCCCAGTAACCTATCAATCGATATTGTTCAATGAACGTCCCTGACGTTGGAGTAACTAGGCTAATGTATGGACATATAGGTTAGAATCAGCAGGAGGGGCGGGTAAGTTCTAGACCCTACCAAAAATTATTTCAAATAATAGAACGCTCGGACAGCAGCCATCTTGGAAGTACCTACATGCGGGCGAGTACAGCTTGACAATGATAACTTTGCAGTCAGTGACGTTTCCACCATAGATATGAAGACTGGTGCTAAATAATTCCCTACGCATAATTTTGAACAATAATAATGAAGAGATTCAATTTAGAGTTTTAAAGTTAAAAATCCATTAAAATACATAATTTTCTTCATTACACGTCATCAGAATATATTTTTAAATAATTAAGCATTTCATGGATAGTTATTTTTCACAAAGTTACCAACACAGCTTTAACTAAGTGGCAGCTTGTCCAAATACTGGAATTATCGAGAATTTTTATAGTTTTTGAGAGTGCCAAAACCACGAAAAAAAATTCACTTCATAACGTGTATAAATTCTACCATCTGTATCGTTTTATATCATAAAACAAAAAATAAGAAGTATAACAAAATATTTTGACAGCCGAATAACAAAAAAAATGCGTCTTTAGTTGCTTTTCTGGCCGCTCGCAAAGTTACCCGTGTCAAGCTGTACCAACCTACGGGGAGAAATTTAAAAAATCGGTAGAATCATCAAGTTAGTACCTACTCATAGTAATTCACATACCAATGGGTAATACCTACTTTCCTGCGTAGTTTACTGAAATAGAACACCGAGAAATTATTTATAATTTAATCCGCTTTTTCTAAAAAAATCTACACAATTCAAAACAACCTAAACTGTTTATAAAAAGACAACAAATGGCTAACAAACAGAAAAAAGTACTTTCATTTTTAAGCTACTGGAAAACTTATTTTATTTTTATTTAAAACTTATTTTTACATGTCATTGTGTTTTTTAAAACTATTTTAATTTAGTTTAGAATTTCGGTTAAAATATTTTATGTAGAATTCTAAATTCACCCTTCGGTTTTTTTTTTGATGATGACCTACAATGAAATGTAAAATAAAACATTGGTAAAAAGGGTTAGTTTTCTTAAAATCACAAATAACTTCCACTGTCACAAAAAAGTGACGAAAAAATCGACATCTTGTGTAGTCTCTAATTCACAAGTAAAACAAAAATATATTGATACAACCTTGAAGTAACAATATTTGGAGAGAGAGCTAATTCTTTTTACCCAACCTATACAGATTTGGGATAAATCACTTTCTCCGGGTTTTTAAGTCGTACACCATGAGAAAGAAAGAGACAACAAATTTTCCCAAATGATCACACCGCTTTAAAATATTGTTGGAATGTTCTTGGTGTCCCGCGTCTCCGGTGAGTCCGCCCACACGTTATGATACGCGAAATACATTGAGATAACTCAACGGTTTATTAGGTTACATGCAATTTTTTTAAAACAATACTGTGAAAAAGTGGTTATACGAATAAACAAAAACATTATGTCGACATGTGATATGATTGGATGTATAAATACCCTAGCCCTTGTCCTAGCCACGCCCAGGTCAAGCCGAGTCCGGCAAACCTCGTATAAACTGACTACAGCTCTCTCTACAGCGCTATCTCTTGTATATTATTGCTCTGAGTATACAACAAAATGATAATTCAGTTCAGCAAGCTCCGAGTGCGTTCCTGTTTTTATTTTTTTAGTGCAGCGAAAGGAAATGAAGGAGGGAGATGCAATTATATCTGGCTTTTCAGATATGATCCATTAAACATCATTAGGATAATTTAAAATGTAGAACAGCTGTCTTATCTCAGAATAGACATTGTCAAGTGAAGCGGGTAACGTATATGGGAAAAGGAAAAAATAAAATAAAAAACGCTTGGGAAGCCGGCAATAATAAAATCGTCAAAACGAAAAAACCGATTCATTGGAGCGATATTTAAAACTTCAAATACCTTTTCCACTTTGTATCAATGATAATCGTATTCTCAAGGATATTATGATTTGCAACATTTATTATTTCAAGTTATTAAAGATAGATTAAAGTAATGATATAAATAATACGGACATTACTCTGTGAGAATTCTGTCACCTGCAAACACAAAGAAACATGAATTATTTAGCGGACAGTGCACAGCGGTTTATTGAAACATTAAAACTTTCTATTTCTGGTTGTTCTTGATTGTGGGTTATAAAACTGCAGAAAAGGAACGACGATACTAGGAAATACTAGCAGTATGACGACTACATTATTTAAGGCTTATTAAATAAGGAATTTGATTCCATTTTTTATTTATTTTTTATCAATATCCTTCATACTTAAATATCAGTATATTTTTATTTATTTTTTAATGTTCGTTATCATAGTTAAATTAATTCTCAAAAAAATTTTTTTTAAGCACCGTCAAAACGGCAGTATCTCAGAGGTAGGAAGCGGGGGGGGGGTGCGTAACGTCATCCGTACCGTCAGAAGAGCAATTTGTTCAGATTTTTTTAATAATATTTATCTAGGAATTCCACTACATTTTTCGATTAATTTTAACCGTCCAACTTGATTAACGTGATTTTTGTAATTTTCTAAATAACAAAATTAATGCGAAAATTGATTTTTACAGTTGGATTTTTTGTATATCCCGCCAAAAACAGCGCATTACATGGTATTTATCTTTGACATATCAAACTGTCGTTATCCAGCTGTCAGTCGCGTATTTTGGTAGCTTGTGTTTTTTTTTTTAATTTTACCGCTTTTAATTTAACAAAACCTTCTAAAATGTCAGGAGATAATACTATTATTATTGTGTCGTACCGATGTGTAAAAATACAAGCATTACTGCAATTTATCATCATTGATTTCTTATGTTATAGGACATCAGAAAACACCAATTCAAGTCAAATTTTTTTTTACTTGTTTTAGTACTAAACTAGCACAACAAAATGTCTGAGGTTTCCAGTCAATACAATTTTTTAACTGTTATCCTTTAAATTCTACGAAAAACATACTGAAACGTCAGTAAAAGGTGCAGTTTGAAAACCAGCGAAGGCATTTTTGAACGTTTTACTTGTAATTCAAGTATACATTTCATAAAAAAATTAAAAGATTACTGTTTAAGAATTGTATTCACTGGAAACCTGAGACATTTTCCTAACTACCCGTATAGAATTAACAGATAAATAATTTGTAGTTTTGCTTATACTAAAAAGCCAAAAAGTGTGTATTTTTGAGTGTTGACCCTTAACAACGGAATTTCCAGAAAAGTAGATTTCAAAGTATCATCCAGATGAGAACAAGAAATACTAGTTCACAAGGAAGGAGAACTTTATCATTTACCTGGGCACTTAGTGTTCTAGAATTCACTGGAGTGCCAGTAGAGTGAGTAGAGATGGTCGATATTCCTTTCCCGATTGCAAGGAACCGGTTCTAAGCCGGTCACCGGAACCGTCAATATTTGTCCGAGGAGCCGGTTCCTGTTTTTGGTCCAGTTCTTTTCGTTTTCAGAATTTTGTTAGCAACCCCCTCCCCTTTTCCCCAGAATGAAATAAATAAAAAATGGCGAGAAACCGGTTACAGTTTCAGCTCTTTCCGTTTTCAGGAAATCGCTGGCAACCACCCTCCCCCATAAAAGATTTTATTTTGACGGTGAGGATTTTTTTGTTTGTTGTGTAATTCTGGAAATAACTGGATAAATAACCAGTTCCTCGCCAGTCACCGGTAACTGGAACCGCAGGTATACCCAATTTCCGATATCAACCATCCCTACAGTATATTTATATCTTCTAAGTACTTATATAGTCCACTTTAAAAGTGATTGTTTTTTTTTCGGACAAAAAGTTTTTTAAACTTATAAACTGCGATAGATTAAATAGAACATCAAATTCTTATGTGAAACATAATACATTCTAGACTTAACTTCAAAAAAGCAACAATTTTTTCTTGATTTTTGTTAACAAAATTATGATCGCAGGATTGTGCTCTCGTAATTACATTACTGTGTTTTATCTGGTAGGCAGGGGTGTACTCGTTAATTTTCCAGTAGCGGCACGTTTGATTTTGTATTGTAGTAGACGGCAAGAATACGAGGCCTGTTCAAAAGAAAAGGTGAATTTTGAATTTTCGCGGGCTATGTACATTCGATTATCGATTTTTTTTTGTTATGTTGGTACACATATGTTTATCATGTGTTAGCATTATCAGCCATTTTGGATTAGTGGTTTGTTTTTGACAACTGGAAAGGTTAGTCACGTTTTTGTGTGTTCTTCGATTTTTTGACTTTTGAAAAAAATGCATGTTCCGCAGCCACAGACGGCTGTCCACATGACAATATTATAAATATGCACATTTATTTCAATGTTTACATAGAAAAGAAGCAGGGAGAAGTAACTGTCTGCTAGGCGTAAATAAACAGCTGACTGACTCATAGCACTTGCTCAGTATTGTAGGATTTGTTTAGGCAATAGCAGCGTCCTTCGTCACACACCATTTGAGGAAGTGATAATATATTTAATTAAGAAACACACACACAATAAAATAAAACGTTGATCAGTCTTTCAGTTGGATCATTTTTTTGTGAAATACAGTTTTTACTTTTCCCAAAAAACAGTACCAGAACGGCGTTTCTGCGCGTTCCGGCCCCAGTGCGTCCCTGTTTGTAGGGCACTTAGAGCAAGAATATATATATGGAGAGAGAGTACGTTAGGATTATCGAATTATTAAGTATATAAAGACATTATATTAATTATAAACTTCCATTATTATTTACGCAAACATTATGCCATTCGTTTTGTAAGGTATTCTGAATCCATAAATCATTTAATCTTGAAGGAACAATATATGGAGGGATAGCTAATTTGTTTTACCCAACCCATCCGAAATTGTAATAAATCACTGTTTCCGTGTTTTTACATCGTACACCATGAGAGAGAAAGAGACAACAAATTTCTTGGACGGCTTCTATATACTGTCGTAATGTTCTTAAGCTGGTTATTTTCGCTGGTTAACGGCAGGACTCCGCCCACATTTTATATTTTGCCACTAAACTTGACACAACTAAACGGTTTTTTAGGTTAGATGCTATATTTTTGTTGATAAAAATATTGTGAAAAAGTGGCTATACGAATACACAAAAACATTATGTCGATATGTGATATGAATGGATGTATAAATACCGTAGCCTTGGTCTTAGCCACGCCCATTTGCGCCGAGTCATGTTAAAATCATCAAAAACAAGTCCAAAACTGACTTCACTGGCTTTGGCTTGGGCTACCTCTTGTATACTCTAAGCATTTAATAGTATTTTTGATACCGTTTTGTGATGCGAACTCTATTTGAGGTTATGACCTATATTTGTTTGTTTGTAAAAACGGTGTGTCTATGAAAACCCTAGCCACGCCTGTTCAGAGTAGTCAGGCAAAATAATCATCAATTCTTTAATTAATATGTGCTATTTAACACGTACTTTAAACAAAACAATACATTGTATATTTGTAGAACGTTACAAAATGGTAGGTACTCTCAGTATCCCCCTGGTGAAAGACCACAATTTAGAAACGAAACGTGGTTTGAAATAGTATTAGGACTATTATTAGCTGTTTGGCGACTTGATCTAAATCGCCTAGTACTTTCACAACATCCCGACCTTCCTCTCTTTTTAACTATTACAGTTTAAAAAAACAACAGCCAAGGGGGATTTTTTTTATTCATCGTGAAAAGGTGTAAATCCTTAATGAATACACAACATTTGAACCTCTAAAGCTAATGCATTCGGTAGAAACTAGAAATGCATTTGTTAAAAGTCCAAGGCCACCAGGGCGTGGGAACAAAGCCCGATGCTACCGCACTTAATGCACTTTTCCCCACTGGTCACAATAAAAGTTCGAAGTTAAATGTTCTGTCTATCTAATGCATTGCTGCTTAATGACCCATAGACTCCATCATATTCAATCGCGTACAATACAGGGCGTACAGGTAGTACCCTACCTCAGAGCGATAATATACCAGAAGGGATAGCTTTGCGAAACAGTGTAGTCAGGATTGTTGATTTTTTCCTGACTTGGGCGTGGCTAGGGTTTTCATGGACACACCTTTTTACATCCATTCATAGCAAATGTCGGCATAATGTTTTGTTTATTTGTAAAAACACTTTTCACAGTATTGTTATCAACAAAAATAAAAATATATAACATCAAAAACCGTTGAGTTATGTCGCATAACAAAACGTAGTGGGAAGAGTTGCCAGTGATGCGGGAGACAGAAAATATGCTTACATACTAAAAGTGGTGCGATATTATGTGACAACTTTCTTGTCTCTTTTTCTCTCACGGTTTACGACGTAAAAAGCTGGAGAAAGTGATTTATCGTAGATTTGTATAGATTGGGTAAAAATATAACACTCACTCTTTATATATATTCTTACTCCAAGTACCCTACATATTTTAACCCTTATCACTCGAGAAAAAAATCATATAGGTTTCCAGCAACTCGAGGATTTTTTAAGCAAAAATATGAAAAAAAAACTAAGATATTCTTGGAAAATTAGAAAAAAAAAATGTTTGGAAAGGTAGCAAATAAAAATGCTTATTTATGTTTACAAATATATATTTATTATAGAAAGTAAGTATTTATAAAAAAAAAAAAAGGCAAATTTTAGTTTTTATAATTCCTTAAAGTATGGTATTTTTCAAAACAATCACCCAAATGCATCCTCGGTTTTCCAGGACAAGTGTCACAATACTCGCTGGTCTCCCGTCTCCCGCCTTTTACTGCCCTTTTTGAGATCACAGACCACACAGTCCCTCTTAGGACCTTTCCTTAAAATGTGCAGTTTTCCATTGAGCCTGGTCTCTGATGGAGTGGAACTAGATGGCCTACTTCGAGGCTCTTTGTACTCACCCACTAACTGATCAACCAAAACTTTTATTTACTTTAATGGCTTAGTGGTTTTTCGTTATTTTTCTTTTTTATGGATTTATACAAGATATACGAATTTATCGAACATATCTCCATCCCGCAAAAAAAAAGTTTGCGCCACCATTTACATCTTCCTCTCGTATATCTACGTCGGAAGCACTTGAACTGCTACTTGTGTCCAAAACACGCATTTTTTCTTCTATTACCTTTAAACTCACATTCACTATCTGAACTGTCATGTTGCATTGAAATATCGCCGGTACAGTCACTTTCACACTCAAAAACAAAGTCATCATCACTAATTTCGTCTTCATACATATTTACTATGGAGTAAAAAAATATTTGAATAAATAACTGCGTATTAATTGTTAAAAACAAAAAAAAAATGTAGCACAATACACAAGCATTCAGTAGCAGGTACTAGACGCAACTAACTGTAAACATGAAGAAACCTGTCCGTGCCACCCTTGGATTTTGTAAACAATAAAATGTATGACTATAGTTCATGGCGCCGCTGCGGCCCCTAACGAGTGGAATTAAAATTTTATATGGCGCCGTAGCGGCGCCTCTCGAGTGGTAAGGGTTAACTTAAAAGGTAGATGCCATAATATATTTTATTTCTAAAATAAATAAAATTGACCATATGTAGAACATTTTTAGCTTAAACCTGGCGTGCCACGTGGTACGCACCGTCACAGTAAGGGACAGACCGGGGTCAAGTCGTTAGTGGGATGACCCAATGTTCTATTTAGTGCGACATGTGCAAAAATAGTTTTCTTCTTTTTTCTTTCGTGAAAACGCTTGGAACAAAACGCTATCTACCGTTTTTAGTTCAAATTAATATGCTCAATAATCGCCGGCTAAAGTTTGTCGCATACGTCTTGTCACACTCTGAATAATTTTATTGGCTTCGTGCAATATCTACTATATCTATAAATCTACTTTTTACAGTAATTACCAGCCATACTCGATACACCGCTGGGTGAAGGTCTCCCCGGCGTATTTCACCTAACCCAATGAATAAATAAAATGATTAAATTTACGTGGCTAATGCTGATGGAGCCATTAGGGTATAGCCATAAGGGTACATCCCATGGTGTAGCATTCCATGGTGGGAAGGAGGGGGGGGAGGTTCAACAACGAACAAACGAAAACTCAAACACAACATCATTAAATACGTACTAAAATGTAATAAAAAATGGATAAAAACAAAAAATACCAACCTCTGCATACTAAAATTGCTATATATTTTTTTTGTAACTTACTTATCTGCTGTGATTTTGAAAAAAATGTATTTCTGCTTGATTTGAAATTCAACTTTTTATTGATTGTAATTGTATACTGTTTATTTATTTATTTTATTGCCATTGAGAGCCTACAATTGATTTGTATTAGTATACCCACGCACTGGCTTTGCCTATGTGGGATTGTTTTGTTAAGTCTACATTGTTTTTTTTATTTTTTTCTTGTTTCTTTTCTTTATGCTTTATAATTTGTTTATTATTTTTTCAAAAAACGTATGTAACAAAAAATCAAATAAATAAAAAATAATTATCAGAATAAGCAAACACTTTGTGGATTGACATGATTAATTAAATAAAAAACACACGTTGTTTAAATCCACTTTATTTTTGTATAAGTCAACTAGTTTCGAGTATATTTTCAGTATATTTATTTTTATTATTATTTGTTTTTATTATTCAGTATATTTATTTATTTTCAGTATATTTTCAGTATATTTTTCAGTATATTTTTAAGTCCCGATGAAGATTCAGCAGAATCGAAACTAGTTGACTTATACAAAAATAAAGTGGATTTAAACAACGTGTGTTTTTTATTTAATTAAATAAAAAATACTTTAGTCGATGTGACTGTCGTTTGTTCGTTGGCGATCTGCAGTCGGGCTCGGGAACGAATCACAACTACCAACAGTGTCGATAAAATCCATATCGATGTTTCATGCTAGGATCCCAAGTCTGCAATTATTTTTCTCTAGCCTTTTATGCTAGGGCCCCACGACCCATTTTATGACAGATTAGGCCGCGCCAGGACTGTGGTGGCCTGTGGTGAACCCCCCCCCCCCACCCATTAAATACGCCCCTGGTACAGCCTTCGATGGTGTCCAATGCATCGGGTTTATTGGGTGTCTCTAGGGGTGGTGGTCCTTTTTAAAATTAAATAAATATTTATACGGTTAGGCCACCAAAACACTACAATTTTCTTTTAAAAAATAAAGGTTGAAACTCAGGCGTCATTTTCCGTGACAAAAGTTTTTAGTTAGCCTTGTCCAGACACCGCGAGGCTAGCGCATAAACCGTTCTCTAACTAACTAAAACGCCGTTTCCCCGCAGGGATAGGCAGAGAGGACGAACCGCCATACAACTCTGTCTTGGCACACACTCCGTGCTTTATTCACATTCACACATTGTCTCATCAGTGGCGGCTCGTGCCCTTTAAGTGTGCTAGAGTGCTAAGATTAAAAAATACGACGTTATTGATGTTGTTATAACCAAAAAAAATAATTTTATATCTATTTTTTTTCTATTCAAGTAGTTGATTCAATGATCGTGCCATGTCTTCTTCGGGCGTCCCCGACTACTTCTTCCATTCGTTTGCCGTTCTCCACTTACAAATAAGATGATAAATACTTGAACATTGATGGGAATGCCCGAATATATGTTTTTATAGTCACACTTGATTTCATACACTTTATTTTGCCCTATTCGACTGCTAAATTATTTATTTGCTAGTTGTGAATGGGTCACGTGCGTTGTTCGGACTGTCTGGACGAAGCTATTGATATTTGGCTTATGTGTTAATAATCCATATACTCTTTCGCAGGAAACCATAGTATAATATGGCTAGGCTTATACCTTTCTTGTAATCTGTACAATTACACTTTCGAATTCCAGGAATTGTCTGGACGAAGCTGTTGGGCATCATTGTGCGTCGTAACAAAGCCTCGCGTGTCATATGCGAATGTCGATTGATTTGCGATACCATCTTTTTTAGCGTTTTCAAAACAATACCTTACTTAAGCTAATATGAATTAAATCGATATAATTTCATTGACATTTCGGGGAAATTAAACCAGTACGTGAATCTACGTTCAATGATGACAAAGGCATAATAACAGCTAGCTATCTATGTATCCAATATCCTAAGAACTATAGAGGATGTGTTCCACCGGCTATTGTCACTAACGTATTATCATTTATACAGACTCACCAGTCCAAGGCAGATGAATGAGATCCCTGAGGCGTATGTGCGGTAAAACCATGTATGACCGTGTCAAAAATGTGAATATCCTGAAAGAATGAAAGGCTGATGTAAGCGTAATGAATAAGATCAAGAAAGGGACGCTTAGGTGGTTTGGGCGTATAGAGCGAATGAACGAAGAAAGGAGTGTGAAAAATATATTAGATGCGAAAGTGAATGGAAGAAGAAGTCGGGGACTCCCGAGGAAGACACTGCACAATCAAGTGAATTAAATATTTTAGTTTAAATAAAAAATATTTTAGTTTTAAGCCACTTTATTTATATACATATAACAATTCGACCGGTTTCGGTTAAACTTAACCTTCTTCAGGAACGTATATATATAAACTTTATATATATATATAAATATAGTTTATATATATACGTTCCTGAAGAAGGTTAAGTTTAACCGAAACCGGTCGAATTGTTATATGTGTATAACTAAAGTGGCTTAAAACTAAAATATTTTTTATAAAATTATAATGTCAAGCTACAAAGTGATTGCTTCCTTCGATAAATTAAATATTAAATCGGTCAATGTGAAGAGTCAGAATAACAGAATAGTATGTATGAATGTGAATAAAGCAAGGAGTGTGTGCGAAGACAGAGTTGTATGGCGGTCCGTCCACTCTGCCTATCCCTGAGGGGAAACTGCGTGATGGTTAGATAGCTTAAAACACAACAGGATATGTGACATAATAGGATATAACTCAACGGCTTTTTAGGTTATATCCTATATTTTTGTTGATAACAATACTGTGAAAACGTGGTTATGCAAATAAACAAAACATTATGTCGGGATGTGCTATTAATGGATGTATAAATACCCTAGCCCTAGCCCTAGCCACTTTCAAGTCCGGAAAAAATCAACAATCCTGACTACACAAGGTATCCCTCTTGGTATATTATTGTTCTGAGGTGTATACATAATGTGAAAGATATACTCCTAGACCATTGTGCTTTGTTAAAGTTGCATTATTTTCCATTTGAACCATGGTGTTGGTGACATTTAAAGCAATTTAAACTATTGCAGCGCCCTCCTTTTTTTCTACATTTATTTGCCGGAGTATAACTTTAGATTGACAATCTTCCGCCATCGTCGAGCTGCGTCCAAGCACATCGCTTTTTGGTGCCCATTATCCATATCGATTGGATGAAACGCCCTGGCTGTGTTGTCGGAGGCTTCATCAATAATTCACTAGAGATTCCTTTCAGAAGATTTGTGAAGGACGAAGAGCAAACCGTCCCGGAATAAGGCTTTATTTTATAGGTCACCCGCTTTAGTAGCGAATGTTATGTTTAAAGATTATTGACGAATCAATACAAAAAAACTGTACATTAATTTATTTATTATTCTCTGTTCGTCTATTTCTTTGTTTGTTTAATTTTTAATTACTCTTGATGTTTTTTTTTAATTACCTACAAGCAGTGGCAGCCCGTGACTTGAGTAACGTCGCCCTATATGTTGTTATTGCAGAAACAATGTTCTGTTTTTTTCCAAAAATCTTATTTTTATCACTCTAGCTCACCCGGAAGTCACGAGCCGCCACTGCATACAAGTTTAGATGTTTGGGTGGGAGAGAGGGAGGGGACAGATCTAATCGAAACGTGTATTTACAGGGAAACACGTTTATAGCCAGTAAGTGAGTAACTACTGTAGCTATAAAATATTATAGTAATGACTTTTACAAGTGTAATTAATTTAATTATTGACCTTGTGTTAGATTGCATCATGATGTGCTATAATATACAATCTTATTGTTAGGTACATACATATATGTTCATTACTTATTATTTGACAAATTTCTACTTGAATGTTGTAAACTTGAAGAATGTAAGGTTGTGAAGAATTACATGGCCAGGTATTAGCATTGGCGTGCTGTCCATAAGGGTCGAAAAGCTGTGCCTACTCTGAGAAAAACGAACAATTGAAAGAAATCAAAATACAATAGACAGAAAAAATATACGACATATTTCTGATCAATATAATAGGATTTATTGTTTGCATATTGTTTATTCCACAATCGTTCTACATTGACGTTTCCGTATCGGAAAGTAAAAATCAAACGTACGATCCGAAGGGGGGGGGTGACGTAGTAACCCCAATCGATATTGCTTATTAAAGCGTTTTCATCACATAATCTTAGGTAAGAGATTTTTATTAATACTTAGAGAGAAGTATATTCATAATATTTCAGTAAACTTTATTTGAGATTCTAAGATATTGCACAAAATGCTAGTTCGGTGTGACATGAGAACGGGATTGGTATTTTTTTTCTCCATTTAACGAATTTATACCGTTTAGTTACTTGCCTTTGACTATAATATATTATATTTGATTACCTCAACCTAGTTTTTCAGTGGGATTGCGTTTTCTGGGTTTTCTCTGTTCATTATAGTTTACATCATAATAATTAATAATTAATAAAAATATTATTTTGTGATAAAAAAAAAAGATTTTTAATAAAAAAAAATCTGCGATGTAAGTATTTTTACACTTCAAAATAATTATTTAACTAAATAAGTAGTTAAATATTACAAGGGTGGGCAGAAGAATATACTGTCACACAACTTTGTCTTGGTACATACTCCTTGATTGATATTCATACCATATCAATAAGCTCTCTTGCCGAACAATATCGTCACTGAGCGGATGCGGACGTTGGTGTGAATCGACACTAAGGCTTCAATTGTGTCATATAAATTAATCATTTCGTTGTAAGGAAATTATGGCTGTTCAAATAAAAAAAATCCATTCAAATAATTCATCATGTAATGATTTACATACCCTTTTCATCATATTCAAAAATTAAAATCGTAGTGAATCACTAGAAAAAATTCTCAAAAATGTAAAAAAATCTATCAAAATATTAGAGCTTTAAATAATTGTGATATGGAGACAAATAATAACAAGCAAATATAAAATGACCTAAAACTTTGTCTGACTGAAACATGACTTTTCTTAAATAGATAGACGAATTAAATTATAATACACATTACATATATACATACAAGTAGGTAGAAAACTAGTGCGTCAATTCATTCAGTTGATCACAACAATAGGCGGAAGATAATAATAAAATTATCTTTTTCAAATATTTAATTCACAATACCCGGACTTGAAAAACTACACACAGCTTACCTTTGGTCATAAAGCAATGCACACCACTGTCTGGTATATACCTAACCGTACGCCAAGGCTAAGCAGACGTTATTTTGGAAATATGTATAACGCTTAGCGAGATTAGATGGGTAAATGAGTTTACGTGAGCAAAAATTATCAATCAGCATGGATGATAGTAAGTTTTTTTTATGATAATCAGTAAAACAATTACAAGAGAAAATTGTTACTAGTAATGCGATAGCGAGTATCTATGTTATAAAGAAATAAACATACTCTGAGCATCGCCCTGGTTGAAGACCACTATTCAGATTTTATGTCTGGTTAGTGGCCGAGTGGTTCAAAGCTGTTCCCACCATCCTACCCAGAAGTTGCGGGCTCAATCCTCTACTAAGTAACTAAGTAAGTCCTCCATCATCACACAAGCAAAGATTTTCTGGGTATAATGCTAGTAGGAGGAGGAAGTTAAATGTTGTCAGGTTATTCATAATCTAGGAATGTTTATTGTTTAAATTTTTTTTTTTTTAAAGTGTGGCTTGAAATGACTTTAGCTATGTAAAGTAACCAGATCTAAATATTCAGGTTTTTTCTAACCTTCGCGTCACAACCCCACTGATATATTAATATTTTATTTATAATCAACCAAAAGATAAACAATTTAATCATGTATATTTTACGATTTACCATCTATGGACAATAATGAATGACTTTAATATGCCTTATGTGTGTTTAAAAATAGGCAATGTACCTATCGTCGACCCTTGATTCTAAGGCATTAAAGAACACGAACATCATCGTCAATTTTACGACAAAAAGTAATAAAAAATGCATACGGCAAAGGGCGCGTGGCTACATTTATTCCCTCACTGACGACACTGGTTTTCCTTGACGCGTGGCGGCCATTTTCCTTCGGCCATGTGACGTAAGGCCGCCATATTGGGGGCGTCACGTGACGGCGGCCATCTTGCATTCCAAGTTTAAATATCTGTCAGAATTGCCGCGTCTCTTCGGCGGCTGACACGGTACCCGGAAAAGGGAGACAACTCCCGATCGAATCGAGGTTGAAAGACTCAATACGAAACATTAGTAGGCAGATAAAGTACAGTAAAACGTTTTAAAAAAATAATACAATTATGTGACAATTTGTTTTGAATCAATTTAATGGTTACCATTAATTAAATAAACAATTAAACCTAATCATAAAATTAAAATTAAATATTGTGCGAGATTCAAGTGGTAAAATTTAATAACTTTTATTGTTCTCTCTTAGTATTATCTGAGTGTAATAAAACCTTGTGATTTTTTTTTTGATTTTATGGATTCTTTCGTAATCCTCTGCTAATTAGCTGGGGCTTATACAAATACCCCTCATAATGTCTATCTAACTAGTACTGCGGCTCATTAGGACTTATTAATATCGCCATTTGATGATTGTATTTAATTGACTGAATTTAAGTTTACATTGGTGAGTTCTTAGGAAAAAGGTCTGAACTGGATAAAAAACCCTAATAAAACCTTGTTTAACTGTCATTTTTTGGGTATATCCCAAGCAAGAGCATTTTGTGTTTTTTTCTTAATTTAACAAATTAGAATAAAGTCGTTTTAGAGGGTCAAAACCCCTACCAATTGGTTCAGAAAAATTGGAAAAAGTTTACGACTAGTCCCAGGGCTTTGTTTTGTATGCCCCTTTGGTTTGGATCCAATCTTGCGAAAATGGGGAAAATCGCAACATACAAATGTATTAGGGAACTTAGGCGGGTCAAAAAGTTGCCACCATAGCAAAAAGTTCCGAGTTCAAATCCGGTTGTGGCAATGAACTTTGTTCTCTTGTATTTTCCTAGTCTATTTTTTTTATTATTATCATTATTCCAATATGCTAGATTCTAGAGAATTTTCTGTGTCATTTCCGGTGTTTTTTAGAACTCTCGAATTTTTTTCGAATCATCCGATGAACCTTTATCTCTAAACAGAAAAATACTATGAACCGGAAGGCACGTTTTTTCAAAATTATATAATGTTTCTTTTTTATACTGAACTATATGTGAGGTAACGCCTTACAAATTATAAATGAATGTTCTCGTTCATATATGCTAAAATAACAACCGCGTAAAAGTCTGTTTGATTTATTTCATTCGGAAGGTATTATTTTGCGTCAATGTTTCATACAACAGCTGCATAGGTTTTTAAGGTTTCAAACATGTAATTCGGCATTACAAGATCGAAATAAATACTGACATTCGAAAGAAAAACGCGTAACATTTTTGGCTCAGCTGGAATCGAATCCGCAAAACTCGGAGCAGCATGCTAAATGCGTATGCCAGCACGCTACGTAGGTCGTTATGCCGTCAATTCATCAAAACGCTGACCAAACTCTCATCCAGGGCCGGTCCTGTGCAGGCGCAATTGGAGCAGTCCGCTCCAAGCGGCGATTGCCATGACGCTGATAGTACTAGAATACCGGGCAAGAGTCTCAACTGTTCCCAACCTTCTAGAGCCAGTGAGACTATGGCATCCCCAAAAGGGTTATGTTGTGAGGCTAAAGGTAGTGGGGAGGGAAAGGAGTTGAGGTAGGGGAAGGTTGGGAAGTACCTGGCTATTCAGACCTGGTCACCAAACACGGCTAAAGCCATTTCAAGCAACGTTTCAATTCTGAATGGTGGTCTTTCACTAGGGCGATAATATGAGTATCTACCACTCTGGTATTTAATATATATGATATAAAATTTTATAAACCATACCATTCGTGGACGGTAATTCAACCCGTAAGTCCTCGGTCCGACGGCGCGTATAAACCCGCGCCTCTTGTTTAATACTTGATACGAGTTGGTACCAACTTTCTGTTCGAACAAAATTTTATCTGCGCCGGATGTATTACATTCTACTCGGCTTCTAACTACAACACTCGAACATAACATTTATAAAAAAATCACGAGTACACGAACACTATACAAGGCAATATAACAATTTGTTCACGAAAACAGCATAAACTGAAAGTGGTAAAAAGAGCATAGGCCTGAGGGAGTACACATACGAGGCCTGTTCAAAAGAAAAGGTGATTTTGAATTTTCGCGGGCTGTGTACATTCGATTATCGATTTTTGTTTTTGTTTTGTTGGTACACATATATTTATCATATGTTAGCATTATTAGCCATTTTGGTTTAGTGGTTTTTTTTTGACAACTGGAAAGGTTAGTCACGTTTTTGTGTGTTCTTAGATTTTTTACTATTAAAAAAAAATGAATCAAAGAATATGTATTAAATTTTGCGTTAAAAATGGAATAAAGTGCTCCAACGCACTTAAAATGTTGACTGTGGCATTCGGCGAGTCTACTTTGTCTCAAAAAAATGTTTACAAGTGGTACAAGCGCTTTACAGAAGGCCGAGAAGATGTTAATGACGATGAGCGTCCTGGAGTTGTGGAAAAACAAATCATGGATTTTATTCTTTAATCTATTTTTTTCAAAAATAAAAAATCGAAGAACACACAAAAACGTGACTAACCTC